>CM035436.1:74069640-74102140 GCA_020310875.1 Ceratopteris richardii | reverse complement strand
TGTATATAGCACTCATCATTGGCGCACAATACCTCTTTCATAAAGAAAAGCATTAAAGCATGTTAGATGTATTCGCCGCCATGATCCATGCAAAGAGTCAAGATCTTATTACCACAAAAAATTTCAGCCATAGTAAAAATATTTTAAATCAAGAGAATATCTCATTCTTTGCTTTCATATGAGATAACTAGGGAAGTGATGTTGAATCATTAATGAAGGTAAGAAAGCATACATGCTTGCCAAAAGATGGAGTCTTGACTACACCACATACATCACTATGAACAAGTTGCACTTTTTTGTGTAGCATGTGTAGCACCAACTTTGTGAAAAGGAGCCTGATGCATTTTTCCAAGTATGCAACCTTCACATGCATGCTTTTCCATGTACTCAATCGTCGAAAGACCAATAACCATATCCTTCTTTTGTAAGTAAAGAAAACTATTGAAGTTCAAATGACCAAAATGAGCATTTTTAACATTATTTTCCATGTGAAAGGTCAAATGACCTCCAAACACTTTTGTACATGTTCTTTAATAAAACATATAGTGGCCTAGTCGGCAAGAGACTATAAGTTTGAATTCATTTGTACTCTATGCGACATTTGGAGCTCGATTTTCTACTTCGAGGGTATCTTGTGGAGCTCTCAAAGAATACCTCATGGTGCATCACCATTGCACCACTTCATTGGTATCAGAGCATTCTGATGCAAAAGTTTTGTTGGTTTTATGCAAGTGAAGTGAGCACTCTTCCCCCCACCCTAGGCTTTCTCCAAGGCTTACGACCAAGGTGGTGACTAAGGCATAGACCTTGGCATACCTTGTAATTTGAGTCATTGAAGTCACCCTTGGCACCATTGGCTGTGCATGAGGGAGAACCTCAACGATCAAGGAAGACGGAGGTTCCCAATACTTCTTGGGAGGTCACCCATCCTAGTACCATTCTCCCCGAGGCTTGCTTAACTGTATATCTCTTGCCATTAAGATATAATCTTGTGGTGTTTGAGAAGGGGAAAAGACTAAGGTTCATAGTAACTTGAACTTTGGGCCCTCAAAGCTTCATTCTTTGCTTTCAAAGGCTACTTTGAAGCATTTTTGGGGTGCTTTTGGAACCATTTTGGAGTACTTTCACAGATAGTTCTCTTTACATATGTTCAAGAACATAATAAGAATGTTCTTTGTACTTCTATGACAACAAACATTCAAATTTGGGCCTGTATTTTCAGCCACACTAGTAAGTTTACAAGTTTCTTGAAAAGTATCTAGTTGTGGTGGGAGCAACCACCACAAGTTTATGCAGGTTTTTGAGCCTAAAGAATAGAGTTGAGAGACACTTGCAGGTCTTGTCGACTAGTGTTTGGACTATAAATTCAGGCTTTAGATCTTGTTCATATAGATGTGTGTGGTCCTATGCCCATAATATCATTATGCGATTCTCTTTACTTTGTCAATTTCATAGATGATGCTACTAGAAAACTTCACGTATATCCTATCAAATCAAAGGATGACGTATTCCCTAATTTCAAAAAATTCTTATTTCAAAAAGGAACTATGCTTAAGGCTTTACATTCAAATAATGGGGTTGAGTATACATCACATGAATTCAACCTTTTCTATCAGTCTAGATGAATTCATAGAGATTTTACAACTCCTTACACCCTAGTACATAATGGTGTAGCTAAAAGAATGAACAGAATTATTCAAGATAGAGTAGTTTCTATGCTACATCATGCAAAACTTTCACAAGGCTTTTAGTCAAAATGAGTATTAACTACACTTCATGTGATTTATATTTCACCTAGTATTGCAAAAGGTCTGAAAGTGGCACAAGAGTTGTGGATAGGGAAGCCACCGTATTATGATCATCTTTGATTTTCGGGTGTGAAGCGTATGTTCATATACCCAAGAATCTTAGAAAAAAACTAGAATAGAAGTCAAGAAATTAATTTTTCTTGGATATGGTCGAGAAGGCCAGCTTGGACATCGCTTATGGGATCTTGAAATATAGTTAGTGATCATAAATAGTGATGTCTTTTTCAATGAGTATAAGATGCATAAACAATCCATTAAGAAGGTTGAAGTGAGAAGAGTAGTGTTTGAGTATACTAGTCCTCTAGTTAGCATGCATAAAAAATCTATACATAGGGATGTTTATGAGAATTTCCAATCAGATCAGTGTGAAAATGTTCCTATTACGCAACCATTGAGACGTTCTGCTTGTTTCTTACATCCACCTGATAGAAATGTTCTAGGTTTGGACTTTGTTATGATAACAAATGCTAGTGAGCCTTCTTGCTACAAAGAGGCTATGTAGACAAAGGATCATGTCAAGTGGGAGCATGCCATGAATAGTGAATTGAATTCTATTCACAAGAATGGTACTTGGTATTTAGTACCTTTGCCAAAGTGCAGGAAAACTTTACCATGTAAATGGGTATATCAGCTGAAGTTCACATTAGATAGTGCTTCTTCAAAGTTCAAAGCATGACTTGTTGCAAAAGGTTTTAAGCATTGGTGTTGATTTCGAGGAAATCTTCTCTCTAGTAGTCAGAATGACTACACTATGCATGTTGCTTGGATTCATTACAATGAAGGAATTAAAGCTAGTGCAAATTGATGTGAAAGCTGCTTTCTTGCATGGAGATCTTACGGATGAGATGTACATGGAACAACTAGAGGGTTATATAGTTCTTGGCAAAGGAATTCTAGTTCGTAAGCTGAAGAAGAGCTTATATGGACTTAAATGGTCCCCTGGACAATGCTACCAAAAGTTTTATGCTTTTATGAAGTCTCAAGGATATTCTTGAAGCAATGAGGATCATTATTTCTACACAAAGAGATGCTCAAATGGAAGCTTGATATGTTGGGGGATGCAAAACATGTATTTGGCATGCACATTACTTGTGATAGAAGTAAAAAATGCATATACTTTTCTCAAAGTGAGTACATATCCAAAGAGTTCATAGGTTCAATATGCAGGATAGCAAGGCATTGAGTACACCTTTACCCACATATGTGAAATTGAGCAAGGATGATTGCCCAAATCAGATGAGGAAAAGGAATTCATGCCCAAGATTCCTTATCAATCTGTTGTTGGTAGTCTCATGTATGCTATGGGTAGCTACGAGACCAGACATTGCATTTGTGGTGAGATTTGTGAGTAGATATATGCCTAATGCTAGAAAGAAGATTGGGAAGTGGCCAAGATGATTGGGTAGATATCTAAGTGGCAGCAAGGACAACTATCTGTCTATGATTGGGTAGGGGAAAGGCATCCATAATTGATTACAAAAATTTTGATTATGGTGGTTGTGTAGACAATCAAAAGCCTACATCAGGGTGTATTTCTCATTTTTTTGGAGGTGCTATCTCTTGGAGATCTCATCTTCAAGAATGTACAACTATTTCCACTACAAAAGTAGAGTATGTTGGAGCAAGTGAGGCATGTAAGGAAGCATTGTGGATTTCTTGTCCTTCTTGTGATATGGGTCTACCTTAGCATGTACCTTCTTTGCTAAATGATAGTTAGACTGCCATTGATTTGGCTAAGAATCTGGTCTATCATGTAAAGACCAAGCACATTTAGGTGAGGTATCACTTCATTGTAGACTGCTTAGCCACTAAGTGCAGAGATAAATCTAAAGTTAAGTGCTAATGAAGATGAGTTGATTGAAGACATAACTAGCTACCAAAGTTTAGTTGGAAGCTTGAATTATGCTACACTATATGAATCAACACATCAACAATGTGTAGATATAAGGACAAAGGCTTTGGATGGAAGCAAGTTAAACAGATTCAAATCAATGATTGGATTGCAGGAGATCATGAAGGATTAAAAACTCAAGCATCTTAGGCTTGAGAGGGAGATTTTGGTGCAATTTTCAAGTCTAATTGATTTGCAAATAATTTAGGATTACACATCCATCAATTACCTCACAAGCAAAAACCACATGGGAACTTATGCTTGTTAATTTGAGCATAATTACCTTAGATAATTGTAAAATCCAAGAGAATAAGGAATCTTGTGAAGTCAGAGAGCTAAAACCATGGCTCCTGTGGTAGAAAGAATCAGTTCAAATCATCCCTAAAGTTTAGAATCACTTTAAGGTGAGGAAAAATTCAAATTCAAACTCAAGACATGTGTATATATACACATACTTTTAGTCGATGGATAAGTGAGCCATTCTGACAGGCACATAGCTACAAAATTGAGCATACCTTGAGCTCACATTATCTATCTTTAGTCCACTACACTTCGCTTGTATCATATGTTCAAGAGCATTTACAGTTTGATACATTCTTCCAAGCACATTTTTCTCCATTGTCTATTGTTGCATCTTCATCATTACATTGATCTTGTGGAATAGATTTCTTTGCATGTACTCTTTCTTTTTCTATACTTAACTTGGGATAGCTAGATTGGAGTGTCTAGTACCTAGATATTGAATCTCATCAATTTTGTTTAGAAAATCTCGAGATATGAAGCTAGGAAGGTGACTGTGTTTGCACACCTTCTAGATCCTGAAAAAGTTGAGATGACCCCCCTGAATTGTTAGATTCATTTATCAGTATATGTACAAATAAATTGATGAAATAACTTGCCTTAGTTAGCTATGCACTTCAATTAGATGTGTGCAAAAGCTCTCTATTTAATTCATACAAGGTTGTGAGCTCTTAGCATAATATTGAGAACTTCTACTCCCAAAATAGAAGGTTCTTCACATTTCTTGCATATTCTAATTATCTTTTTTGATGCAAACAATTGAGATTGATGCTCCAAAGGACTTGGTAGTTCTAAATGCATCATTGTAAGTTTAAGGAGGTATATTAAGCATCCCTAGAGTTAGATTGGTAGGTGTAGAGTAGGTTTTGTGCAGCACCAGCTCATCTCTGGAACCTATCACACCATCTCCTCACAAATTCTCATGCCAATTATATGTTTAACCTCTTCCAAATATGTCATGTTAAAAGTCTAAATCAAGATTTTCTTTAAGAGAGAAAAGTATTTTGAAGAATTTCTTGCATCAAAGTATAATCAAAATGAGGTATCAAACATATCAAGATGCCATCTAAACATCTCTTAGTGTAGAGACATTGATCCTCATTACTTCTAGAATAGGCTTGGGACCATGAATGCATAAAAAATTTGCTACCACTATGTAGATGAATGCTTTAGTCCATACAAGATCTTCTTGAGCTTACATACTAGAGTCTTTCCCACTAACTACATAACCCTCTTGTTGTTCCATATAGATCTCATCTATAATGTCTCCATGCAAGAAAGAAGTCTACAAATCCATTTGGACTAGATCTAAGTCGTCTTTTGTAACTAATCTAAACAATATGTGTCATGTAGTAATCTTGATCACCATGGAGAAGTTTTCCTCAAACTCAACTCCTTGCTGCTTGTACCCTTTTGTAATTAGTGGTGCTTTATACTTTGGAGAAACACTTTTTGATGTGAATATCAACTTATATACCAATTTCATGGTAAAGCTTTCATGCCTTTTGGAAAAGGTAACATTCTTATGAATAGAATTAAGTTCACTCTTCATGGCGTGCTTCCACTTGACATGGTTATGTATCTAAATATCTTTTTATAACAAGAAGAATCATCAACGTCTATCAACATGAAAAAATCAATCCGGAAGAAAATATATTAGGTGGATGTGAGATATGTGAAGATCATCTCAATGGTTTCTAAGCAAGAGTAGCAACAGATTTTTGTTGAACAATTTTCATGAAAAACATTTTTTGTAAAATTCTTACATCTCCTTGAAGATGACATGACGGAACATAGAAAACAATCTATCGTGAATAATTATTCTCATCCCTTACAAATTCATCTAGATTGGAAAACAATGTGCCAATTCATGTGAGCTATACTCACCTCCATTATCTACATGTAAGTAGGGAATACCACATCCATAGATTATTTCCCTTCGTAGTCTCTACTAAATAAATACATTTTTTGAAAGTAGGGATTACCACATCCATAGAATGAATAGGATACAACCATCATTTTTTGATAGCATCATCCATGGAAGTGACAGATTGAAGAGCACCACCTAATGATCTAGAGGGATTAGGTCCAAAAACATTTGTAAGGGGAATAATCATAGAAAGTCACTTTGTAGCCAAGGTCATTAAGCTGACCAATGGAAATTAGATTGCATGAAAGTGAAGACACATGGCATACATTATGCATGTAAAAGTATGAACCGTCAAAAAATTTCGTAATCACATATCTAATCCCATAGACATATCTAATCCATAGACATCCCCTAGACACATGGCCTCACTACCAAGAGACTTGGTTGCATAAGTAGACAACCACTCTCCATGTGGTGTCGCATGCAAAAAAGCACTTGAATCTAATAGCCATCTGCGGGAAAGGGAATTTCTGGTTTTTGGATGAAAATCTATCTGCATGTAAAATGGGCACCCTCTATTCTGGTCGAGGGGGGAATATATGTCTTTTGATTTTTATGCATTTTTGAATGAACATGGGATAAAACATCAGTGTACATTGTTCTATACACCTCAATATAATGGATTTGCATAAAGAAAGAATAGGTCTCTCATGGAGATGGCAAGGTGTATGATCAAAAGTCAAGTTTTACCACATTGCTTCTAGCTTGAGGCTGTTATGTGTGGAGCATATGTACTTAATAGGTGTCCCACCAAAGCATTGCATTCTATCACTCCATATGAGGCTTGGCATGATCGCAAGCCATCTGTTGCTCATCTGCATGTTTTTGGTTCTTTGGCATATGCATTAGTGCCTGAACAAAAATGCAAGAAATTGGAGCATAAAGCAATGAAATTTATGTTTATTGGGTAAAATTATGGAAGGAAAGGCTATTGTCTGTATCGTCCATAGACAAACACATTTTGGTTAGCTGTGATGTTGTTTTTGTGGAAGGTGCAATTCAGCCATTACTTTCATGTACCAAGGAGAATTCTGTTAGCTCTAGAGATGTGTGACACTTTGCTGCCTCTTTTTACAGGTGGACAGTCAAGTGCTTGTCCGAATGACGAACTTTCTCTACATTTATAGGTTTCATGTGATGATGTAGGTCATTCCATTTCTGATGTAGATTTACATGATGCACTTGTTAATGAGAGGGACGATATAGGGGAGGAAAAAACTATGCCAAAATGGCTGGTGCACACTTTGTGATAGAAAATTAGATGCATCTTTATCAAATCGTACATGTTCAGGCTCTCATATTGCTTCTTTTGCATCAAATTGCTATGTTATGGTTGCCTCTAGTCTACATGATGAGAATGCACATGTTTTGTTTGATGAAGCACATTTAGAAAATTGGATGGCTTCTATGCAATGTTGCTATTATGAAGAATGATACCTAGTCCTTATGATATTTGCCTCTTGGCAAGAAGACCATTGGCACTAAGTGGGTGTACAAGCTGACGTGTAGGCCTAATGGAACAATTGACAGGTATAAGGCTAGGCTTGTTGCAAAAAGTTATGCTCAAGAACGAGGCATTGATTTTGATAAGACCTTTGCTCCCACATGCCGAATGACTATTGTTCATAGCATCTATGCACTTGTAGCTCATCGTGGTTGGAATGTGCATCAACTAGACATTAAAACTATATTTTTGAATAGTAAATTACGTGAAGAAGTGTATACTTTTTAGCCCCCTTGTTTTGTGCTGAAAGGGCATGAAAACAAAGTGTGTAGGTTCAAAAAGGCATTATATGGTTTGAAGCAAGCACCATGTGCTTGGTATGAAAAGATACATGCCTACTTGATTGCACATGGCTTTGAGAATAGTCCAATTGAGAGCACCTTGTATGTTAACCGTGCAAATGATGTGCTTCTGGTCATTGTTGTTTATGTTGATGACATGTTGCTTATTGGTCCTAATGAGAAGCATATTCTTGATTGTAAGGCTGATTTGCATGCCTCATTTGAGATGTTAAATTTGGGGCATTTGCACCATTATTTGGGCAATCAATTATGCAAGTTGATGGTGGGATAGCTTTGTATCAAACAAAATATATTGACACATTATTGCAACATTTTGGCTTTGATGACTGCAAACGTATTGCCACTCCTATGGAAACAGGTTTATGACTGAGTCTTCATGATGCTGGAGATGTATTTGATGTTGTTCTCTATCAGCAGGATGTTAGATGCTTGATTTACTTAAGCATATCTCAGACTGATATTCAGTTTGCTCTCTCACAAATGACTAGGTTTATGCATTGCCCAGGTGCCAAGCATTGGCAAGCGTAAGTGCATCTTTTGCTACTTGAGTGGTACCTGACTACTTGGATTGTTTTATCCCAAGGGGGTATCACTACCACCAGATTTACATGCTTTTTTTGACTCTCATTGGGTCGGTTGCTATGACAGTTGTGTGTCCATCAGTGGTGTTTGCTTCATGTGGTAGCTCATGCATATCTTGGTTGAGCAAGAAGCAGCCTATTGTGGTCATTTCTAGTTGTGAGGCTGAGTATAGGGTATATTTCACAACGATTATTGAGTGTGTGGGGCTTATATGCCTTATGGCTAATTTGGGTGTCGGTCAATCTTCTTCCACCACCATCTTTATTGATAGTCAATGTGCACTGGAAATTATGAGGAAATCTATGTTCCATGCTCACACTAAGCACATTCAGGTGCACTATCATTATGTAAGGGAGAGGTTCTCTGCTGGAGAGATCAATTTGGCATATGTACCCACACAGGAGAACATTTCAGAGCTTTTCACAAAGGCTCTACCTAGGGAGAGGTTTGAAGCTTTCCGTAAAGCTTTGGCATTACATCCTTCTATGGATTGATTCCATAGAGCTTGTCACTTCCTTATACATGAGTGCAAACTCTTTGTTCACTACACTCCCAAGGGGATTTGTTGATATATTTTGGTAGTGATGTGTGTGAACGCACTAGGAATGCTAGGGAACTTTTTTTTCCCTCTTTAAGAGGTTTTCCCCCTAGCTTGTATATATGCCTATAACCCTAAGAGGTCACTTATCTTTGTACATTCTCTTGGTAATACATTCAGTATTGTGTGTTGTGATCCAAGGTTCTTCATCTTCTTTGTGATGTTCACATGCTTGCACAGACCTCAAACTCCAACATCTACTCTCACCACATTGACCATTTTTCCTTTTTTCTCGCTCTTTCCATGATTGATTTTTTTTTTTGTGGTTAGAATAATGAGCACCATATGCATCTCCACTATTTGTGGCATCCATACAATTCGTGTGAATATCTTCACTCAAAAGTGCACCATATATGTCAATATAGACAAGCTTATCACTAGACATATTGTTACAAATGGCTATGCAGAGCATACTTCATGATGGTTGGAGAGTGCAAAACAAGAGAATTGTTTTCTTCCGATCATCTGTGTCCATCTTCTAAGATTGAAATAAGACAAAAGTACATCAAACTCATTCAAATGAGCAACAACTATCAGTTTCTTCCATGTGCAAATCATATTAGAGATTTCTCATCAAATACAATTAAATGGAAGCATCATCTTTCTCATAAGTGTTGTAAATCTTCTTTGAGGCCTCTTTGTAAGAAAATAACAGCCCAATGGAATAGAATAGTAGATAGAATTGAGAGAAAAACATAGACAAAGATATATGCGAATTGAGAGATAGAGAACTCGAATTCTCAGATTGCCAAGCATAATGCAGTTACACCGATGGTGCTGTCCACCTGTGTGCTCCCAATGTGGAGCTTAGATGGCGATCTAAATAGACTCTAGATGAAGGGTTTGCTAGTGCACAATGCTATGTAAAGCTCAACCT
The DNA here is from genome assembly GCA_020310875.1 of Ceratopteris richardii. Classification (NCBI taxonomy): domain Eukaryota; kingdom Viridiplantae; phylum Streptophyta; class Polypodiopsida; order Polypodiales; family Pteridaceae; genus Ceratopteris; species Ceratopteris richardii. Next base: position 74,092,348 of record CM035436.1, on the reverse strand, counting down.
AGGCCATGCTTATATAGCTTTTACAAGGGGAGTTAGTATAAACAAACATAGTCGGGAGATACAAAATAGTCGACAAAATATACAATTGGACAATATCTCCACGACTAGAAGTCCTACTATCTGGGCCCTAAGGGTTGGGGGGGATAGCCCCTTGGACCCCCCAGAAGGAGGCAAGTCCCCCTCTGCACTCCCCCCATAAAGGTTCTATGGGGAAACTATGCGATGCCATGGGGCCTTTATTTTCACCGTGAATGGCAACCTAGTGGCCTGGAAGTTTATGCCCTACCTAACCTAATGGCTAGGCTCATAGAGAACATCTATAACCATCAAGGGTCACACATAGACCCCATCTAAATTACAAGTTAGGGTTCCACATATGTCTGGGCTCTTAGAATGGCTTCTCCTCATAATGGGGGCCTTACAACTTAGAGAACCATGGATCATTTTTGGTCACTTGAGGGTGGAGTATTGAGCATATCCAACACCCCCCTCAATATCCACCTTGCGATGAACTACCTCCTCGATCCAATCCCAAGCTTTGGAAAGTGTCAATGAAGTTTCTCTCTCCCAAAAGACTTGGTGAAGATGTATGCTCCATTTCTTCAGTTGGACAATAGCTTATCTCCACGAGCCCATCCTATGTGCTTGGTACGTTCATGGAAAATAGGGCTCTTGGCAACGGCCATGCAACTTTGGATGTCATACTTCAAATCTGTAGCCTCCTGTCCTTGTATTCCTATGTGCCATAGGATCCTCCTCAACCATACTACTTCACATGCTACAACACATGGACCTTTGTATGTAGCTTTAGTAGGCGATAATGCTACAATCGGTTGCTTCTTATTGATCCAAGAGAAAATCCTTGATCCTAAAGAAAAACAATATCCAACAACTAATTTTTTGGTACCAATATCTCCTTCCCAATCTAAGTCATAGTACCCGACCAGAGATGATCCTTCTTCATAAAGAATACCATGATTAGTGGTTCCTTTCACATACCTGAGTATCCACATGCTTGCCTTCCAATGATTTTGGCAAGGCTTATTAAATAACCTTCTTACTACTCCAACAACATAAGAGATATCTGGTCTACTATTGTATAAGTAGATGAGGCTTCCAACTAATTTCTTGTATCTTCCAGTATCCATTGGAGGTGAAGTATCTTCAATAGATAATTTTGTGTTGACCTCCAATCCTCCATGTTGAATGCCTTTAATATCTGCCTTGCATACTTTTGTTGAGAGATAAAAATTATCCCTGGTGCCTGCCAACTTCAAGGCCTAAGCAATAATGCATTAAGCCCAAGTCTATCATTTCAAATTCCAAACTCAGGACATCTTTTATTTGTTGAAGAAGAGCATCATCATTTCTTGGAATCACAAGGTCATCTACGTAGAGCACAAGCATAATTATCTTCCCTCCTCTCTTTATCACATACAAGTTAGCATCAGAAGCACATGTTTTGAAAACTAGATCTAAGAGATACTTATCTATCTGATGGTAGCATGCTCTAGGGACTTGTTTCAGCCCATATAATGCCTTCTTCAACTTAAATACCTTGTTCTCTAAATGGGGAGCCTCAAACACCTTACAACTGAGACACCTATACCTCCTCCTTGATGTCTCGATTCAGGAATGGTAATTTGATATCCATGTGATAGACTGGCCAATGCTTATGTGCAACCACAACTAGTACTACTTGGATAGTAGTCATCCTTGTAGTCAGGGTGTTGTGTGAGAGCTCCATAGCCTCCACACAAACTAAGAATGCTAACTAACTAGACTCACAATAGGAAGAGAGATGCATTTCCACCCAGCTAAGCCCTCAAAAATATAGCTCCAAGTCCAAGGGGGTAAGTTCCTCTCAAGGGGACATGTGTACCTTCCATCACATGGGTCCCTAAGGTGTTCACATGGTTTCTAAGCTTAGGAAATCACATGAAATCACATGGTTAAAAGAAGACTCCAAGTTCTCATGTACAAACCAAGTGGCTAGGAGAAGCTTCCAATGAAGCCTAAGGTTCTCAACCTTAGGGAATTAGCCCTAAGGTTCAAGATCCATATAAAAGGGGTAAATAAACCATAAATCCCAAGGTTTTCACACCTAGAAACCCAAGGGTTCTACCCCTTAGATCCATGTAAATATACAACATTCTCCCCCCTTAAAAGCATTTTCGTCCTCGAAAATGAGTGGAGACATATACCTTGGGGTATTCCCCTGTGCCCCATGATCAATTTCAAGGATCGTGGTCTTCATCTCTCCAATTTGCCTCTTTATTGAGAAGGGGGACTCTACCCCGATTGAGTCTTAAAAGAGGAGAATCCATGTGTGATCTGATTCCCTATCCCAATCATTCAAAGTTCCATCTAGTTTTGCATACAAAAAAGAACTGAGTTGAATGCAAACTATGGTAAGAAGGAAAGGGTGGAAAAGAACATCCCTGCCTATTTCCTTGTTTAAGACATGTGCCATCTGGGTCTTCATAGCTCAAATAAAGCACATGAACACTTTGGAATTTGCCTTCAATGGATATACTCATGCATGCCTGGAAAAATCATCGATGAAAGTCACGAAGTAAAGATAATTCCCAAAAGAAGGTGTCTGCATAGGACCACAGACATCACTATGTACAAGCTGCATTTTCTGAGTAGCCTGAACTGAACCATCTTTTAGAAAGGATGAACATTGCATTTTGCCCAAAATACAACCTTCACAAACATGTTTTCCAGGTGCCTCAAGTTTGGGCAAAGAGAACACCATCTCAGATTTCTGCAGGCGTAGCAAACTAGCAAAATTCAGATGACCAAAGCGTGCATGCCAAAGCTTTGCATCTGACATAGCCTGAGAATCATTTACTACACATGCCAAATCATTTATAGATCTTTCATAGTCTATGAGCTTATACATGCCACAACATAAAATGCTAGAAGCAATAATCACATCGCCATTTGACACATCATGAACTATACACCTGTCAACAAATTTCACAACCAAGCCAATCTTGGCTAATGCAGAAATTGATAACAGGTTCTTCTTGATCCCTGGCACAAGTAAAGCATCTGACAAAGTGAAAGAACTACCATCAGTAGTTGTCAAAATGATCTTACCAACTCCCATAACAAGATAAGAGGAGTTGTTGGCGCATGTAACAGTATTCCCTGTAGGGGCAGGCTCGAGTGAAGAGAAGAAACTCCGTTGCGAGGTAATATGTTTGGTCGCCCCACTGTCAAAATACCAAACATCTGAGTCTAGTGCAGACATGCACTGCTCATGAGAAGATGGGTCAAAACTATAGACAGTAGTAAACGCCCATTCTTCTTCCTGCACAAGATTAGCAGACTCTATTTTTGGTGTAGAGGCCTCTGCAACAACCATTCTAACCTCTTTCTTCTTTGCCTCTTTAGCAGCTAGTTTTGAACAGTTCTTTATGATATGATCATTCCCTTTACAGTACTTACAAAACAATTTTTGCTTTTCTGATTTCTTCTCATCTTTATCTTCCTTCTTTGAATATGCAGAATTAGCAGATTTCTGCTTACTAGTTGAAGAGCTCCATTTTCCTTTGCCCTTCTGACTAGCCAGGAAAGCTTGATCTGCAACTCGCATAATGGACCTGTTCTGCCTGGACTGATCTTCTTGCAACAGAACAGAGACTAACTCCTCAAATGATAAGGCATTCAGATTGCCTTTCATCATCAAACGAAGAGTAGAAGCAAAACTCTGATATGAATCAAGAAGACCATTCAGAACGGTCTGCAGAAGTGAGCTATCTGGTATAACCTCATCAGCAGAAATCAAATGTTCCTTCAAATCTTTGATCTTCGTTAGGAAACTGTCCATAGAATCACCTTCATTCATGTGCTCACTCTCCAACTCTTTTCGGAGGTAAGCAACATGAGCCTCATTCCTAGCTTGGTACAATGTGGTAAGTGTATCCCAAGCATCCTTAGCTATTCTGCAAGAGCGAATGTGAGGAATAATGGCACGTTTGATAGACAAAGCTATCAATGCATGTGCCTAGGCATCTCTACCATCCCAACAAATCTTCTCTGCAGTAGGTGCAGCAGAAACGACAACACGAACAAGAATATGCAGAATATCATCATCTTCGACATCTTCTGCATTAGCTTGAGTACCTGCAGTTGTAACAGTTGCAGGTGTGATAGGATGTTTTTCAACACCCTGCACAACGTTCCACAATCCTTTTGCAACCAATACATGTCACATCATATAAGCCCACAATGGGTAGTTGGTACCATCCAACTTATCCTCAACAGCCAACATACGGAATACATCACTGCTTTCAGCCATGGTTGGTGACTAAAATACCTTGATGCAGAAAATTGACTGTATCTCAAAAAGTTGAACAGAACTGCCCAGACGAATCCCGCTAGACCTGTAGCAGACTTCGAAATGCTTATACTGACAAATAGAAACTGGTATATATCTTTGGCACAAAAAGACAAAATAGCCTGCATAAGCGTTGCGATAGTGCGTTCGGAGGCCAAAACGAGCTCAGATCGTGATTTCGGCACCACAGATTGAAGCCGTTTTGATCTTGGAAACACGCTGAGTATGCTCACCAAAATTCGTGCGATTCTGAGATTGCAAACGGAGGAGTGTCGATGGTGCCCTAGATGAAGCGACGACCTGCTCTGATACCAATTGTTGGAGATAGACATCTGCAGAAGCACGCGAACAACACAAGGAAGGAGAAGAAGCTTGGAGCACAACACACAATACTGAATGTATTACTAGAATGTACAAAGATAAGTAGCCCATTAGGGCAATAGGCGTATATACAAGCCGGGGGAAAAAAAACCTCCTAAAGAGGGAAAAAAGTGCCCCGGTGGTCCTAGAGTGTTCACACACATTACTACCTAAATATATCAACACATGTTCCTTGTGTGCTCCTTGGAATGAATACCTCTTGTTTTTGTGCTTGCCTCGTAGTGCATAGCTTATGAAATGGATGCCCTCTTCTAAAATACTTAAAAGAACACTTGCCTTTAGTGTTATGAATGAAGAGAAAAATAAAAGATAGTCTCCCAATTTTCATTGGCAAAAATATTATAATCTTCCTTGATCTAATTATTTCCCTTTCTCTTAATAAACACTCTCTATATTCTCTAAGAGAGGTGTTACTAATTTATTCGTCCTCAACAATAATTAAGGCTACTTATAATATATAGAAAACACTTTACAACTGAAAACTCTCCAAGTCGGGCCGATGATTATGGAGAGCATCCACTTATCTTATAGAGAAAAACGAAGCCACTTGAAAAAACCTATAATAAAACGGTTAAAGAAACTTTCCATTCATCCTGTAAGAAAGAAAAAAGCATCCTTAGACAAAGCACACATGTCTAAACGAAGAGACAACGTAGGCCCTTCCCATGAATGGAAACTGGCCTTGTTGAGCATTCGGGTAGCTCTGAACATACGAGAGTTCTCTAGCTCATCGCGCGTAAGAGAGTTATGGTATATCCCACATATGCATTCTAAACTAAAAAAAAACTCTATATAGGAGGAGAATACTGAATGTTTTACTTTAGTATGCCAAGCAGAAGAGGAAGGAGAGCATGCGCCTAATCTCTCTTCAGATTACGGGTTGACAGTGGGCACCACCATGCGTATAGTGGAGCACCCTCTTAACCCATTCTGAATTATGCATTGACTGTAAACAATCTGTACTTGAGAATCACACTAGGAAGAGAGATGTGTTTCCACCCAAGTTCCAACCAACCCCTCCAATATATAGCTCCGAGTCCAAGGGGTTTGTACTTGATGGGAATCCAAACTGGAGAATTCTTTTGTAAATGAAAAACTTACCGTGGGTGAATAAAAGACATCACACGCTCAAGCTTTGCGAGAAACTTAACCACACCAACAAGAATTGGTTAACCACACCAAAGAGAATCGGCTCTGATACCACTGTTGCGTGAGAGCTCCATAGCCTCCACACAAACAAAGAATTCTAACCAACTAGACTCACACTAGGAAGAGAGATGCATTTCCACCCAAGTTCCAAGTACAATCTCCAGAAGCTCATATGAATCAAGGATAGAAGTGATTTTAAACTTCCATAGGATGTAGTTTGTACCATCAACTTTACCTTCTGTGAAGGTTGATTGTCATATCTACAATTATGCCTGCTTTTGGTGCATTTGAGCACACATATGGGATAAATAGCTTTGACCAGAGCAGTTTGTGTGAGGAGCTTGGAGCTTCTCTACATTCACATGTTGGCTCAAAGGGAGAAGGTAAAAAGAGCTTTTACAAATTTATTTTTCTGCCCATTTCTTGAAATATTTTGGAGGAAGCATTGAGGTGAGATCGAACAAGCAACTATGCACACATGTAGTATGGGATGTGCAGATAGGGTAAGAAAAATAGGTGAAGGACCTTTGCGGAATACTTCTTTGACCTTGCAAAACGACCCCATCATCAACTTTTTCCATCCCACTTTCCCACACATACATGGTTATCTTCCTCGAGCCATAGCTTGTGATGCAAAGATGGGATCGAAGGGATTCTTCTCTCTTTTTGAAACTACTCTCCTAACCTTTGATTTGCAAGAAATATTGTTCCATTTGGAGGGGATTTAGTAGGTCAAAAACTCTTTGTAGCACTTTATCAAGAACTTATCAGTTGCTCCCGTGCCTCATTTTGAAGCATTTGGTGTCCAAATTCACTCTCATCACTTGGATTAGCATCATAATTTTGATATACAGGTGTTGGAATACTTTTCATTGAATGGTGAGGATTTATGAGAATCAAAGGTTGTTAAGCTTTGCTCAGTTTTGGCCTTTTGGGAAATTATAACTTGTTTTTGGAATCATTTTCATTAATTTATGGTGCCAAGACCCTCCTTGGACCAAGTGGACATTTTGAATTTTCATTTGGGCCTGGTGAGGAGCACAAATCACTTTTGCTTTGTGAGACATTAGGTCCCATGAATGCTATGCCTACCTTCACTTGTACCTTTCAATAAATTCACGCTTAATCAAAAGAGTTGACCTCAATGATCGAACTTCCTTCAAAAAGCAGAAAAAAAGGTGATAGTTTTGGATCCAAACTGAAAGACGTTCTTGATAGAGTACAATTTATAAAATTAAAGCTTATATTGCAAAAAGAGAGGATCTAAACACGTTTCTTTGCAATAGAAATATAGACAAATATCGAAACTGAGAGCACACGTGAAAGTTGTTGTCCTTGAAATGGATAGAAAACTCTCGTTGTATGATTTCGTGATGCAGCTCTACTTCTTAGTGCTATGAGCAGCATAACTCTGGAGATTTCAATTGCATCTTATCCTTAAATATTGTTATTAAAAAAATATAAAAAATTGAAATACTGTCTTGCATAATGATGGCACAAATCATGCTTTGGATAACCATCCACTAAGTAATATCTTCTACAAGTAACTGTGTTTACAAAAAACTTGGAAATCAATTTTCATGGAGTACAAAAGCAACATTTCTGGAATTGCCGAATTGAAGCTTTTTTCTTCTCAAAATGAAAGTTCGGCAATAGCCTACTCTATCAAACTTTAATTAATAAAAAAAACAACTGTACAAATGAACGGGCTTAGTACCCATGGAACCCCCGAATCCCACAAAGCAAGGGAAGATCAAACAAATTTAGAGAGCTCTACAAAGAAGGTAGATGACCCTCTTGTCCCCTTCATGTGGGGCCCACTTGCTTTTAGTCTTATTGTTCTCTAGGAAAAACACTCTATGATGTCTGAAAGGCGGGGGTTTCTTGCAATTGGAAATTCTTTTGCCTAACAAGAGAAGAGACTTTTTTAACGACCATTTTTTAGGAGGGCTTCCAAAATTGGCAGCACAACTCTCCTTCCAGATCTTCTGGAAGGTCTCACCTCTAATCGCATTGCACAAAGATGAGGAACACCCGATTGCTTCACCCAACAATGCTTGCTTCCAAAGGATTCGTCCCTAAAACTGCAAGATATTATCAAGGGTACGCCCGACCGACATTGATTTTGGATTGTTTAAACAATCATATGAATTCAAGGGAAAACAGACTGATCATTTTTCAAGCACTCGATGTTTTCATGTATCAGATAAATAAAAATCATCTACCATTCACTTTTTTCCATAACTCTGCTGATGATTGTCATGAATTCAAGAAGAGGGTCGAATTGATCTGTTCCCTTACTCGCAAATCCTGCAACAATGGCATTAAACAATCTGAAAATCTACCATAATCAGCCCTATAATCCTGTTTGAAAACAGTTCTCCCATTCACGAACTATGTTTTTTTGTATCAAAATTAATACACCCTTGATTCCACTACAATGATCAACCAAAACATCATTTAACTGCGAAATTTCCTCTACTTTCTGCAGGTAGATGAAGAAAGCAAAATTTCCTCTACTTTCCTCTACGGCGTACAAGGTTGTTGATGAAGAAAGCATATCGAAACTTCTGGGTTGTGTGCAAACGTTACGCAAAAGCACAAGGTAAATCTATGTATTGTTCCCAATAGCTCATTTTCTACAAAGTTGCTAAAAGCTTCTCGACTCCATCGCGAATTAGTAAATTGTCATTGAATTGAGGAGAAAAAGTGTTACTGTGCAAATGCTTACGTTCGTGATTCAAGGAAACACAGAATTGATCGTTTTCACGTATTCAAGAAGAATCGCAAAGGAGGTACTGCACGCTTGTTTCATAAATCCTTCTGATCGTTATCATAAATTGAAGCAGATGAAAAAATCATGCGTTCCGTCTCTCATAAATCCTGCAATGAAGTCGTTAAGAGTGTTGAAATTATGAACATATCCACATCTTGAATCCTGCCTATAAACTGTTCTCACATTCATTGAACAGCATTTCCTGTATTAGAACAGCCACAATTGCACATACAACGAACCATCAAAACGTATTTCACTGGAAAATTTCCCCGCTTTGCTGCTAGTACAACAAGCAGCAACCTAAAACGTTGCTAGTAAAAGAAGCTCATATAACCTTAGCGACAAACGTCATGGAATGTACTCGGTATCATTTATGTCGTTCGCAACTGAGTACTAGAAGAATGTACAAGGTTTCTAAAGTCAGAAGATTGTGCAATCCCATAGACAGACGAGACATGTCAGAATTGCACACAGATGAAAGGGAATACTTGGCCTAACACACCGCTTTACTGGGAGGAGTCTTCAGATGACCTCAGGTGCATCTATGAGTGGATAGAAAGGAATAGCCATGGTCAAAGCCTGCTTGTTGGCGACAGACGAAACACCGGAGAGCATTTTGGAAGTCCTTTGTAGCCACGGATATGTGATACGACGGATTGCATGTGTCCAAGGCATGACAATTGTAGCTGGTGCTACTTCTACTGTTGGCAGTACCGAGCTGTTACCAGTGGAGCTCATCTTCTGTACAAAGGGACCCGTTGCTGCTGGTTGTTGTTCCTCTCCAACCAGAGAAGGAATGGGGCTGCAGAGATCAGCAGGTAGGAAGAAGTCCAAGGAGTCCATGGGAAACTGTGTAGGAGAGGTATGCGACTCGTCTAGAAGAGATATGTGCAATTGGGTCGTATATGGGAGCAGTGGTTTAAATGGCAACGGAACTCAGCCACGGATGAGAGACAGCGCCCTTTTCTGACGCTCTCAGCACTCAAACTCTACAACGAAAACCAGCGATGGCATCCGCAGAATTTTGGGCATGGTGGTTAACCAAAGATCCGCGCACGCAGGAAACTCCTCCGCAGACTGGATTCCACGAATTTCCTTTCACTCAAGAAACCAGTTTTATTCGAGCTCTCTCTAACATGTACAAACGCCACGCCAAAACACAAAATGCTCAGGTTGGAAACATATACTATTATCTCTTATTAATAATTATCCATTGTCACAAACTCTTGAGTGCCCAAAGAGCGGATCATTTACACATTCCTATCATGAGAATCAAGATTATTAATATTCTGTAAATGATAATCAAGGCAGACAAAGAGCTGTAGAAGTTGGAAAGGATTTGTAGAAATGTCCTTTGATTGGGGGGCCCAATAGGCGTGGAATGTCACTAATCAAATGGGAAATTTTCTCTAGCCTAAAGTTCTTGGGTGGGATGGCCATTTTGCATGTGGATGCTTTGGCCAACAAGCTTTGTGGCCAAGTGGATGGTTAAAGCCTGTGTCTTGGGCTAAGCTTATTTTCAAAAATGTCCTCTCCCTTGTTGGGATCCCGGGAAGGGGAGAACATGACATAATCACCCTCTTGTTCTCACCATTCTGAGTTGTGTAGAGAGGCTTTGATCTTGTATGCTCTGAGTGAAAGGATGCAACAAGATGAAACCCTATTGCTTCATCCCTTATGATTGGAAGTGGGTTACTCGCATCAGACAAAACGACTCTATCCGTTCTCAATCTTAGGTATAAGAAGAGTGGAAAGAGGACCTCCAAAGAGCCAAGCGGCTCTGGAGAGGATTTTGTAAGTGGAAGCATCTCTAGGACCAAGATAGAAGATATTGGATTAGGTTCGAGGACATTGATCAAAATTGTAGAACTCACTTCCGTGCTACATTCGATCCCATTGTTATCCACCAAGAAGGGGATATATTCCCTAGCTTATTTCCTATTGAGGATGTTACACATCTCTTTCGAAGGTTTGTCGACCTTCCCCGCCCACCAGTCTTTGAAGAATATTTAGTCTTCCCCTGATTTTCAGAAGACCTTGCTGCCTTGCAAGTTACCATTGTTCACTTCTTCTTCAAGTCGTGAGAGCCTTTGGTAAACCGTTTCTCTTCTTTTTTTTCAGATATCTCTTATAGACTTTTGAGTCCTTATCAGCCTTTGTCGAGTCCTTTCCACCACGCTTCTCCAGCACTTAGTCGGTTCATTACAGTAGGCAAAGGCCTCCACCCACACTGCAAAAATTTCTTGGTGGACACAGGGGGGGAAAATGACGTCTGACAAGCATGAAACCAAGGAGCTTTCCGGAGCATGGGAATCTTTTTGAAAGAAAGAGTAATTGGGTAGTGGTCCGAGATAGTTAGGTCCATGTGCTGGGAAACCAAAGGACTGCTCCATTGGAGGGTGGTGCTTTGGTCGATGTAGCATCTATCAAGTCTTGCTTTCCTCAAAGATTCCCCCAATTGGAGATTATACCAAGAGAACCCCTTCATGTCTTTCACCTCGACCAGGTTGAGATGGAGCTTTATTTTATCCCATATCTCTTTCTCCTCATCGTCAATAATTTTCCCCTTGTTATTCCATTGGTCCTCTGGATACTCAACCATGTTGAAGTCCCCACAAATCAGAACATTGTGTGAGAGGGAGTCAAGGGAAGCCCAAGTATCGATTCTATCCGCCACTACATTAGGGGCATAAATTGAGACCATAGTGAACTGGTTAGGGAACCTGAAAGATGCAGCAATCCAACGATGATTCTGACCTTCACAAGTCGAGGTCAATCTATCGAATCAGAAGTGACTAATAACAATCGCAACGCCCCCCGCCCCCCTAGGGTGCGAAGTGGAGAAACAAAGGTGGTTCGGAGAGATGCATTTAAGCTGTTTCTGGAGATCCTCTGCGTCGATTTTAATCTCTTGCAAGCATATAAAATCGGGGTTGAGACACTTGTCTTTGAACCACTGACCAATAATCGCCGCTCTTGAGGGGCCAGACAAACCCCTGACGTTTAGCGATGTGATTTTAATTAATGATGGTTGCCCTCTTTGAGGGGAGGGACCCAATCGTTTTTTTTCTTGTGATCTTCTTTTGTCCTCCCAAATTCTTGACTTATGATCCTGATCTTGAGGGGGCTCTTCCAAGGCATGCCCGACGTTTTTCACAAACTCTTGAGTGTCCAAAGAGCGGATCATTTACACATTCCTAGCATGAGAATCAAGATTATTAATATTTTGTAAATGATACTCAAGGCAGACAAAGAGCTCTAGAAGTTGGAAAGGATTTGTAGAAATCTCCTTTGATTGGGGGGCCCCAACAGGCGTGGCATGTCAAAAATCAAATGGGAAATTTTCTCTAGCCTAAAGTTCATGGGTGGGATGGGCATTTTGCATCATGCATGTTAATGCTTTGGCCAACAAGCATTGTGGCCAAGTCGATGGTTAGATCTTGCGATAATAATGAAGCATCTTGGGCTAAGCTTATTTTCAGAAATAGTAATGTCCTCTCCCTTGTTGGGATCCCCAAATCGAGAGAACATGACGTAATCGCCCTCTTGTTCTCACTGTTCTCAATTGTCCCTAGAGGGCTTTGATTTGCTATGCTCTCAGTGAAAGGATGGAACAAGATGAAACCCTAGTGCTTCATCACTTATGATTCGAAGTGGGTTACTCGCATCAGACAAAACAACTCTATCTGTTCTCAATCTTAGGTATAAGAAGAAAACAACTCTATTTGTTCTCAATCTTAGGTATAAGAAGAGTGGAAAGAGGACCTCCAAAGAGCCAAGGGGCTTTGGAGAAAAGGATTTTGTATATGGAAGCATCTACACAACCAAGATAGAAGATATTGGATTAGGTTCGGCGATATTGATCAAAATTGTAGAATTCAGTTCAAAGATTGGCTCCATTTAATACAAAGAATCAAAACTTGGGATGCTTCACAACATGCCCCCTTCTTGGTTTGGATCCCCCCGTTTGAAAGGCCTTAAGTAATAGAATGACAACCAAATGGAAGATATTGCAAGAACTAAAGAAGTTTCAGCCTCCATCACGTGTTGAATAAGAATTTTGAATTGGACCTCTATTAGATGGGAGTTAATATTCAAGGACCTAGGGCACCTGCTAATTAAAAACAAGAAAGTAGTCGTCATATGGTAGATTTTTTGGACTCAAGAAATATCAGGAAAGAGATGGTTGAATACACTATAAGAGAGAGGATTAGGACGTAATCCTCAATTATGGCTTTTGGGGCAAGTGGTCGGTCCATCAAAGTCTTATCCAGTAGATCATGAGTTGAATTTCCTTTGGATACAACAGCTTGGGCAAGGTGGATGGATCCCACAAAGGTTGTGGGCACCCAATGGCCTCTAGAAAAGGTGCTCTGGCACGACATATGAAAGGGTACAAAAAATGGCACATGTCAGTTTGCAAACACTGCCAACAAAGATTGGAGTGTATCTCCCAATCCATAAGTCAGATTGAGACATTTAAGGTAGTGCTTAAAAGCTCTCAAAATGAATTTATTTAAGAAAAAACTTGATTGAGGGTTCAAATAACTAGCATGGGTGTAAACGAGGCTCAAGATAATGAGTTTGAGAATGAGGCTCAAGATACCAAGGTTGCAAGCAAGAAATTTCAAGATGCCATGGTTGAGAACAAGGTTGGTACTGTTGGAGGTTACTTGATTCATGATCTTACACAGTCACTTGTATATTGTGTAACATGCCCATTAGGTGGGATGTATATACTTACACTTAGGTATTCTTTATCATTCTTTAATTTTCTCCCATAGTCACTTTGGCCATATTGACCTTCAGTGGGAGATTGTTATTGTTAGTGTCCATCTAAAAGGCCAAATGGCCACTGGACACTTTTGTATATATTCTTTAATGAAACATATAGTGGCATGGTTGGTCACAGACTGTAAGTTTGACTACATTTGTAACACCTAGGAAATTTGTGTTCATGCTTCCTGTGTACTATGTATTTTCTGCATATTCTATAAGCCCTATGCAGAGTACTATTTGTGCCATCTGGAGCTCTATTTCCACTGAGAGAGCATCATCTTGGAGCTCTCAAGAAGGAGATTCTACTGTGATGCATCTCCATTGCATCATTCAAAGGGTTCATGACATCAAGGTTGCAGACAAGAAGGTTCAAGACATGACTGAAAAAAAAGGGTTCAAGACAAGAAGGTTGTGAGAAAGAAAGGTTCAAGACACCATTGTTGAGAAAAAGGGTTCAAGAAAGTTGTGAACAAGAAACGTTCAAGAGATTGTGCAAGGTTGAGGACATCAAGTCAAGGGCACCTAGGGAGTTCAAGAGTTGACCATTAAGGATAATCATCTCTAGAAGGGAAGAGAATGTTAGACTCAAGAAATGATAGGCAAGAGCTAGTTTAAACACACCCTAAGAGAGAGTATTAGGAAGTAATCCTCAAACATGGATTTTGGGCCAAGTAGTAAGCTCATTGAACTCCTAGTTGGCACTTCATGAGTTCAATTCCCCTTTGATATGACAAGATCATTCTCCATTGGGGGATCTAGACCAATGCTAAAGCGAGCAAAACTTGTGGCGCTCCCCAATGGTGCAATAGATTCTTTATCGGAAAGGAAGATTTAGAGCACCTCTTCTTTTCCTAGTCCAAAAGCATTGTGACTTGGTAGGTTCTTAGTAGGATTCTGTTGTTGTCTCATCATGTTAACTAGAAGATGTTTAAACAATTCTATTTTTTCTCATTTCCATTGTATCAATATATTTTTCAATAATTTAGCTAGCATTTGGATAAGTTCAAAATCCTACTAGTTTTTCTAGTGCATCATTATATTTCAATAATCTAGTTGGTATCAAAACTTGGAAAATTTCATGGACATTCACCTTGCTAAGAATATCAAAACTCCCAATGATGTTAATCTTATGAATCGTAATGAGAACTTTTGATGTGGATACCAAATAACTTGTGTCTCTATGTTGCTTTTTAATGTACCGATGTCTTTACTATATAGTGTCCCTTGATCTTCAAGAGGGGATTTATAGTTTTCAATTTTCTTAGAGTTTTTAAGGATTACTTCCACCATCCATTAAGATAACGAACTCTACGTTTATCCAAAGTCTCTAAGGAGGAATGCTCCTTAGTGGATGGTCCAAAGTCTAGTTCTCAATGCTCTTAGAAAGAGCACGTTTAGCATAGAGATCTCTTTGTTTTTTCATCTTTGATATCTAATATTCACCTTGGGTTCATTCATGGTCAAATTCATAACAAGATACAACCTCAAATTTAAATGGAGTGCATAGAGAGTACAAAAAAATCTAGAAGAGATATTTCTCTCTCTTATTGAAGAAAAAAAATAAGGAGTTCTTTAAATTATAAACAAGGGGCGATACAAGAGCATTGGAGAGAAATATCTTTTTTTTTAGCTTTTTGTTTTCTAACACCACACCCAATGGTGTCTAAATGAGGGGAGGGGATTTCTTTTAATCATATATCCTTCTACCCAGACAAGCAAGGGATTTCCCTATCAACCAAACATGACACCCTACTTTCTTTTAACTTGTTGTTTTCTAACATGACACTCTACGGCATCTAAAGGAGGGGAGGGAATTTCTTATACTCATAGATCCTTCTACCTAGACAAGCAAGAGATTTTCCTATCAACCAAAACACATAGTAGATGAACAATCAATGGCTTCACTAATTAACATGAAAGGTAAATTTCCGGCCTAATAAATAATGTCTGAACTTTTTGATTGAGTAAATCAATCCTAGGCATTCTCTTTCAGTAGTAGAGTAATTCTTTTCTGCCGGTGCAAGCCTTCTACTGGCGTAATAAACAGGGCGAAACCACTTATCTGTTTGCTGCATCAGAATACTGCCAATTGCAATATCTGAAGCGTCGACAAAAACATGGAACGGATTGTCCCATTCCGGTGGTTGTAAAATTGGAGCTTGTGTCAAGAGATACTTGAGCCGATCAAATGTAGTTTGGCATTCTTCAGTCCATTCAAACTGTCGGGGAGTTTTTATGATTAGCCTGTTTAATGGTACTGCTAGGTGGGCAAGCCATCGTAAGTGTCTGCCATGCCACCGTATTTGACCCATAAAACGCATTACTTCTTTTGGAGTTGCTGGTACCGGGGCTTCTAATATTGCCGAAATTTTATCTGGGTCTACTCGGATACCTTGAGCAGATACAATATGCCCAAGTAGTTTGCCACATGAAACCGCAAACACGGATTTGTTTGGATTAAGACAAAGTCTATATTCTCTACATTTCTGAAAACAACATCGTAAATGACTTAAATGTGCTATCATCTTCCCAAAAATCGAGAAGTCGTCAAGATATACTTGCATGAATGAAGTAAGATAAGGAGAAAATATCTCCTGCATACATCGCTGAAATGTGCTTGGTGCATTTCTTAATCCGAACCACATTACGGTGCAGGCGAAGACACCCCAATTGGTAATGAAAGCAGTTTTTGGTATATCTTCTTCAGCCATTCTAACCTTATTGTAACCGTTGTATCCGTCTAAGAATGAATACATTTCGTGGCCTGCTACCCTATCAAGCATGGTATCCAAAAAAGGGATCGGGAAAGGATCTGGTACTGTTGCTGCGTTCAATTTCCGGTAATCTACACAGATTCGTAGTTGCTTATTTTTCTTTGGCACAATCACAATTGGTGAAATCCATTCAGCATGTTCTACTGGTACGATGAATCCTACTTTTAACAATCTGTCAAGTTCGTCTTTTACCTGAGAGGCATAATTGGGATTCATCCGATAGCTAGGCTGCCTATTTGGTTTAGCTTCAGGCTTCAGCATGACTCTGTGCTGATATATGCGCGGATCTAATCCTTTCATATCTTTGTAATCCCATGCAAAGACGTCTGAGAATTCGCGAAGAAGCTGAATCAAATTAGTCTGAAAGATTTCCGGTAAGTTTTGCTTTATTTTTACAGGTCGAGGATTATCCTTGTCTCCCAGATTGTACGTGATCAGCTGGTCTTCAGGGACATAAAATTGTTGTGGGTTCGCTGTATCCTCTGTTGGCTTGAATAATGGTTGTAATTCAGTATCTGCTTGGTCAGACTGTTCGGTGATAGCTACTACTGCACAAACTGAAGTGTTCCAGTTATTAATGATAGACAGTTCCTAGAGACATTAAATCGGCGTTATTTTTCAGAAATTGCTCTTCTTCATCATCTGATAGTCCATCTAACATATGAACTGGTTCAGCGAGATAAGGTCTTGCGTGAAGTTCGCAGGGTTGTATAGCTTCTAGTTTTACTACATATTTATGATTGGCATCCTTGAAGGTGAGCTCTTGCGCAGACCAGTCCTGTATTACCTTTGCATGCTTCAGCCAAGGTCGGCCGAAAAGAAGGTTGTAATCCAAGGTAGATTCGGGTAGATCTAGTATAACAAAAGTCATTTTGAAAGTCGTACCTTGTAGAGTAATGGGTACATTCCGTACAAGTCCTACGGGATGGACTCTAGATTGATCAGCCATTCTGACGAAGAATTGAACTGGTTCGATTTTGGTCCAGCCTAGCTTTTTACATAATGCTGCGGTTGCAATGTTTACACCGGAGCCTCCATCAATTAATACCTGCGTGATTTTCCGATTCTTATACCATACTGTAATCAAGGGCACTGCATGATCAACCGTAGAATCAGATTCTGGTTGAACTGCAGCGGTTGCTGGAATGCAAGAGGGTGCCGGGGTAAAATGTTGTTGAAACTGTTGCCGGATTCTAGGTACTAACGTCAAAAGTTGGCCGAGAGGTAGGGTGATAGATGCCTTGGATAAAATTTCCCAGGCCTGTTGAGATTGGTTATCCTGCTCTTTTGAACTTGAAGTTTCTGCTGTTGCTGAAGTATCTGCTGTTATGTCTTCTGCTGATGGTTGTTCTACTGCTGCTTCTTTTTGTTGCATTCCTTCCTTTGTTGCCGAGGTTTGAGTCACCGGAATGGGTTCTGGGAACACTGGTGGTTCTGTAGCGGTCCAGTGACTAGCCTTGTTATACATCCTATGTTGTTCTCGTATCCCTGGTTCAAATACTTCTGCTGCTGGCTGCAGTTGTTTACCTGATCGGGTCTGGACTGTAGCAGTTTGTGTTTCTACCGGAGTAATTTGTACCATATTGGCCATTGGGTTTTGCCGCTCCTTCTTCCTTTGATCATACTCAGCTGCGTCTTTGCAATATCTTCTAATGTGTCCGAATTCACCACAAAAATGACAGCGTGGTGGTGGTAAATTGGGGTTTTCCGGTGGTGGTCCGTTCTCCCATCGGTTGGCATTATAATTGTTGTTCCTTTGTCCTCGGTAGTTCCGATATCCCTGTGGTTGATTGTTTCTCAGTTGCGGAGGTACATAGTGATTTGCTGCCTGCCCATGTTCTTGAATAACAGCATTGACTGTTGCTGTTCCCTGTATTCTAGCATTGTAGATATAATTTCCGGTGGAGTGTCCGGCAGTGTTGCAGATAGCGCAGAATGTTTGATTTAGCGCACATTTAGCACTTGTATGTCCTGAATTTTTGCACGTGGTGCAGTATACTTGCCTGGTTATATCTTCAGTCATATTTTTGTTTGTCCTTAACCATTCCAAGTCTTCTGAAAATCCACCAACCTTGGATTCCAGTTACAAAGCCATGGCGATGACTGCATCTAATGTCATTGCTCCGACACATCTGATAATCATGATCTGCTTCAATTGCGGGTTTAAGCCATTGATAAACCACTGAGTGATGATGTCATCAGGTAGATTAGCATGTGCCTGTGGTATCTGTCGTAAATGTGTTCTGAAGAGAGTAGCGTATTCCTGGACAGTCTGATTTGCCTTCTGTCGGTTGCTTTGTAGATACTCAAAGATTTCAGCAGGATTCTTCTTTAGTCTAAATCGTTGTAGAAAGGCATCTCGTACTGCATCATAGGTACCGAAATGATTAATGTCGTATTCCGTAAGCCATCTAGCCGCTTCATTGACCAACGTAGATTGAAAAACAATGGCTTTGTATGCCTGATCCGGTGGATGGTTGAGGACTGCATAACTGATCTCGAAAGTGCGTACGTGAGCATCCGGGTCATCTCCTGGGAATCCACCAAATTTCGTGTAGGTTACTCCTGTTGGAGGCAGCCTTGATTGACCTAACTGTTGTTGTTGTTGTTGTCCGTTCATCGTGGGTGTCTCCGGTCCTGTATCTTGAGGTTGATTAGTTGAACTATCAGAATCTGGATCGCCGGACGACGTGCCTTCCGGTGTCCTATTTTTGTGCAGGATACTTCGGATCTCAGCTTCGAATAGATCTCCTTCTTTCTGGATGTCCAATATCCGAAATCTTTCTTCCAGACACGCGGGTCTGGCTGAGGATTCTGCAACAAATGCTAATCCTTGACCGCTAGTTGGTGTTTCTACCACCGGAATATCACCGGAATGAGCTAACAGTCTCCCAGACTGTAGCGGTTTTTTGCTATTACTGATTTCTTTTCCTAGAGTTTGTCTAATCTCCAGTGGTGCCTTGATAGATTCTAGAACTACTGTACTTTGGTTAGGCTGGGTCGAAGTGACACCAGTATGTACCAAAGGCGTTGATCGTTCCACCGGAATATGACCGGAATTAATTCTAGTGTCCTTAACTTGCTCGACCACTGAGTCTGGTCGCGTTATACCTTCTTCTTCTAGAGTTGTTTTTTGTACTTTTCTTGTTCCCGTTGTCTGGGTCCTAGGATACGTTACACCAGACCGAGTAACCGGCATGTATCATTGCCCAGTGATATTATCTGAGCAGTTTGCAACAATCTGGGTCTGTTGCTACTGTCAGTAAATCAAATATTACTGGATATTTGCTTCTTACAAACCGCTTAGCACTCTAATACCACTTTCTCACAAGTAACTCGTATTTAAATACTACTTTACCGCAGAGATTGTTAAACAGTTGCCACTTTCCGACAGACGGCGCCAAATGTTAAATGTAAAAATGGGTTATGGGTTAAACTGATACCGATTAAGCGTTACTTTACGTTCTATTCAAATGCTCCTCTTTCACTTGGTTCCAAATCTTTAACCGCAATCGTTCTCTTAGCCCCGTGGGTTCTTGGGAGTGGTAGGGGTCTGTTAGACAGAGGCCCTGTACTATTTTCCCAACTTTTCACACACTCATAAATACTCCATCACGTCTTAGCTTAGTGGTTGATTCTGACTAATGACAACTATTCGGCATGCGGAAACTTAGGACTTCTGGACTGAATCTGCTATAGTAATGGAGCAAAGGTCCTGTTCTGACTTATAACTAATAGAATACTCAACTTCATTAATTGGATACTACTCAATATGCTGCTTCCGTGTGACAGATAGGTATACCGAACAATAATACAACAGACAACTATAATCGAGATTACGCAAACTTATCGTATACCGACTCAAGCAACAAGTTCCTACCATAGTTGATTCATCACAAACTTACCAATGCTTCTGTTCACGTACAGACCTTTACCGATACAAGTTCTTCCTAAGATCGGAATCCTCAGTAAACGCAGACTATTGTATCGAATCTGGTCACTTAACCGAAAAAATACTAAAATGCAAATGATCCACTTCGACCTTACACAGTCTCTCGCAGGATGATAAACCACACTATTTCGTGACGAAAAAGATCCAGAACCGCATATAACTTATCACCAAACAGACTCACAACACAAGACTACCGAATAGAACTCGGCACGACAGGAAGAATAGCAGAATAGTTAGATGCGAATCGAACAGAACAGAACTCAATATTCTCATCAACACCTCATACATGGTCTCAAACAAGATGCTCGCAATTTCCCAAATGGAATCAATAGAACAGACAGACAGAACACATATACACACAATGCTATACTTGCAATTTCCAAACACCTCGGTTCGAGACGTAATCAACCCACTCACTACAATACCCAACAGAAGCAGAGGCTCTTCCCAAAACTGCCGGTCTTTACCGCTTTCCTTTGTGCGCTTTAAATAGAAGTCTGCTACAATGTTTCCGCGAATCCACTTTTTACGGCACCTGTCCGGGTTCATCCGTCCTGGTTCGGCGGCCCTCTAACACTGGCACGCACGGTGGACTCGAACCCGCAGGTGCATTACTGTCGGCAACATCCTTTTGCACTGCCTGTCGGTCCATGCCAGGGTTTGACTCCCCAATCCTTTCTGACCGCACTTGTTCTAGTGGCGGAACAAGTATAGCCAGCCATCTCCTGCGAAAAAGTGTCCAGCTATTTTGAACACGGCTATCCAACTGTTGTTTTAATAAGTCGATGTCCACATTTGTCATCAATGTGGCATTTAGTTCTACGCCCTCATCTTTTAATATCTGCTTTTCGAACTCCTGCAATACTTGTATCCTTGACTGCAAAATTTCATTTTCGGCTTGCAGGTGAGCATTCAGGGTAGAAAAACTTGACATTTCGGTTTGAATTTGTGTTTGGATAGTTTGCTGCCACTGATTAAAGTCTTGGACACACTTTTTTGCGGTGATCAATTCTGCCATTAGATGCCGGTTGTTACTCTGTAACACCTGTATTAAAGCTTCTTTGTCATCCAATTCTTTTTGCATCTGTGTCATTAATGAATTGGACTTAGTCATCGTGGCAAATAATAACTCGTTTTTGTGCTGAATCGCTTGTTCTTGTTGCCGTAAATATTGAGAAACCTCTTGAAGTTGGTTTTGCATCCTTATGACAAAATCGGGTTGGAGGTCGTCCGGTGCTTGCTCTGGACTGGCAGTTGGCAAGTTGTCTGCCATTCGTCGTTTAATGGACAGCCGAAACGGCGTCCCTACTGTCTGATTCTGTGCGCTGTTACCTGTGTGAAAGAAAGATGCAGACGAGGTGGAGGATTGAGCTGCTTCCTCAGGCTCTGTGTGGTGTTCAGAATTTATTTGATAATGTTCACCGGGATAAAAAGGGGGGGACCAGTGTAGCTGCTTATCCTTTACAGATTGGACAAAATTAAATATAGCAGCTAAATAGGCTGCTAGTCTGCTGTTGGTGTGGGATCTTCTCTTATCCCCGACAATGATTTGTGCGTAGAGGTGGTTATAGAGCCAATGTGTCCAGCTAATCGGACCTCCTTCTTCGGCATGCAATAGGGGGGAAAAATTTTCTTTCGACATTAAGTCGAATTTTACTAGTAAACAAAGCTTTTCTAAATACCATTTAAATTGTTCTCGTCGGTGATAGGTGGCGTTTTTCAACATGTAATACCGTCGGGGGCCTTCACAGTCGCCAAATTCCTTCTTCAGGTCCTCATTTGAACATTTAAGATATCGGGCACCATCATAGAGTGGTAGTTTAAATACGGCTGAGACGAGCTGGGGCACACACATACTTGCACAAAAACAACACACATGCACACACATATGACACACATGCACATGAATGCATACATACATACACATACACAACATACATGCACACACACACAACCTATGTTGCATTATTCGAACAATAATAGAAAAATATTGAATGAGTTTGGATTATTTGGGATTTTCCAAATAATTTCAAATAAATATTTGTATGCCCATTTTTTTCAATCGAATATTTTTTATTAGAAGGGATTTCAATCAAAAGTGCTTTCAATCAAAATGTTGGATATGCCAAAAAGTATATATATATGTTGCTCATGCAATCCAAAATGCTCATTTGAGCCTTTCAATTGAAAGAGATTCCTTAGCAATCAAACGTCTTCAAAGTAATTACTTGAGCTTACATTAAGGTAAATATTTGTTTATTTTTTACTTCTTATTTTTATGCTGCTATTTATGTTTTATATCATACATATGTTATGATTGTCATTTTTGTCTCATACATATGTGTGATTAATGATTTTTTCTTTTGTTCATGTTTTTTTAATAATAATAAGTATACATGTTATGACTCATGAAAATGATTATTATTTGTATATTTATGTGAATCAAACTATAAAAAATCAACTATTGTGATTTTCTAACTCGTAGCATTGATACTTACAACAATATAGGCATATAAAATTTAGATTTATTGAAATTTTTTGAATTG
>CM035436.1:73902140-74064640 GCA_020310875.1 Ceratopteris richardii | reverse complement strand
AAAGATGCACTTAATTGCATGCCAATGCTTGACACTTGGGCAATGCATAAACCTGTTCATTGTGAGACAACAAAATCAATATCTAGTTGAGTAATGCATAAGTAAATCAAGTATCAAATAGCCTGCTAATAGAGAACAACATCAAATGCATCTCGAGCATCTCAATTATAAACTTGTTTCCATAGGAGTGGCAATAGGTTTGTAGTCGTCAAGGCCAAAACACTCGAATAATGTGTCAATATATTTTGTGTGACACAAAGTTATTGCATCATCAACTTGCATAAACTGAATGCCCAAATAATGATGCAAATGCCCCAAATCTAACATCTCAAATGAGGCATGCAAATTAGTCTTAAAATCAGCAATATGCTTCTCATTAGGACATGTGAGAAGCATGTCATCAACATAGACAATAATTATTAAAAGCACATCATTTGTATGCTTAACATATAAGGTGCCCTCAGTTGGAATATTCTCAAAACCATGTGCAATCCAGTAGGCATGTATCTTTTAATACCAAGCACATGGTCCTTGCTTCAAACCATATAATGCCTTTTTCAACCCGCACACTTTGTTTTCATGCCCTTTCTGTAAAAACCATGGGGATAAAAAACATACACTTCTTCATGAAAGCCACCATTCATAAATGCATTTTTATTGTCCAACTAATGCACATTCCAATCATGATGAGTTGCAAGTGCACAGATGCCATGAACAGTAGTTATTCGGCATGTAGGATCAAAGGTCTCATCAAAATCAATGCCTCTTTCTTGAGCATAACCTTTTGCAACAAACCTAGTCTTATACCTATCAACCATTCCATCTATCTTACACTTCAACTTGTATAGCCACTTAGTGCCAATGGCCTTCTTGCCATGAGGCAAGTCACATAAAGACCAAGTACCATTCTTCATAATAAAATCATATTTTGATTGCATAGCAGCCATCCAATTTTGGGAATTTTGTGCTTCATCAAACAAAAGAGGCTCCTTCTCATCACAAAGACTAGAGGAAGGCATAGCATAGAAATCTGATGCAAAAGAAGCACTATGAGAGCCTAAATGAGTATGATAAATAAACAAAGTCTGCTAATCTTGTGCAGGAAGAAGAATGGGCGTTTACTACTGCTTGCAGTTTTGACCCATCTTCTCATGAGTAGTGCATGTCTGTAGTAGACTCAGATGTTTGGTACTTTGATAGTGAGGCGACCAAACATATTACCTCGCAGCACAGTTTCTTCTCTTCACTCGAGCCTGCCTCTACAGGGAATATTGTTACATGCGCCAACAACTCCTCTTATCCTGTTATGGGAGATGGTAAGATGATTTTGACTACTGCTGATGGTAGTTCTTTCACTTTGTCAAATGCTTTGTTTGTGCCAGGGATCAAGAATAATTTGTTATCAGTTTCTACATTAGCTAAGATTGGCTTGGTTGTGATATTTTTTTATGACAGATGTACAGTTCATGATCTGTCAAATGGCGATGTGATTATTGCTTCTGGCATTTTATGTTGTGGGTTGTATAAGCTCATAGACTATGAAAGATCTGTGAATGATTCAGCATGTGTAGTACATGATTCTCAGGCTATGTCAAATGCAAAGCTTTGGCATGCATGCTTTGGTCATATGAATTTTGCTAGTTTGCTATGCCTACAGAAATCTGTGTCCTCTTTGCCCAAACTTGAGGCACCTGGAAAACATGTTTGTCAAGGCTGTTTTTGGGCAAAATGCAGCATTCCTTATTTCCAAAAGATGGTGCAGTTTGGGCTACTCAGAAATTGAAGCTTGTACATCGTGATGTCTATGCTCCTATGCAGACACCTTCTTTTGGAAATTATCTTTACTTCGTGACTTTCATTGATGATTTTTCAAGCATGCATGGGTATATCCGTTGGAGCCAAAAGTCTGAACTGTTCATGTGCTTCAAACAGTTTTTGGTTTTGGCTGAAAATCTATCAGCATGTAAAATGGGCACCCTCCATTTTGATCGAGGGTGGGAATATATGTCTTATGATTTTAATGCTTTTCTGGCTGAACGTGGGATAAAACACCAATGTACAGTGTTGTATACACCTCAACAAAATGGAGTTGCTGAACGGAAGAACAAGTCACTCATGGAGATGGCGAGGTGTATGGTCAAGAGTCAGGCTTTACCACATAGTTTCTGGCTTAAGGTTGTCATGTGTGTAGCATATGTACTTAACAGGTGTCCCACTGAAGTGCTGCAGTCTATCACTCCATATGAGGCTTGGCATGATCGCAAGCCATTTGTTGCTCATCTACGTGTTTTTGGTTGTTCGGCATATGCATTAGTGCCTGAACAACATCATAGAAAATTGGATGATAAAGCAGTAAAATGTATTTTTGTTGGGTATAGTTATGAAAGTATAGGCTATTGTTTATATCATCCACAAACTAAATGCATTCTGGTTAGCCGTGATGTTGTTTTTTTGGAAGATGCTACTAAGCCATTGCTTTCATGTAGTAAGGAGACAATTGTTAGCTCCAAAGACATGTATGATACTTTGCTTCCTCTTTTTACAAGTGGACAGTCTAGTGCTGGTCCTAATGATGCAACTTCTCAGCCTTTGCAAGTTTCATGTGATGATGCAGATCATCCCATTTTTTATCCAGATTTACATGATGCACTTGTTGATGAGAGACTGATATTGAGGAGGCAAAAACTATGCCAAAACGGCTAGTGCACACTTTGCGTGATAGCAAACTAGATGCGCCTCTCTAATATCGTACTCGATCAGGCTCTCATAGTGCCTCCTTTGCATTAAATTGCTATGCTATGGTTTGATGAAGCACAAAATTGAGAAAATTGGATGGATGCTATGCAATCTGAATATGATGTTATAATGAAGAATGGCACTTGGTCTTTATGACTTGCCTCCTAGCAAGAAGGCCATTGGTACTAAGTGGGTATACAAACTGAAGTGTAAACCGTATGGTACAGTTGACAGGTATAAGGCTAGGCTGGTTGCAAAGGGTTATGCGCAGGAAAGAGGCATTGATTTGATGAAACCTTTGCTCCTACTTGTCAAATGACTATTGTTCGTAGCATCTGTGCACTTGTAGCTCATCATGGTTGGAATGTACATTAGTTGGACATTAAAATTGTATTTCTGAATGGTGAGTTGCATGAAGAAGTGTATGTTTTTCGGCCCCGTGGCTTTGTACAGAAAGGGCATGAAAACCAAGTGTGCAGGTTAAAGAAGGCATTATATGGTTTAAAGCAAGCACCACATACTTGGTATGAGAAGATACATGCCTATTTGATTGCACATGGTTTTGAGAGCACCTTATATGTTAAGCCTGCTAATGATGTGCTTCTGATCATTGTGGTTTATGTTGATGCCATGCTGCTCATTGGTCCTCATGAGAGGCATATTGCTGTTTTTAAGGCTGACTTGCATGCCTCATTTGAGATGTTTGATTTGGAAGATTTGCATCACTATTTGGGCATTCAATTTATGCACGTTGATGGTGGAATGGCCTTGTGTCAAACGAAATATATTAACACATTATTGTAGCATTTTGGCTTTGAAGACTGTAAACCTATTGCCACTCCTATGGAGACAGGTTTACAACTAAGTCTTCATGATGCTGGAGATGCATTTGATCTTGTTCTCTATCAGGAGGTTGTTGCATGCTTGATTTACTTATGCATTACTCAGCCAGATATTCAGTTTGTTGTCTCACAGATGAGCAGGTTTATGCATTGTCTAGGAGTCAAGCATTGGCAGGTGGTTAAGCGCATCTTTTGCTACTTGAGTGGTACTCGGCTAGTTGGGTTGTTTTATCCCAAGGGGGGATCCCTACCGCCAGATTTGCATGCTTTTTCTGACTCCGATTGGGCTGGTTGCTATGACACTCATGTGTCCACTAGTGGCTTTTACTTCATGCTTGGTAGCTCATGTATATCTTGGTTGAGCAAGAAGCAGCCTATTGTGACCAC
This sequence comes from Ceratopteris richardii, assembly GCA_020310875.1. NCBI lineage: Eukaryota > Viridiplantae > Streptophyta > Polypodiopsida > Polypodiales > Pteridaceae > Ceratopteris > Ceratopteris richardii. Next base: position 74,060,675 of record CM035436.1, on the reverse strand, counting down.
TTCTAGTTGTGAGGCTGAGTATAGGGAAGCTTTCACAGCAACTCTTGAGTGTGTGTGGCTCAGATGCCTTATGGCTGATTTGGGTGTTGGTCAGTCTTCTGCCACCACCATCTTCACTGACAGTCAGAGCGCATTGGCAATTGCGAGGAACCATGTATACCATACTCGCACTAAGCACATTGAGGTGCATTATCATTATGTCAGGAAGAGGTTCTCTGCTGGGGAGATCAGCTTGACATATGTGCCCATGCAAGAGAACATTTCAGACCTTTTCACAAAGGCTCTGCCTAGGGAGAAGTTTGAAGCTTTCTGCAAAGCTTTGGGCTTACTTCCTTTTGTGGAGTGATTTCCACATAGATTGGCACTTCCTTATACATAAGTGCTAGCTCCTTGTTTGCCGCATCACACCCAGGGGGGATTCGTTGATATATTTAGGTAGTGATGTGTGTGAACACACTAGGACTGTCGGGGCACTTTTTTTTCCCTCTTTAGGAGGTTTTTTTCTCGCGGCTTGTATATACGCCTATTGCCCTAACGGTCTGCTTATCTTAGTACATTCTAGTGGTAATACATTCAGTATTGTGTGTTGTGCTCCAAGCTTCTTCTTCTTCTTCCTTGTGCTGTTTGCGTGCTTTCACAGATGTCTAACTCCAACAATATACCCCCACTCCCCCCCCATCAAAATGGAGGGTGCCCATTTTACATGTTGATAGATTTTTATCCAAAACCAAAAACTCTTTGAAGCACATAATTAGTTTGAACTTTTCTTTCTATGGATATACCCATCCCTGCCTGGAAAAATCATCAATGGAAGTCACAAATTAAAGGTAATTCCTAAAAGAAGGTGTTTAAATAAGACCACAAACATCACTATGAACAAGCTATAATTTTTTAATAGCTCATAGTTAATTATCTTTTGGGAAGGAGTAACACTACTTTTTGCCCAAAGTATAGCCTTTGTAGACATTTTTTACTAGGTGCCTCAAGTTTGCATAGAGAGGATACCATTTCACATTTCTACAGGCATAACAGACTAGCAAAATTCAAATGACCAAAATGTGCATGCTAAAGCTTTGCATCTAGCATAGCTTGAGAATCTTGAATTGCACATGCTAAATCATTCACATATTTTGCATAATCACAACATAAAATGCCAAAAGGAATAATGACATCGTCATTCAATAGATCATGAACTATACATCTATCATCAAAAAATTTCACAACCAAGCTGATCTTGGATATTGATGAAACTAATAACAGATTTCTATTGATCCCTAGCACAAATAAAGAATTCGACAATGTAAAAGAACTACCATCAACAATAGCCAAAATGATCTTACCAACTCCCATGATTGGATAAGAGGAGGTATTGGTGTATGTGATAGTATTTTATGTAGGGGCAGGCTCAAGTGAAATGAAGAAATTGCACTGTGAGGTAATATGTTTGGTTGCCCCACTATCAAAGTCCCAACATCTGAGTCTACTACAAACATACATTGTTCATAAGAAGATCATAATTGCAAACAGTTGTAAATGGCCATTCTATAGTAGTAGGATGTTTTCCAACACCCTACACAATATTCCACAGTCCTTTTGTGTCCAATACATTACACATCATATATGCCCATAATGGGTAATTGGTGACATCCAACTTATCCTCAACAACCAACATATGGAATACATCACTACTTTCAGACATGGCCACTAACTAAAATACCTTGATGCAAAAAAATGCTTCTCAAGTAGGACCCATAGGAACTTTATTATGTGTCCGTGCTTTTGCATGGCTTGCACCTATCCTTGAGAAGGATATGGATATTTTGCATGATTTTAAGGCCTTTGTTTGAGATTTCACATTTTCTTGTGGAGATACCACTTGTTCACATGTTGCCAAAACAAATCTAAGGAAGCTACATCAAGGAAACAGACTTGCATCTACCTATGCATTAGAATTCAGACAAATTATATATGATCTCAGATGGCATGAGGATTATTTTATCAACCAATTTTGATGAGGCTCACATGATGATGTCAAGGACCTCATGCTAAACGTGATGAACGTAAACACTTTGAATGAATTCATGAATCAACCGATTGAGTGTGGTAATAGGTTGTCCGAGAGAAAACAAGAGAAGAAAACTTCTATTAGAGATTGAGAATACAAGTTTACCTTAGTTCCTCAACAACATGTTTGAAGAATCTCAACCAAAACCCATGTGGTTGGATAAAATCAAGGTTAGGTGACTTACATAGGAAAGAAAACATTGGAAAGACAATGGATTATGTTTTTATTGTGGAGATCATGACCATATGGTAATCAAATGTCCTAAGAAGAAGAAACAAGTTGGAATAAGGACTTCCACAATCACCATACCATATTGAAGGAATCATCATCAGAGTCGAAAGATGAATATATCCCATCATGAGAATCAAGCAGTTGATTATGCACCTAGATATACTACAAACCCTCTCCAGTTTCATCATGGATATCCATCATCATTGTGTTCCAGTGCCACATATCAAGAACTCTTTACCAAAAGCTATGAAGATTCAAGTCCTAGAAAATCTCATAGTCACATAACCATTCCTCATGGAACATGATGCTTGAGGGGGAGGTGATGTCATGGACACAAAGGAAGCCATCTTGAACCTTAGATTCCACGTGAATTTCTACATCCCATGATTGGTTCAGAATATGGAAAAACTAATGCTTCCATCGCTTTTGGAACATGCCAAAACCCTAAGATTGATTGTCTACTTGCTTCAAGGAGTTGTGATCACCAAGTAGGTACTCTCCAAGTTTCAGTTCGAGTTCTAGTCTTGTCCTTTGTTCTAGTCTTGTCTAGTCTTGTATCCTAGACATCCTATCTTGTCCTATTGTAGTAATATGAGATCTCGTCGAGTTATTTCTTGTATCTAGCTCATCTCCTTGAATGGAGTTCTTGTAATGCAAATAGCCTGCTTCATACATATGGTCCTGGGTTGTGGGATCTCTTGTATCATCTCTACTCCAGTTATCCATACCTATCAATCTTGGGGTGTGGGACATCTTGTATCAGTTATATAATCTTGTATTATTTTCCCTACGTGGGTGATCTTGTAATCAAAAGTGTAATTCCAAAATCTCTTCTAGTCTAGTCAAAAGGAACAATCTAGTGCTCCCCTAACAGGAAGACTGTAGAGGTGTTCATTGCTAAAATAAAGAATTTAAGGGATCAAATGGTGACAAAAGGCATACAAAATTCAAGCAAGGAGCTTGCTCAGCATTGTCTTTGAATCTATCCACTAAAGTTTGATGATTTGGTAACTTCTCTCAATACTCAAATCAAACCTCAATCTCTAACTTTTGAAGAATTCAACTCCTTACTCATGGAAGCTTAAGGCAAGGGGTGGTAGAAACAAAGAAGATATTGCATTTATAGTAGGAATCAAAGGAGGCAAAGCGTACTCTTGAAAGATGGAGACAAAAAGAGGAACAAAAAAGAACTCAAGGAAAAATGTTTCCATCACAAGAAGAAAATTCAAAGAATTCAAATTTGTTGCATCAAGAAGGCAAAAGAGAAGAATGGTTCTTCAAAAGGTGGTAAGGGCAAGGAGTCTGCCAACACTGCAGAAACAAATGTTGAGTTATTTGTAATGATAGAGGTATGCTCCTCGACTAAAAAATCAAGAATAGATGACTCATGGGTGTTGGACAGTGGTTCCTTTCATCACATGATGAGCATAAAAGACCTTTGTAGATCCTTGCAGCCTTTAAAGGAACCCATCACTATAAAGGTAATCAATACTGGAAGATGTAATGCAAAGGTCAAAGGTACAATTTCTTTCATTAATTTTAATGGGGATATTAGGAACCTTTCAAATGTGTTGTATAATCCATAAATCAAAAGAAATCTACTTTGAGTAGCCTCTAGAAATGTTCAACGCCATGAAGTATCTTTCAACAAGAAAGGATCTAAGATTATGGACAATAACAACAACACTATTGGGATTGACATAAGGAGGAACATGTATGAGTTGGTTGCACACCCACCATCAATTGCAGACATGAAGCAACCATGTGAAGCTTGCATGATAGGCAAGCCTTAGAGGAAGGCATTTCCACAACAAAACAAGGATAGAGCAAGCTATCCTCTACAATTGGTGCATGTTGACCTATGTGAAAAGATGTCTACCCAAGCCTTGGATGAATCTTCCTACTTTGTGTTACTCATCAATGACTATATCAAGATGTATGTATATTTCCTTCGCAATAAGGATCATGCTTTTCAAGGTAAATTTAAAGAATGGCTTCAAAATGTTGAAATTGAAAACAATGAAGAAGATGAAGAAATTCAAGACAAACGATGGTGGCAAGTTTACATCAATAGAGTTCAAAGATTTTTACAAGAGTAAGAGAAATCAAGCATCAACCCAAAGTGGATAATAGCCCTCAAAAAAATAGTGTTTCAAAACATCAAAATCAAACCATCATGGAGATGGCAAGGTGCATGCTGAAGGGGAAAGCTTTGCCAAATCAATTTGGGTAGAGGTCATCAACATTGTTGTCTACATCTTGAATTGAACCTACTCCAAGGCACTTGATGTAAAAACTCCATAAGAGTTCAACATGATTCTGAAAATCCCATCCCACAGACACTAGAACACGTTGTAGATGGACCAAGAAAATCATAAATAATAGAGGAGCAAAGACGAGCAAGCACCCATATTATAAACATAGCCTTGATGGTTGAGCTCATTCAAGAACAAGGAAACGAACCAAAAAATTTGGAAGAGTCACTCCATGATCCCAATTGGAGGACCACACTACAAATAGAATATGATAATATCATGAAGAATGGAACTTGGGAGCTAGTGGATTGACCTCCTACGTGCAACATCATTGGGACAAAGTGGGTCTAGAAGCTAAAGTACAAGGTTTTTGGCATTTTGGAGAAGTACAAAGGACTCATTGCATATGGCTACTCACAAGTTTAAGGGATTGACTTTTAGACATCATTTGCCCCATTCACAAGGATTACTACTATCAAAGTAGTACTAGTTGTAGTTGCACATAAATGATGGCCAATCTATCACATGGATGTCAAATCAACATTCTTGAGTGGAAACCTCAAGGAGGAGATATATGTGTCTCAACCACTAGGTTTGAGTTTTCCCATTCAAAGAACAAGGTATGTAAATTGAGAAGGCATTATATAGACTAAATATGCCCCTAGAGCATGGAACCAATGGATGAATAAGTATCTTTAGATCTAGGTTTCAAAAGATGTGCTTTTGATACTAACTTGCATGATCGAAAGAGAGGAGAGATGAAAATTGCAATTGTACTCTATGTAGATGACCTTGTGATTGTAAGAAATGATGATGCTCTTCTTCAACAAACAAAAGATTCCCTAACTTTAGAATTTGAAATGATAGACTTAGGCTTAATGCATTATTGTTTAGGCCTTGAAGTTGGTAGAAACCAAGGAAGATTTTTATTTGTCAACAAAAGTATGCAAGAAAGATTTTGAAGGAATTCATCATGGAGGATTGCAAGCATATTTCTACACTTATGGAGGTCAATACAAAATTCAAGATACTTCACCTTTAGTGCATATTGTAAGAAACATGAACTAGTTGGAAGTCTCATCTACTTGTGCAACAGTAGATTAGATATCTCCTATGTTGTTGTAGTAAGAAGTTTCTCTAACAAGCCTTTCCAAACTCATTAGAAAGCAAATATGTGGATACTAAGTTATTTGAAAGGAACCGTTGGTTATTACATTCTCTATTACAAGGGTCATCTAGTTGAACATTGTGATTCAAATTTGACAAGAAATATTGATACCAAAAAATCAATTTCTATATATTTCTTTTTTTAGGGCCTTTGATTTTCTCTTGAATTAGTAAGAAGCAATTGACTATAGCATCATCTTCTATTGAAGATGATTACAAAGAAGAATTTGTTGTAGCATGTGAAGCAGTATGATTGAGAAGGATCCTATGGCACATAGAAATACAAGCGCAATAGGCTAGAGACGTGTGACAATCAAAGTTCCATGGGCATTGCCAAAAATCTTGTTTTCCATGTCTGTACCAAGCACATAAAACTTTAGTATCACAGTGTGTGAGTTGATCGAGGATGAGATCATGGAGATAAGATATGTCCGACTAAAAAAATGGACTGGAGATCTTCACCAATGCTCTAGGGAGGAAGCTACTTCATTGACACTTTCCAAAGTTTGGTATTGGACCAAGGACGTAGTTCGTCCTACGGTGGACATTGACAAGGTGTTAGATATACTCAATAATCCACCCTCAAGTGACCACAAATGATCCATAATGCCCTAAGTTGTAACGTCCCCATTATGAGGAAAAACCATTGTGAAATCCCGAACATGTGTGGAACCTTAACTTCCAAGTTAGATGAGGTCTATATGTTATTGTTGATGGTAATAGATGACCTTTTGTTGATATATTTAGGTAGTGATGTGTGTGAACACTCTAGGACTGCTGGGGCACTTTTTTCCCTCTTTACGAGGTTCTTTTCCCTCGGCTTGTATATACGCATATTGCCCTAATGGGCTACTTATCTTTGTACATTCTCTAGTAATACATTCAGTATCCTGTGTTGTGTTCCAAGCTTCTTCTCCTTCCTTGTGTTGTTCACGTGCTTCTGCGTACGTTTATCTCCAACAATTGGTATCAGAGCAGGTCATCGCTTCATCTAGGGCGTCGTTGACACTCCTCCGGTTGCAGTCTCAGAATCACGATCTGAGCTCGTTTCAGCCTCCGGACGCACTATCGCAACGCTTGTGTAGGCTATTTCGTCTTTTTGTGCCAAAGATATATACTAGTTTTTGTTCGCCAATATAAGTGTCTCGAAGTCTGCTAAATGTCTAGTAGAATTTGTCTGGGCAGTTCTGTTCAACTTTTTGAGATACAGTCAATTTTTTGCATCAAGGTATTTTAGTCAACGACCATGGCTGAAAGCAGTGATGTATTCTGTATGCTGGCTGTTGAGGATAAGTTGGATGGTACCAACTACCCGTTATGGGCTTATATGATGCGACATGTGTTGGTTGCAAAAGGATTATGGAACATTGTGCAAGGTGTCGGAAAACGTCCTATCGCACCTGTAACTGTTACAACTACAGGTACTGAAGCTGATGTAGAAGGTGTCGAAGATGGTGATATTTTGCATATTCTTGTTTGTGCTACGGTTTCTTTTGCGCCTACTCCAGAGCAGATTTGCTGGGATGGCAGAGATGCCCAGGCACATGCATTGATAGCTTTGTCTGTCAAACGTGCCATTATTCCTCACATTCGCTCTTGCAGAACAGCTAAGGATGCTTGGGATACACTTACCACATTGTACCAAGCTAGGAATGAGGCTTGTATTGCTTACCTCCGAAAACAGTTGGAGAGTGAGCACATGAATGAAGGTGATTCTATGGATAGTTTCCTAACGGAGATCAAAGACTTGAAGGAACAATTGATTTCTACTGATGAGGTTATACCAAATAGCTCACGTGCAGACCATTCTGAATGGTCTTCCTGATTCATATCAGAGTTTTGCTTCTACTCTTCAGTTGATGATGAAAGGCAATCCAAATGCCTTATCATTTGAGGAGTTAGTCTATGTTCTGTTGCAGGAAGATGAGTCTAGGCAGAACAGGTCCATTATGCGAGTTGCAGATCAAGCTTTCCTGGCTAGTCAGAAGGGCAAAGGAAAATGGAGCTCTTCAACTAGTAAGCAGAAATCTGCTAATTCTGCACATTTGAACAAGGAAGGTAAAGATGAGAAGAAATCAGAAAAGTAGAAATTGTGTTATAAGTACTGTAAAGGGAATGATCACATCATAAAGAACTGTCCAAAACTAGCTGCTAATGAGGCAAAGAAGAAAGAGGCTGGAATGGTTGTTGTAGAGGCCTCTACACCAAAAACAAAGTCTGCTAATCTTGTGCAGGAAGAAGAATGGGTGTTTACTACTGTCGGCAGTTTTGACCCATCTTCTCATGAGCAGTGCATGTCTGTAGTAGACTCACATGTTTGGTATTTTGACAGTGGGGCGACCAAACATATTACCTCATAGCGCAGTTTCTTCTCTTCACTCGAGCCTGCCCCTATCGGGAATACTGTTACATGTGCCAACAACTCCTCTTATCCTGTTATGGGAGTTGGTAAGATCATTTTGACTACTACTGATGGTAGTTCTTTCACTTTGTCAGATGCTTTATTTGTGCCAGGGATCAAGAAGAACCTGTTATCAGTTTCTGCATTAGCCAAGATTGGCTTGGTTGTGAAATTTGTTCATGATAGGTGTACAGTTCATGATCTATCAAATGGCGACGTGATTATTGCTTCTGGCATTTTATTTCATGGGTTGTATAAGCTCATAGACTATGAAAGATCTCTAAGTGATTCAGCTTGTGTAGTACATGATTCTCAGGCTATGTCAGATGCAAAGCTTTGGCATGCACGCTTTGGTCATCTGAATTTCGCTAGTTTGCTATGCCTGCAGAAATCTGAAATGGTGTCCTCTTTGCCCAATCTTGAGGCACCTGGAAAACATGTTTGTGAAGGCTGTATTTTGGGCAAAATGCAGCGCTCCTCATTTGCAAAAGATGGTTCAGTTTGGGCTACTCAGAAATTGCAGCTTGTACATAATGATGTCTGTGGTCCTATGCAGACACCTTCTTTTGGAAATTATCTTTACTTCGTGACTTTCATTGATGATTTTTCTAGGCATGCATCGGTATATCCATTGAAGGCAAAGTCCAAAGTGTTCATGTGCTTCAAACGATTTTTGGTTTTGGCTGAGAATCTGTCAGCATGTAAAATGGGCACCCTTCGTTCAGATCGAGGGGGGGAATATATGTCTTCTGATTTTAATGCATTTCTGGCTGAACGTGGGATAAAAAACCAGTGTATAATGACGTATACACCTCAACAAAATGGAGTTTCTGAACGAAAGAATAGGTCTCTCATGGAGATGGTGAGATGTATGGTCAAGAGTTAGGCTTTACCACATAGTTTCTGGCTTGAGGCTATCATGTGTGCAGCATATGTACTGAACAGGTGTCCCACTATAGCGCTGCAATCTATCACTCCATATGAGGCTTGGCATGATCGCAAGCCATCTGTCGCTCATCTGCGTGTTTTTGGTTGTTTGGCATATGCATTAGTGACTGAACAACATCGTAGAAAATTGGATGATAAAGCAGTAAAATGTATTTTTGTTGGATACAGTTCTGAAAGTAAAGGCTATCGTCTGTATCAGCCACAGAGTAAACGCATTCTGGTTAGCCGTGATGTTGTTTTCGTGGAGGATGCTGTTCAACCATTGCTTTCATGTACTAAGGAGACATCTGTTAGCTCAGAAGACATGCATGATACTTTGCTGCCTCTTTTTACAGGTGGACAGTCTAGTGTTGGTCCTAATGAGGCAACTTCTCAGCCTTTGCAGGTTTCATGTGATGATGCAGATCATTCCATTTCTGATGCAGATTTACATGATGCACTTATTGATGAGAGAGCTGATATTGAGCAGGCAAGAACTATGCCAAAATGGTTGGTGTAAACCTTGCGTGACAACAAATTAGATGCACCTCTATCATATCGTACTCGATCAGGCTCTCATAGTGTGTCTTTTGCATCAGATTGCTATGTTATGGCTGCATCTAGTCTCTGTGATGAGACTGAGCCTGTTTCATTTGATGGAGCACAAAAATCAGAAAATTGGATGGCTTCTATGCGATCTGAATATGATGCAATAATGAAGAATGGTACTTGGTCTTTATGTGAATTGCCTCCTGGCAAGAAGGCCATTGGCACTAATTGGGTATAGAAGTTGAAGCGTAAACCTGATGGTACAGTTGACAGGTCTAAGGCTAGGCTTGTTGCGAAGGGTTATGCACAAGAAAGAGGCATTGATTTTGATGAGACCTTTGCATCTACATGTCGTATGACTACTGTTTAGAGCATCTGTGCACTTGCAGCCCATCATGGTTGGAATTACATCAGTTGGACATTAAAATTGCATTTGTGAATGGTGACTTGCATGAAGAAGTGTATGTTTTTCAACCCCATGGCTTTGTGCAGAAAGGGCATGAGAACCAGGTGTGCTAGTTAAAGAAGGCATTATATGGTTTAAAGCAAGCACCACATGCTTGGTATGAAACGATACATGCCTATTTGATTGCACATAGTTTTGAGAAGAGTCCAACTGAAAGCACCTTATATGTTAAGCGTGCTAATGATGTACTTCTGATGATTGTGGTTTATGTTGATGACATGCTGCTCACTAGTCCTCATGAGAGGCATATTGCTGATTTTAAGGCTGATTTGCATGCCTCATTTGAGATGTCAAATTTGGGGCATTTGCATCATTATTTGGGCATTCAGTTTAGGGTAGATATTCACTTTATGCATTACTCGGCCAGATATTCAGTTTGTTGTCTAACAAATGAGCAGGTTTATGCATTGCCCATGGGTCAAGCATTGGCAGGCGGTTAAGCGTATCTTTCGCTACTTGAGTGGTAGTTGGCTACTTGGGTTGTTTTATCCCAAGGGGGGATCACTACCACCAGATTTGCATGCTTTTTTTTACTATGATTAGGCTGGTTGCTATGACACTCGTGTGTCCACTAGTGGCTTTTGCTTCATGCTTGGTAGCTCATGTATATCTTGGTTGAGCGAGAAGCAGCCTACTGTGGCCACTTCTTGTTATGAGCCTGAGTATAGGGCAGCTTTCACAATGACTATTGAGTGTGTGTGGCTCAGACGCCTTATGGCTGATTTGGGTGTTGGTCAATCTTCTTCCACCACCATCTTCACTGACAGTCAAAGCGCATTGTCACTTGCGAGGAACCCTGTGTTCCATGCTTGCACTAAGCACATTGAGGTGCATTATCATTATGTCAGGGAGAGGTTCTCTGCTGAGGAGATCAGCTTGGCATATGTGCCCATGCAAGAGAACATTGCAGACCTTTTCATGAAGGCTTTGCCTAAGGAGAAGTTTGAAGCTTTCTACAAAGCTTTGGGCTTACTTCCTTTTGTGGAGTGATTTCCACATAGCTTGTCACTTCCTTATACTTGAGTGCCAGCTACTTGTTCACCACATCACTCCCAGGGGAGATTTGTTGATATATTTAGGTAGTGATGTGTGTGAACACTCTAGGACCGTCGGGGCACTTTTTTCCCTCTTTAGGAGGTTTTTTTCCCGAGCTTGTATATACGCCTATTGCCCTAATGTGCTACTTATCTTTATACATTCTCTAGTAATACATTTAGTATTGTGTGTTGTGCTCCAAGCCTTTTCTCCTTCCTTGTGTTGTTCACGTGCTTTCGCAAACATTTATCTCCAACACCTTTCTGAGGCTGTCCATGAGGGTAGGTGGAACCTAAATTATGTGAGTGTAGAGGCGGGCTTGTGCCTCTTGCAAGGTTTGAGGGACCTATCCTCCTAGCTTGTGCTGAGATGATATAAGTTTTGATCAGGTAGATATTGTCAAAAATTATATTTTCCTGACTGTTTTGTCTCTCTTTGCTTTGTTTATCTGTATCGACTCCCATTGTAAAATCTATAGCTATGACCTATGCGAAGCTTTACAAAGCATTGTTCACTAGTGATCCCTACATCTTGAGTCCATCTAGGTCACTATTGGCAGTGCACCTGTGGACATCAACATCTTTATAGTTGCATTCCTCTTGGCGATCTAAGAATTTAATTTCTCTATCTCTCAATCTGCATCTCCCACTATCTATGTTTTCCTCAACTTTGTCTACTGATCTACTCCGCTCTACTATTGTTTGTTACATCAATATATACATAAATGTAGATTGCTTTGTTACCTTTTTTTTTTTTAGGAAAAATTATGAATGTGCAACACTTTTTCTGCAACCACATCTCATTGAATCTCAACCTCACTCTAATTTCAAGCACTTGGAGCTTTCTTGAGACCAAAAATTGCCTTCTTCAATATGTGAACATGTGTTATATACCTTCCACCTTCAAAACCTAACCATACGATGATGCTATAACTCATTTTTGTAACCAATGTGTTGGTGGTTCTAATTTTGAAGTAGAACCTTGGTCTTAAATAAATGTATAACCCATTATTTTATACTCTTATACACAACAAAGCTTGAGGAAATGCATGTATGTATGTATGCATGCATGCATGCATGTATGTATGTATGGATGTATGTATGTATGTATGTATGTATGTATGTATGTATGTATGTATGTATGTATGTATGTATGTATGTACGTGTGTGTGTATGGTCTCTCGGTTTAAGAGTAGATCTATGCTCTTATTGTCCTGGGGAACCCACTCTGGTGTGATGATTCTACTGAGGACTGATTTGCCTCGAGGAGTTCTCGGCTCTCTTGCTAAGTTCCCTTGCTCTATGTCACCTAAGACTATCTCTGGAATAACGTTACCAAATTTGTATGTGCAATCCGATTGGTTGGTGACTACATACATAGTTCCTTCCTTATCTAGGTATGCACCATTCTCAAATTTGACGACTGGGTGTTCTAGTCCAAGGGGTTGATGAGGGTTCTTAATTTGCACAACAGATCTTCTTAGGCCATCCTCATAGATGCGAGCACCTAATTGGTTGGTCCTAATGTATTCAAGTTGAGTTTTGTATGGGCCTTCAGGTTTCTCTAAGTATGCCACTCCTGAACTTCCTGTGGGTCTCTCCATAGCATAAGACATCTCTGATTCGCTAGTTTCCAAGTTAGGGTAGTGCGGATAAGCACTCAACTATTGGGACCAAGATCTAGCGGTGTGAGTGACACTCGCCTCTGAGGACCTAAGGCTTTGTCTATCTCTCCCTAGGTGTCGTCCTAATCTAAGGTTCATATGCCTGAGTGAACAATCCCAATTTTCCCAAGTACAACCTCGTTGCAGATCAATTTGTATCAGTCACTTGGTTAGTTGGTTATCGTGTTTATGCTCTTGTCTGATATCACGTCGTCAAGAATATTTAAGTGAATTTCTGCACTTTAAGTTGATCGTTCCACCTTAAGTTCTCTTTTCTTTTTTAAAGTTATCCATCACAAAGAGATAGTATTTTTGCTTGAACTTGAGTACTTAAGATCCTTCAACTTGAAAGATGCCTATCATCACCTTGATTTGCTTCTAGCACAACGTGCACTTAGCCAAAGCTAGTAATTGATAGAGGGAGTTGAGAATAATCAAACCTCAAGTTGCTTATCCCTTGCCCTTGGAAGCCCAGGAAGTGTCTTCCCAAGCCTGCACTCAATCTTGCCTTGAATGCCTTTTGAAGTTCTTAGTGGACCTGTAAAAGTTCCAAAGTTAGCTCAAGAGTTAAATTAAATTAACACAACAATTCATTTTCGATAATGTACTTCAGAGCCCACATTGCCCTTGTCTTTATGGCCAACAATCCTAGAGATCCCTCAGTTTTCTTCCCCTTGGGTATGGTCAACTTCAAAGTACCTTATCTATAAATCCCTATATTATTTTTACAAAAACCAATCAATGTTTTAGTGGGATTTGAAACAAGCTTTCCAATAAGACCAAAATCACTAAAAACAGAGTTTGTATGAGGAAGTTATGTCTATTCAGGGCTCTAGGGCTAAAATAGGATCACAACAGGCGAATAGGCAAACAAGAATAGCTCACAATGTGTTTGAAGGCTTGGTTATGTTCTAATGACCCTTACGTTTTCCTAATTTTTTGACCAAAAATAGGTGTAATCTTTTTAACCCTAAAAATATGCTAAATTTGCCTCTCAATCATGATCGAGGGGTCTGTCAATCGTGATTGATGTGTCAGTCGGGATCGATTGGTCGATCGCGATCGATAGGTCTGTCGTGGCTGTCAATCGTGATTGATGGGTCAATCACGATTGACACATGGCCCGGAAATTCTATCAGTCATGGTCAAACGATCGTTGGCTGAGTCGGTCACGATTGACAGGTCCATCATGGCTGTCAGTCGCGATTGATGGGTCAATCGCGATCGATGGGTCGATCGCGATTGACAAGTGGCACGCGTAGACTCTGTCGATCGTGGTCAATAGTTGTTGACTCTGTCGGTCGCGATCAACGTGTTGATCGCGATTGACGAGTCCGTCGGTAGGTGTCCGTCGTCGTTTGTCAGTCGCGATTGATGTGTCAATTGCGATTGAGAGAAAACTGAGGCATTTCAAAATTTTAAACACACTGTTAAGATGCCCTAGGCCTATACATCATGTTTATGCACTTGGTTTAGCAAAATGGTCAATTTTTTTGTCGGTCTCGATGGATAGAGGTCAAGGCCTCGTGACCTGTACAGTTAAAAATTTTACCTGCTAGAGCTGCTATAGCTGCTGGGGATGCTGATTCCTACAGAAAATCTCAAAAAACACACAAAAGCACAAGCATGCAAATGCTCTCTTGCTCTCTCTCTCACAAGTGAAATGAGGGAAAATGGTATGGGAAGGATGATATGACCAAAAAACTGAAAATGTCGTGATGATGGAGATGGAGGTGGGAGATGGTGATGATGATGATGATGGTGATGAGGATGATAAAGAAAACAAAAGGAAATAGATAAAAGTGAAGAAAATACCTATGACTCCAATGTCTCAACTCTACATCTTATCATCACACGCTCTTCCTTGAAGCTCGATCCCTGGCAACGGCGCCAAAATTTGGTGTAGCTCTGTGATGAGTAGCACCTCCTTTAATGTCAATCCGAAAAGACATTAGGATGGTATGAAGACCTCGAACAAGTGATGGCACATGTGTATGAGTGAGAAGCACACAAACATGCACACACATACACACACACGCACAGAAGGCAAGAACAAAGAGAGAGACAATGGAGTCACTTCTATTGCAAAAGAGTTCTCATACAAGTTCAAATCTACAACAAGCTAGCCTCAAAAATGAGCTCTCAAGCTCTTTTTATAGTTTTTTACTAGCTTTGGTCCTGTCCAGACCTAGTGTCTGGTGTAGTTAAAAATTAGGTTCTAAGTCTATTTTAGAGGCTCAAACGAGCTCTGAAATTATGAAAATTGGTACATAAATACTACCAATACTCCTCAAGCTCGAGGACTCCTCGACTTGCACAAAATGAAGTAGAAATAATAAAAAACGGTATTTACAATGGTGCGAAGTGACTAAGATCACTATTTGGGAGATATTGCTTCCTGAAAAATGATAGGCCTATTTGTCAGATCTCTGTTGACTGCTTTGTCTACTTGGCCCTTCTCTTTGCTTTGATTCCTTATGTCGGCTCCCTTGTCTTGAAATGCCTTGACTGCTGCCAACACATGGTAATGCCCTTTCCATCTAAGAGAGCCCTAGAGTGAACATTGGTTCAAACTCTGAGCAATAAGTCCACAATTCATGAGTTTGCAATCACTAACTAGTTTTCTGATGTGTGCAAGTTTCATAGAAGGGTTTGGAGTTGGGTGTCTTGTACACATACACATACACACATACACATACACATAAAATTTAAAAACAATGGACTAGTCTATTATAATAGAAGTGGTAAGCTAGAATCAAACAAAATTTTTCCATCCGGTTCCCTACTGCATGTATGCAAAAAGAACACAAAAATAGTGTAACGCCAGGAAAAGACACGAGTGAGGAGAATGGGTTGACGCTATGCTTTGGAAGATTGGGTCCTACTTAGAAGAAGAAGAATGGTTGAATGAAAAGATTTGTTTGAGATTGTGCATACATTTCATAGTGTAGTGAAAGTGGGATATATTATAATGAAGATAAAATGTACTCGAGAGTGAGATTTGATAAAATAAAATGTACTCGAGAGTGAGATTTGATAATAAAACATCTCGCTTTACTTTGTATCACATCATTGTGCACACACTTTGTAGCTTGTGAGTTATTTGGTCTCTTCACAAACTCACTCTCATCCACATGTGAGTTTTCCTATTCCATGGTCTTCTCAATTCTTTTCACTTGCAATCCTCTGTGTGTGTGTGTGTGTATTTGATTTACTTTCACATGTGCACTTGTACATGGGGTTAATGGGTGTCTAGTTGTATTGATGGTTTTCTTGTTGGTGATTCATGGTGGCGGTGGCATTTATGCTCTTCAACTTGAATAAGTTTTCAACCATCTTATTCATGTTCATTAAGATCTTTGAGATGCTACTATTCCTATCTTTCACCCTTAAAACCCCTTTCTCATTTTTTTTCTTCGTGTTTTTTGGTGGGTTCTCTCTCTTGAGTTCAAATGGGCTAACTAGCGCTGGTCCAAAGAGCTAGAGAGGAAAACATTGGAATCAAGATGTAGATGTACAAATTCTTTTTAGGTACAAATTTAGGTCTCTAATTGATAAGTATGGAGGGGGTTGCTTCTTTCATAAGGTGCAAAGAATACCATCATCATCAGACTAGTTGATTCAACATTAATAGAATTAATCAAGAAGAGGGGAAAAAAGGAAAGATTCAAATTTTTAGGAACCAAGTTCCAAATTTCTCATAAATACAGAAAAGGCAAAAGTGATATTGAAAATGTACTTAGATATTGACTTCACAAGTGCCTATAGTTCTAAGAGAAGAAAAAGTGAGGTAACACATATAACTTTTTTTTTGTTTTCTAATTTGAGTACAGGGTCCAAAATGAAGAGGATACAGTTTGTGGCAAGCAACAAATATCAAGGGAGATAAAAAATACCATGAATAGAAGAAACATGTTAATCAAAGTTCATTCATTCTACAATCTAGCAAACAGAGTGTAGACCGATTGCAAGAAGAAGAAATACTACCCAAGAAGAAAAAGAATGCACTAAAGATGGAGATACATTATCAATTTCCAATATATCCATAAAGAGCTCACAATTATATAACAACTCAACAATAAGACAAGCATCATGAGTGCTCTCCAAGTGTTGGAGTGTGAAAGTAGATTACTTAAATCTTTGTTATAATCTATCATATATGAACTCCATTGTGTACCATATATCGCTTCATTCATTCCCTTTTTATAGACTTACAATTGCCTAAGCATTGACTGATTCTACCTTTGATAGCTTATACTGGCTTTTTCAAGAAATCCAATGAGAGTCTTGTACTTACCATGATATTTGGTTGCTCTCTTGGGATTGTTGTGGTATTAAGTTTATTCCTATATGAAATAATAACGTAGTAAAATAGAACAATAGACAGAGTTGAGAAAAAGGAAAACAGAGAGAGACACTGACTAAGAAATGGAGAACTCGAATTCTCAATTTGCCAAGAAAAATTTAGGTACATAGATGGTGTTATCCACCCATGCACTCCCAATATGGATTTTAGATAGAGATCTAGATAGACTCTAGATGAAGGGCTCAGTAGTTACCAAAATGTTGTATAAAGCGTCACATAGGACATGCATATATAACTCTTACAATGGAAGTCAGTATAGATAAATGTAGTCAAGAGACAAAAAATAGTTAGAAAAATATATAATCCAAAAATATCTCCATGATAAGAAGTCCTACCATCTCAGCCCTATAGGCCAAGGGGATGGCCCCCTTAGACCCCACAAAAGGGGCAAGCCCTCTCTACCCTCCCCCCATTATGGTTCTATGGGGAAATCACATGACACCACAAGGCCTTTATTTTTTCCTCGAATGGAAACTCAATGGCCCTAAAAGTTTATGCTCCTACCTAACCTGAAGGCTAGACTCACAAAGACCATCTATTACCATCAACGTTCACATATGGAAGTTAGGGTTCCACAAATATTTGGGCTCTTATAATGGAGTCTCCTCATAATGAGGGCCTTACAACTTAAAGGACCATGGATCATTTGTGGTCACTTGAGGATTGAGTATTGAGTATATCTAAAACCTCATCCTCCCCCTCAATGTCCAACCTGTGGTGAACTACCTCCTTGGTCCAATACCAAGCTTTGGAAAAGTGTTGATGGCTGCTCTTTCCCAAGAGCCTCGATGAAGATGTCTCCTTTATTTCTTTAAGTTGGACAATAGATTATCTCCATGGCCCCTTCCTCGATCAAGTCAAGCAAATGTTCTGAAACATAGGAATTGTTTCATGTGTAGCAAGAAGGAGGATGAGTCCCAAAAAGGTCATTGATTTGGAGGTTCTGCTTTTCGTTGTGGACCAAAAGTTTTCTCTGTTTCTCGTTCGCTGAACCTTTTCTTGTTAAACGTTTTGAGCATAGTAGTATATGTGGTTTTGGTATAACAAAAGTCCCTCGTACAGAAGATTTCTCCAGATTTCTCCACATCTTCTCTTGCATATTAAATGGAACTACCATGAGGTTTTCTTGAGTGGTGGTGCCTCATTCAATTTTGATTTCAAAACAAACTTCAAATATATTAACAAAAGAGGATATAGAAGGGTAGAGTAGGAGATACAAAGGAGGCGGAAATGCTTACTTGTGCTTCCTTAGGGAGTGTGAAGAGGAAACAAGACAAAAAATACTAGGATGAACTATTGGGGTGAGCTAAGGAGCTTTAGGATCACTTGATCACATTCATGCAATAACTTTTAAGCTTATTGTTCTCTATAAGGAAGATTTTATGATGCTTGAAGGGAGGAGAGCCCTTGGAGTTCCTAATCCTTATGCTTAAAAGGTCAAGGCAAAACTCAATGCACATTACTATCATGAGAAATAAAATTTAGTAGTGCATCTCCTTCCATTTTTTTTAGAGGGCCTCATTTCTAATTGAGTTCCAAAGGGTAGAGGTGCAACCAACTAATGGAATTTGAGGTCTATGGAAGCATACGAACAACACTAGGAAGAAGAAGAAACTTGATGTACAATACAATACAAAATGTAATGCCAAATGAATGTACAAAGATAAGTAACCCATTAGGGTGAAAGGCATATATGCAAGCTAGGGGGAAAAACTCCTAAAGAGGGGAAAAAGTGCCCTAATGGTCCTAAATGTGTTCATGCACATCAATACCAAAATATATCAACAAATCCCCCCTAGGATTAATGCACCAAACAAGGAGCTCACACTCATGTATAAGGAAGTGTCAAGCTATGTGGAAAGAGATAAATCCACAAAAGGAATTAAGCCCAAAGCTTTGTGAAAATCTTTAAACGTCTCCCTATGCAGAACATTTATGAAAAGGTATAGAACATTATCTTGTGTGGGCACATAATCCAAATTGATCTCTCCAGCAGAGAAGCTCTCCGTGACATAATGATAGTGCACCTCAATGTTCTTTCTAGGAGCATCGAACACAAGGTTCCTCACAAATACCAATGCACTCTTATTATTAGTGAAGACGATGGTGGCAAAAGACTGATCACCCAAATTAGCCAAAGGGTGTTTGAGCCACACACACACTCAACAATCACTATGAAAGTTTTACTATACTTAACCTCACAACAAAAAGTGGCCACAGTAGGCTTCTTCTTGCTCAACTAAGGTATGCATGAGCTACCAAGAATGAAGCAAAAGCCACTGGTGGAGACATGAGTGCCATAGCAACCAACCTAGTCTGAGTGACAAGAAGCATGTAACTCTGGTGTTAATGATCCCCTTTGGGATAAAACAATCCAAGTCATTACCAATCATGCACTTGGTGAAACGTTGGTCTACAATGACATATGTGGTGCACTGGTAAGTGAAGACATCCAAAGGATGTTAATAGTCACCACACATAGTGGAGATGCCTATAATGTGCATGGATTTGATGATGGCAAGAATAAGTAGTATGGTATAAGCAATATTAGAGTAAAAGATGGCCAACTGTGATAAGAACAGTGGTTAGTTTAGAAAGAGAAATATAGGATTCTCCTATTTCTAGAAGAAAGGGAACACGAAGAAATATTTTTGAGGTTTGAATAATCCCTAGGGTAAAGCATAACCTAATGGGCATGTGAAACAATTGCATGCATCTTCCACTTCATCAATGAAGATAGAAGACTTAAATGCTATTTAAAATGATGTTAATGTCTTGACTCTTGATAGTGTATTGGTTGTGGATTCACTTTCTCATACATGGATACTTGTTTCTGATGCATCCTTTTATGTGATATTGCATAGAAAGTGGTTTTCCACTTACGCATCAAGGTCTCTTAGTACCATGAGACTTGGTGATTAGGTTTGGTTTTTTGCTATCTATGCGTGTGTGCCTCATTGTATCTCATCTCTCTCTCTCTAGAGCAATAGCAGAGAAGATAACAGATATAGGAGAATCTCAACAATTTTCTACTAACATCAAGTACAAAGAGGATGGCTTTGTCCACCCGTGCACTCTCACAGTAGAGCTTAAATGGTGATCTAGACAACTCTAGATAGGGAGATACAAGACAGAGGTATGCTGGCTCAATTTGATGTCTCAGGTAGTGCAGAAGTCATGTATATATAGGATCATGGGTGGCCTTCCATGGACGGTTATACATGGGCGGTAGAGCGTGGGCAGCCACCGCCCATGTAATTGCCATACATGGCTTAGGCCAATTGAACAGACCTAACAAATATAAATGATTTCTGACTCCAACAGGGAATATTCCATGGAATATTCCCTTTACCATCGCGCCAGGGGCGCTGCCCCCAAACCCCCATCAGGGGGCCCACTGGCCCCCTGAGAAATTCCTAGGTATAACCCATGTCCAAGACCATGAGGATCAATTAGACCATATGAACATGGAGGATATGGCCAACCTCAACCTGTACTAGGACAACAACCACCCCACCCATAGAGTGTAGTTCCAGTAAGGTATACCCAACTGGAAGAGAACCTAGAAAAAGCCCTAGTACCAATGACACCTTTGATCAGTTATGAAACATCAAATCAAGGTTTTGATCAGACCCAAGGAGAGTCTCACTGTTATGAGGCAAGCCCGATGGAATATGACTAGAGCTACATGAAGCAATACTATGATTATGAGGGATATGCAAACCCTTATGGACCAAAACATGCGAATCTCATGTATACGAGTCCTCACCCTAGGACCCAAGTGAAACAAATGGGACCACAATTCCCCAAAGGACCATGTTTTAGATATCAAGGCAACCATGTCATTCGTGAATGTCCTCACCCACCCGCTCCGAGACAAGGGTAGAACATCACAATACAAGGTTTTGTCTTGAGTGTGGCAAGGAACAGCTCCCAAGAGATTATCCTAGGAATCCCTCTAGTGCACCCAAGGTTACACCCGTTAATGTAGTAGGCTTAGTAGGGGATTCAAGTTCCAGTGGCAGTTATGTGGCTCCTATACAGGCAGTTACTATGGCACCATCCTTACAACAAGCTAAACCAGCTAAGCAATCTGAGCCAAGTGATTCAGGAGAGCCTAGTAAGAGGAAAACAAGAACATGGAAGGATACTAGGGAGAAGGCCAATCGTAAGTGGACCAAAAAGTTATCCGAAATAGAAGAAAGCCTAAAAGATGCAAAAACAAAAATAGAAGATATTGCCTCTCAAAATCCCTCGCATGATGAAACTCCATCCACACCACCTCATCCCACCCCACCAACCATCGTAAATAGACCACAACCAGGGTTTGTTCTTAAAGATCCAACCCAGAAGACTTGGACATGATGTTCAAGGCATACTAGGCTCCACCTCAAGAAGGGCCAACACCTCCAAACCTAGACAAGAGCTACCCTAGAGCAGATTTAGAGATTGAACGAACAAAAATGTGCATAAAAATGGTGGAACTAGCTCAAGCTATGTTCGAGGCCAATCAATTTTTCAATCAAACAAATTCTATTACACCGAGTTTGCACTTCCAGGGCTTACTAGATAGATTAGAGTAGTTGGTAAATAAACTGCAAGTTTCTTTGCCTCCACAGGCTCAACCAATTGTTGAAAGAGAAAACTCACCACCAAAGGAAGTCTATGTTCCCGACTCCATAGATGATGGAGAACCTCTTTCAATTCAACAACACTCTCAAAAGTTCTTGTGGGAAATACAAGAAGAGAAATGGGCCAAGGAGAAGGATTATCCCCTCCTATTCTTGAGATTGATGATCTTCATGATCAATTTCCATAAGGCATTCCATCTATTTATGGAGACCAAGTAGAGCAACAAGAAGAAGAAAGGTTAGAATTTGAATGCAATTCTTTACAAGAGTTGCCACAGTTCACAGGTCCATGGGAATCTGAATCTCTCCAAATCAGAGCTCCACAATCTTGATCAGAAACGAAGACTCGGTGGTTCCAAGAAACACTGGTCATGAAGAACACTAAGGTTCAATGTCATCTCACTTAAGAAGAGCTGCTCAAAGTAAAACCTGATTTATGGAATCATGTGGCAAATCAAATTCCAGAACCTGATTCCAAGATCTCAAAAGCAGGCTCTAAGCAAAAAGTTCCAAAGATACCTCTAGACAAAATAGGGGACATGAGCAAAGGTGAAGAAGGTAATACTTATCTTTTGATCACCTACCAAGGTTACACAACCAAAGCGATCATAGATTCAGGTGCTCGTGTTGCTATTGCGTTCACCTCCTTATGGAAGCAATGGGGTAAACCCGCATTAAGACCAATTAGAATGAAGCTTCAGATGGCTGATGGCCATGTTGAATGACCTCTAGGATTGCTAGAAGGGATAACTCTAACCACTTGTGGTGTAGAGTTTGAACACACTTTTTCTATATGTGACTTTGGTAAAACTAATGCCTATGAAATGATCCTAGGAAGACCCTTCCTATGACAATTGCAAACATTACAAGATTGGGGAACCAACTCCTTATACTTGCAACACTTAGGGGTCACAACCAAGGTCAATTTGAAGGATTACACCTTCAGAGATGTACCACCCCTACAGTGGAATCCTACCCACAAGGAGCAAGAAGACATGATCTCTTTGCATTCTAAAACTTCATCTGATACATCTTGGATGCATGAAGATACTCATTTGTGGATGTGCAAGGTCGCAAAGGAAGAGGAAAAATGCCTAAAAGCAAGAGAAGAAGGAACTTCTCAAGGAAATAGACCATTTAAAAATCTATACACTAATGATCTTTCTAGATGAGGAATTTGAACCTGATGGTTGGGAAAAAATCTTAGCCACCGTGGACATTGTTGTCAATGAAGAACAATAGACACCTCATTGTGATAAGGAGGGTTATGATATTGCAGTCTTCATGTGTCAACCCTTGCTAGAAGAATGTGACCCTAGTGACTTCGTAGAAGAAGAAGAGAATGATGACGATCTAGAGTCCATTGTGATCGATAGTTGATTTAACTCGGAAAAGCACTATCTGGAAGATCTAGGAGTATTTACCCAAAAAGAAGAAGAGTCTCTCACAGGCAACACTCAAAGAGAAGGCCTAGGGCATGGTTTATGCAATGAAGAAGTTTAAACACTACTTATTGGCCAACAAGTTCAAGTGTTTCACTGATCATCAAGCTTTATTATACTTGGTCAATAAACCTTGCAATACATGACACTTAGTAAGATGGTTCCTCTTACTAATGGAATATGACTTTGAAGTTGTTGTTAAGAAAGGTAGGACCCACCTCAGAGCGGATCACCTTTCTCGCATCACTTTAGGAGATTCACCGCAGGGAGTGTGTGATGAACTATGTGATGCTTATTTATTCAATTTAGAAGTTGTTCCTAAATGGGCAAATAAGTTGGTACCAATCCTAAGCTTCGAACCAACAAATAAGAATGTGAAAACAAACAAAGAAGATTATAAAATCACAAAAATATCACATATTAACAGAAAGCATGTACAAACAAGATATGGAGGGTGTATTAGCTTGTTGTGTTGAGGACGGTGAACATGGTAGTTGGTTGCAACAAGCCCATGAAGGAATGCTAGGAAATCACTATTCTAAACAACGAACACTGCAGAATCTAAAACGTTTAGGAGTGTATTGGCCTAGCATGGACAATACATGAATGGATTAAGCATTGTATAATGTGCCAAGAGAGACCCCAAGTGGAGCATGCTACCCTTTATCACGTGTCATTAATTCCATATTCGAGTGCTCCATTGGTAGAATTTATGAAATCAGGAACACTATCTAGTGAGGCTAGTCCAGCAAGAACGTGAAGCATGGAGCATCAGTAGGAGAAAACCTATATCAAAGAGGCAAAGATGGTTACTTAAGATTGTGCGTTCATGAATCAGATTATTTGAAAGTCTTAGAAACTGCACATAGTGGTGTTGTCGATGGACACTTTGGGCCTGACTCAGTAATTAAGACCATTCTATTCTCAAGACTTTGGTGGCCCACTCTCCATATGGATGCACATACCTATGTGAAGAAATGTGACACATGCCAACGTGCGCAATATCCTATTAGAAAAGACGAGATGCCTTTAAGGCCAATGATGGGAGGACGTGCATTTTCAAAGTGGGGTATAGACTTTGTAGATCCCATTAACCCCCTAGTGAGAAACTCCCATGCAGAGTACATTATTGTAGCAACAGATTACCTTACCAAGTGGGTAGAAGTTAAAGCCACAACAAAGAATGATGCTCAAACTATGGAAAAAGTTTTATTTGAGAACGTGTTCACTAGATACGGGCTACCAATAGAGTTAGTAAGTGATAAAGGCACGCACTTCTTGAATGAAGTCATTGAAAATCTTCTCCAAGAATTCTTGGTGATACATAAGAAGTATGCCCCCTATCATCTACAAGCTAACGGACAAGCCAAGAGCACAAATAAGATCATATGTAATGTATTGACAAAACTAGTAAATAACAAATGCTCTGATTGGGACAAACAGCTTCATCATGTTGTTTGGGCTTATCGAGTTGCCTATAAAACGGTACTCAATGCCACCCGATTTTAGATGGTCTTTGGACAGAATGTTGTGCTACCATTGGACTTCCTAATCCCAGCTTTTAAAGTAGCACCAGAACACGAGTGGAATGGACATGAGTTGTCCTCTAGGATCTTTGATCTAGAACGCTTAGGTGAGACAAGGCTAGGAGCAGCTACAGGCATCTATGCTGCAAAGAAAAGGAAAAAGGCATACCTCAATGCACACATTAAGGATAAAGGACTGAAACAGGGAGACCTAGTGTTGGTTTATACACTAAAGCAACATGCCCGTAAATTGGAAAAAGAGGATATGGACCCATGATCATTAATAGAATTTCCACTAGCGATGTTGTTCAATTAGCCACCCTAGAAGGTGACATTTTGCCAAGCTATATTAGTGGTTGTCGAGTCGAGCTATATCAAGAACCTCTTGCAGAGGATATGCTAATGAGACTCAACACAGCTAAGAAGTGAAAAGAAGAAGAGTTAAGGGTTAGAGAAGAAGCACAGGCAGAGGCTAGAGAATGCATTAGGAGAAATAAGTTAAGGCACCTAGGCCTAGATGACAATCCTGAGGCCCCAAGATACCACATGGCCATGTGTCAAACATCAAGTGCAATTGCTTCTCGAATAATTGACCGACGCCCCTTTGTGACCATAGTGGTAGGACAAGGGAAGAATGTAAGGACTTTAAGAGCATTGATTGACTCAGGTGCAGCAATGAGTGTAGTTAGACTTTCATACTTCCAAGATCTACAATTGAACATCAATTCCATTGAAGCCTATCGCATAGGATTGGGAGGTGTGGAAACACCCAGTTTAAGCGAGGTAGAGCTTCCCATATATCTTCAAGGTGTTCCAATGAGAGTCAAAATGCTAGTGTGTGAAGATGAGGACCTTGCCGAACCACTTGTCTTGGGTCAAGACTGGATCTATGAGCACGCAATTAACTTAAACCTTAAAAGGCAACTTCTTCAAGTTTGGGTACATGAACAATGCATCACATTAGAATTAGAGAATTGCATGAGCACAAATCCAAGTAGCACACATTCTCTTAGTTCCTCTAGGCCCAATCTGAGCAAAGAAGATGTTGTATGTGTCAAAAAATCTATGATCCAAAAGGACTCAGTCATGAAAGAACAGTCTCAAAGGAGAGAGGACCCCTCTTCTTTTTCAAAGACTACTGTAGCCACGACAATTCAACCAAAGAGGCAAGTAAAACAGTACACGCACATAGCTACATCAAATAGACAAACAAAGTGCAAGAAGAAAGAAGCTCAAGGCATGAAGCATATTTGGGTACGAAAAGGAGAGCAACCACCAGCTTTTACACAACCACTCCCATCGAGGCCAGCCAATCATGCTAAAAGAAACACCAAAAAACGAGGACAAGCTCAATCACAAGGTCTCGAACAATTCTGGGTAGCGAAACAATCGATGAAGGCTGACCATAATAACGTACAAATTTGGGTGCCTAAGAAATTATTTGTAGTTCAACAAGGACAATTACACATGTGGGCACCAAAGCCACTCTTCCATGCACAAACACCACTGATCTCCCTCACAAGAAAAGTCTCAACAAAGAAGCCAAGGAAAAGCAAGGGTGAGAACCAGGCACAAAGAGCCATAGAAGATCAACTCACCTCTTAGACAATAATAAGTTGACAACCATCAAGAATATGGGTTTGGAAGCCAAAAGCACTAGTAGCACCCACAGAACCTAAGTTCCAACCATGACGGCTACAGAATTTAAGCACCCACTCAAAGATGAAGAAGTCATAAGTGACCTATACATAGCCACACATAGTTCTAAGATGGATCCCTATCAGGGGGAAAGATCAACTGTCATTCGAGGATCCAATGGATGCCTCCAACAAAGGCTACATCAACATCTGCAAGAAACATTCAAAGCCTCAACGTGCTACAACCATGTGCCTTTGGCATAATCTTGTCTTTTGCACCATTCAGGTCATGCATTTCCCAAAGTATGCATTATTATAGGGCCACCTTACACGGTCATGCATAGACACAATTGAGAATCCCAAGCACATGATACACATTTGAAATATGTAAAATAGTTTATTGGTACTAAACACCCTCTTCTTGTTTTGTGACATTTTTCCAAAAAAAAACACAAAACACAAGACAAAAAAAAAAGAGAAAAAAAGGGAAAAAAAAGAGAAGAAGAAGAAGAAACAAGACCAAGTTCTCAAAGAACCTCATCAACGAAGCGTCAACAAGGACATCCATCAATAGAATGACAAGCTAATGGTCAATCACCATGATGGGAGTACAACACAAAGAGATAAACACAGACTGACCTTTCACCATGGTAAGAACCCTTTGACAACACTATAACCATGATAGATTAGGAAACCTCTTCGTCAGCATACCCTTGAGCACTTAGCTCAAGACCAAATTTCTTGCACCATACTTCTTCCGATACATCGGCCAAGTATGCATGCATAGGGCCACATTACAAGGCCATGCACAAGGCACATATTCTATTCAACCCATGCACTAATGCACTTACCCATCATCCATTATGGGTTACAAGTACTTGGCATGAAAACTATGACAGCCATCTTTAGAAGAACTAGAGGACATCAAGGTGACAACAACAACAAGAGCAAGGAAGCAATCCATGGCCGAGAGTTGCTCATAAGCAACACTGACCACTTCTTTTGAGAAATTAGCAATTTTTGAAAGCTTCCAAATACACCATCAAGCTGGCATACAAGGAAGGAGTACATACAAAGGGACTACAACTGGCAAAGGATAGTAGCGACAAAATGAAGAACAGGACAATAGACCCTGCTACAAGGACACTACCTCTCAAAGTACTACATGGAAAAACCACTCCAACAAGGGTCTGTCAAGGACGATAGACTCGAGAGAGGGGGGGAAGTGTTGACACTCAAGGTCAAGAACAAGCATGGAAGTGCATCAAGGAAGTGGAGATATAAGAAGAAGGAGCATGTAGGGAGCTCCGAGAAGCACATGTCAAATTTTCAGAAGAAATCCCTATAAAAAGACTGATTTTTATCACTAAAAACCATTGTAAATACCATTTTCCATTTTTGCAACTCCATTTTGTTCAAGCCAAGGAGTCCTTGAGCTTGAGGAGTACTGGAAGTATCATCCCACCAATTTTCATAATTTTTAGACTCTATTTGAGCCCCCAAATAAACCCTGGAACCTAATTTTTAACTAGGCCGAACACTAGGTCTGGATAGGGCCAAAACCACTAAAAAAACTACAAAAAGGGCTGGAGAGCTCATTTTTGAGGTTAGTTGGTTGTAGATTTGAGCTTTGTAATATATTTCTTTTGTAATGGAAGATCTTCCATTGTTGCACTCTTTGCTCTTACCTTGTGTGTGTGTGTGCATGTGTGTGCATGCTTGTGTGCTTTCACTCATGCACTTGTGCCTTCACTTGCTCTTGGTCTTCATACCGGTCCTCATGTCTCCGCGGATTGATATTTATGAGGTGAATCTCCTCACGTTGGTACTTATCATTGTGCTAGAGTGACAATATGTGTGCACGAAAGTGAATATCTTAACCTTTTGGAAGCTGCACATCAGGGTGCAACAAGAGGCCATTTTGGACCTGATCGCGTTATCAAGGACATACTATTTTTAGGATTATGGTGGCCTACTTTACATATGGATGCCCACACCTATGTAAAATGATGTGATGTATGTCAAAGGACTCAGTATCCCATATGCAGGGATGAGATGCCCCTACGACCAATGATGGGAGGGCATGCATTCTCAAAGTGGGGAATAGATTTTGTGGTACCTATCAACCCCCCCTACAAGGAATTCCTTCCACAGACTATCTTACAAAATGGGTAGAAGCTAAGGCCACAAGGAAAAACGACGCACGCACCACTGCGAAGTTCTTGTTTGAGAATGTCTTCACAAGATATGGACTTCCTATCGAGCTTGTAAGTGATAGGGGTACTCATTTCTTAAATGAGGCTATTGAATATCTATTAGAAGACTTTATGGTAGTACACAAGAAATCAGCACGGTATCATCCACAAGCTAACGAACA
Source organism: Ceratopteris richardii (assembly GCA_020310875.1). Lineage (NCBI taxonomy): Eukaryota > Viridiplantae > Streptophyta > Polypodiopsida > Polypodiales > Pteridaceae > Ceratopteris > Ceratopteris richardii. The sequence goes on along the minus strand of CM035436.1, from coordinate 74,031,937 downwards.
AATTTTGTGCAACATTCTCACCAAGATTGTGAACAATAAACGTACGAATTGGGATCAACAACCACACCATGCCTTGTGGGCTTATCGCATAGCCTATAAAATAGTACTTAATGCCACACCATTCCAGATGGTGTTTGGTCAGAATGTTGTGTTGCCTTTAGACTTTTTCATAACCACACTCAAAATCTCTTAGGAGTATGAGTGGATGGGTCATGAACTTCCCTCAAGAATACTTGACTTAGGACAATTGGGAGAGATGAGACTGCGAGCAGCAGTAGGAATTTATGCCGCCAATAAGAGATAGAAAGCCTCTTTCATGCTCATATTAAGGACAAAGGATTACGGGTAGGAGATTTGGTGCTAGTCTACACCTTGAAACAACACCCCGCAAGTTAGAGAAACGAGGATACGGACCCATGATCATCAATAGGATATCGACTAGCGGTGCGGCTCAATTAGCAGCTCTTGAAGGTGAAGTAATGCCTAATTATATCAGCAAATGACGAGTTAAGTTATATCAAGAACCCTTAACAACAGACATGCTTAAACAACTAACTCTTGCCAAGAAGCAAAAGGAAGAGGAGGAACGTATCACAGTTGAAGCCCAAGCAGAAGTGTTGGAGCGCGTTAAGCGAATGTGACTAGAAAGGAGAGGACTAGGTGGAGAACCCCAATTGGTGGATGCCCCACGATATCCAGTAGCTATGCGTCAACTTGGAGGAAGGGATATACCCAATATTATTGATAGGAGACCATTTGTTAATATCATTCTAGGACAGGACCCCGTTGCATGAAATGTAAGGATTTAATCAACTCTGGTGCAGCAACTAATGCAATTCGACTCTCTCTTTGTAGAGAGTATGAAGTTAAGCCTCTTGAAGCCTATCTCATAGGATTAGGTGGATTAGAAACCCCTTGCATAGGCGAGGTCAAGCTACCAATCTCCATTGACCTTGACAGTAAAATTTTTGGTTTGTCATGATGATGACCTAATGGAACCAATGATCCTAGGCCAGGAATGGTTGTACCACTACTCGGTGAATTTAAATCTTCGCAGAAGTGTGCTTCAATTGGAACTTTCAGAATAGTATCATGAGCTACCCCTTTGAGGTCAGTGTAGAGAGGTGTTGGATGTGACAGAAAGCCCTCCCACTGCATCCGGCCTCCCTCCAACCTTGCGTGAGTCAACAAACCCTACCGAAAAAAAGAAGGACATACCACACATCCAGGAGAGGAGACTAGGCGGGCAGATAGGAACCAAACAAGTATGGTGTCATAAGGCTCAGTCTTTAGATGGACATGAATAGTCACCACTTCCGGGCACAATAGTAGTGGATCTCCCTTCTTTTCCAAAACAGTGTGTGAATACATCTCACCCTCAGCGAGCAGCATGGTCACATCATCCACATACTCAATGGTGTAGCACATCAGAGTGGCCCTTTAAACACTCCACTCAGGCATTCCCACAACCAAGGTGGATACGCAAAGCGATAGTGCCTAGTGAATCAAACACTCTAGATCTTTGGCATCCCTCTTGAATTCGACCGGGGCAACATATTCGACAAATTTGGGTGCCCAAGTCCTTGGTGACTGCTCAATCCAAGTCTCGCGAGCTCTGGGTACCTAAAAAGTGTGTACCTTGTGCTTCAACCTTAGTCAGCTTGCAGAAAACTTTTTCTGAGAGTACTAGGACACCCTGCACACCTTATTTTGTAGATCCCACTTCATCTCTTCTAACCCCCGTGTGGTACAGAAATGGATCCTCAAGCCTTCATTAATCATGACAACTCTCAACCAAACTCACCCTCACCCCTGACTTAGTGAAGCTAAACAGTTATTAACCACTCCACCCAGACCCAACTCGACAAACTCATATCACCACCGCCCTTGCAACATACACTAACTTTGTAGGCAGTACTCATTCAAAATCAATTGTAAAGCCAAAGCACTTCACACACTCCCACTCACAGTCAAAGCATGCACTTCTCACAATTCACCTTTCACTTTGTTAAAATCATTCACACTGCACGGAAACATGTTGGTCGTGGAAAGGAATGGAGGTATCATCTTCTTGGGATCTTAATTATTTTCCATGACTAATGTGTTTTCCTCTTCACTCCAGCTTAGGTCCACTACACAAGCTTTCATCATGCAAGCAGAAGTTTCCACCAACGTAGTGCCCGGACGGCCTATTGTCGACTTCTCAGCTCTTCCATTTGAGAGCATGCCAACTACAATATTGTCGGAGTTCTAGGGTTTCATGGGACCTATGCCCATTGAAGACCCTCCCCAAGGTCAAATAGAGCGAGTAAGCAACAAGGCGCATTGTTTCCAAGGCCTCGTCGGACCCCTGGGAGAAGTCGAGTTCATCTACGAAGCAAACTTGACTTACAGTACAAATGAGTGGCAGCGATATCAAATCTTCTCACAAGAGTTCGAGAACCTCCAGAATAGTGAAGACAGCAAACCCATATGGCAGAGAGCAGGACTTTCCAATTACTTCAGTGCACAACTCCCTAAACTTGACCTTTATCGATGTTACTATTTGGTGGCTTCTATTAAAGAGCAAGAGTGCAAGGAGTTGGACCCTATCTTTGTACTACCATCCTTGGTCAATGATCCCCCCTTCAAGAAGTTCACCTTGTCTTTGGACTTAATCAAGACCGCTCTTAAGATTCATGGCAACCATACACCCACAGAAAAAGTGTGTCTTATTCCAGAACCTATGAAGCGAAGTGATGTAGATAAATGGCCAGCCATCTTAGCCATCACCCCTCAATTGACCACTCCATTGAGAATATGCCTCCAGCATTTTTCCTTTCCTGCACAAGAACGATTTACAATTCCATGTAAACGTCGGATTGTACCTTGCCACCACTGGGCCCCAAACCATTGATATTGCCACTTATATCTAGGACCAACTTTTATTGGCCGTTCATCGATGGGAGAAGAAAAAGGTTGTTCATGGATTTGTGCCCTTACACGCATCATATACATGTGCTTGGCTTATGATATTGCTATAGAAAGAGCCCTCCCAGCAGTGCAATTACAACAATATAAAGACTCCAAGAAAACCACACGACCCCCCAAAACCTGTAGAGTCAAGTGCATGCGTGGCACAATCTCCTGCCTACAAGTTCCAGAATCGCCATCACCTCAGCCCACACCCGAAACCTCCCCCCAACCACCTCCAGTTCAACCACAACCAAGTGTCCCACCACTCTGAATCTGCTTCACTCGATCTGCTACACTCCATGAGGTTTCACAAGCAACGACCGTTGTTCCTACCACCATACGGGCTACTACCACCACTATTGTTGAAGCAGCCATGGCAACTTCTATGTTTGTCTCTGACTCGTTTACCTTCCCGATTACTAGTTTGGGCAATGAGGAAATCCACACTACATTTGATTTTGAGATCCCGGATGTGCTATCTAGTGACTTTCAATTTTCAGATACCCTCATGGTTTCTCGAGAATTTGAATGCCTAGCTTACCCCACTATACCCTCAAAGGGAGAGAATGTTGATTCGGAAGACGAAGATGATGACCGTACAATGACAGATGAAGGAGATGCTGACACTGAAGCTAGTGAGGAAAAAGCACAGCAGTCGGAAGCACATGCTGAAGTTAAACGGGAAGCTAGTACATATGAAGAAGAGATGGCAGAAGCAATAGCTTACACCATCACCATTTGACGGCTCCATAATACTATGAATAAGGTTTGGGCAAGGACCAGATTGATGGAAGAACAAAGCCAATCCATCTTGTAACAAAAACTAGTCAACGATGGCTTCAAGGAAACTTTCATCTCTTCCATGCATGAATTGGTTCAGTCTGTAGGTGTGCCGGAAGCCTTACGATATTTGCTACAGAAGCCCCTACCCAAGTTTGACGCTCGGTGGATTCGCATTCTTAAATGATCGGGCACATATATTCGTGTCCCCACCGATCCTATCGCATCAACACCCCCTGTGGGTTCCTCTACAATCGACCTAATTGCGAGTGAAGACACTTACGATGTATATACCCTTAATGAAACCCCCCCTTCTCACCTGGCTCCAACCCTACCCTCCCCTCACATTGTAGATAATCCCGATGTTCGTATCCCTTCCCTTGTTTCCGTTTGGCCCCCAATATCTAGTCCAATTATGACTACTGCTCCCATTCCCCCTGTTTCCATTCCACCCATTTTGACACCACCTATCATTTCCCCCCCTCTCTCGTTTCCCCTTGTATTTCACTAACCCATTATACTCCTTTACCATCTCTACACAGCCGATTTCCTTCGATTCCTCTTTCACATCCTTTTTGCACCCATGATCCACACCTTTCCCATTTCTACGACCATCTCAGCAACTCTGTCCACAAACCCCCCTCTTATGGCCACCAAGCACACCACCTCACTCACCTCTCATCACACAATTGCACCCACCACCATGCACAATCGCACCTACATCACTTTTTCACATTGCTATCACTGAAGGTACCACCAGCAACATGGACATCTCACCCACTGCATCACCAGATGCACAATTGCATGCATCCACCACATCACACAACACACTTCACATGTCACCTATTCTCACATCTCTTCCCTCACTTGCCATGGCATCCACCATCCCTACCCCAGCTCCAACTCCCATTGCATTACAACCCACCCCGCATGTGTCATTTCCCACCTTTGCATCGTCATCATCATTCACTATTGATGCTGCCATCCAGCAAGTGATACAATGACTTCGATAGATTAATGTAGAATATTCATCGCTAGGGCAACAACATTCCACCCTCCAACGGACTACATAGGATTTTCAGACATGCTTAGATGCACTCACTTTGCAGAACTAGGACCTCAATATGAAGTATTAGAATTTGGAAATAGAACATCAGAAACAGCAACAAACTCTTGAATCTCAAGTACAAGAACACGTCAAGGAAGTCGAATCGCAGTTAGATGTTTATTTGATGTGCAATGCTCAGTTGTCGCAAAATATGGCGCTCCTTCAACGGCACCTCAACGTAGTCAAGGAGGAAAATCGATGCCTTCAACAACAAACCCACAAGAACTTTGAAGCCATGTTGGAAAATCGAGAGACGCCCCTTAGTCCCTCTCGCATTCAAGTCGTTTCTCTAGGGTCAATGTAGATTCTCCTAGAAGACCATGCACGGGTGCTTGAGGATTATGATCACCTACAAGAAGAATGCCGCACACTCAAGGGGACCAATAGGACCTTGTTGATCAAAGATTCATTTGGGCCTACTATAGTACAGGAAGTAGTACCACCTGCTCTCTTAGACGAATTGAATGCATTACGTATGAAAGTCTAGGAATTACAGACCCAAGTATCCAACATGATGGAACCCCCTCGATCGGATTCCCCACCCGACCTACCAAACCCTGACAAGACAATGCCCATACTAGTTGAGGAAACCTTTGAAGAAGAATATGTACCTTTGCATGTTGTTGGAGGATGCTCATCACTTGAAGGACAGGATACATATGAACTACCTCCTTCGGCTTGGTTAAAGACAGTCGAAAAACTGGGCAAGACACATTTTGCATGAGTCGATGCACAATTACATGTGATGGCCAACATCAAAGAGGTTATTTTGAAGTCGCCCTATTTTGTTGATATCGCCCCCTAAAGACACATCATGACCAGCGAGCTCCAATATAAGCCATATTTCCTCCTGCTTGAAGAATACAATTTTCAAATTCATGCACACGTGGATGTGCGCACCGACACACTTAAAGTACAAACCATGCTATTGTTGGTGCAGGGCAATCAACCATTGAAGTTTTGGGTGAAGACTTGAAGTCAAGAACTGAAGAAAAGACCAAGTCATGAAGCATGAAGGAAATGCATATTTAGGAGATAAAGATGTGTATACATATGTACATTATTTTAGAGTCAGTTCATCATATACTTTTGTATGGTCATGATCTTGTAAAAATTTACCTATATATACAAAGAAAATGTCGGGGCAAAGTAGAGAGATTATGTGAGAACAAGATTTGAGAAGAATTAGATGTCATTAGACTTTTAGAAGTGAGTAGAATCTCTCTCATTACTCAAATGTAAGAATTTCTCAGAAATGAAAAATGTTGCACATGATCTTTCTGTGTATTCTCCTTCTGTGCTTGATTATTTCAAGAATCCTTTTGTAGATGTCTAAGTCCATAGTTAATGAGTCTATGGTTAAAGTTTGAGAGCCTAATTGTAAACAGGCTGTGAGAATTATGAGTAGGAACATTCATATGTGAAGAAGTGTTCACTGGTTCCTGAAACAGGCTCAAAATTCGATGTATGTTTTGGTCAGTTCTCCTTCCACACTGTAAAGTTTTAAGCAAGCAAGCACTCAATATTTAATTTGCAAGGTAAGCTACCTGTGGCTAAAAGCGTTTGCATAAATGGGTTCTAGATTGAGAGAACCAAGTGTTAGAAGTTATAGGTGTCTGAATCGACTTCTCAGAAGAACAGTTTTAGACATAGGTGACTTGTTAAGTCTTTTCTCAAGATCTACTGAGTCTTTTGAAGTGTTTTAACTTGGGAAGGTGCACGAACTATAGACAACACCTTGTGCAAAGTTTTATTAAAAACTTTACACATTTGATAAGTGAATGAGAGAGTTATGTGCAACAGACTTTCTGTAGAGTTATCATCTTCACAGTCTGGTCAAAATTTTGATAATTGGTCATTGATCCTCTAAATTGGTGAAGGCTTGGAGTTACTCTTGATATAGAGGTGTTCTAAATTCAAGAGTAGCTTTTTCTTTTGGAGATTAACACTCTCCATCATTGGTATCAGAGCAGGAAGCATCAGAATTGAAGAAAGGAGGATCCGGACTGCTGTAGTCATAAAGAATTCAACATCTGAAGGTTCAAAAGGTGAAAGCTTGAGGGCAAAGCTTGCGAAGGAGGTAATAAGACATCAAGGAAGACAAAAGGAACATTACTCGAAGTAAAGGTACATCTATTACTCATAAAGTTTGAATAATTCAATATACAGGTGAAGAAAGGATGGGAGATTCTCTTCAGATAGAGAAGTTGGATAGAGAGAACTATCCAGCATGGTCAATGAGGATGGAAGCTCATCTTATGAGCAAAGACTTGATAGCTTATATTATAGGTGAAGAAGAAAAGCCTCAATTCAAAGATCCTAGTGTTCCAACTAGGGAGGAATAATCAGAATTGAAGAATTGGATGAAGAAAGATGCTCAAGCTAGGAGCATTATCTATATGGCAATTAATGATTACTTGCTACCTCACATTAAAGGTCTTGAAAGTGCAAGTGATATATGGAATGCTTTGGAGGAGCATTTCCAAAACACCACAAAGTTAAGGAAGGCATCCTTGTGGGCAGAATTTACCACATTCAAGAAGAAGGCCTCTCAATCCATCTCAGATTATGTAACAAGGATGAAGGACATTGCAGATGCATTAGGAGCAGTTGATGAAGACATTGAGGAGGATAAATTGGTAAGGCAAATTCTCACAGGTTTGAGAGGTGATGACAAATGGAAGCCATTCATTTTGTCTACTGAATTATCACTTGATCATTTTACTCTTGACTTAAATCAGTTGCTAGGACATATGTTATCCTTTGAGCAGGATGTCAAAGGTGAAGGTGACAAGAGTACATGTCATGCAATGTATTCAAAGGATAAGAAGAAGAATATCAAATGAAAACAACAAGCAAATGAGGATGAAGGTACAACTAGCCAAGCTAACTTCCTAAGAGGAAGAGGAGGTGGCAAAGGTAGAGGAAGAGGTAGGAGTAATAAAGATGGAGTCAAGGCTTGCTGGATTTGTGGTAAGAAAAATCACTTAGCTAATGATTGTTGGCATAATACTCAGAGTAATGGTGGATATAATCACAACTTTAATTTAAGAGGAAGAGGTGGCAGACATCAAAGAGGTAACTTCAGAGGTAGAGGTAGTAGAGGTTACTTTGGAAGAAATGCAGGTAGAGGATTCCAAAGTCAACAATACAACAATACCTACTACAATTATGCTTCAGATCAGAAGGAGGATTCAACATTGATAATGAATGCAACTTGTGAAAGGCAAAGTGAAGACCAAAGAGTCTTCTACATTGACTCAGGGTGTAGCAATCACCTAAGTGGCAACATAGCTTTGATGACTGATTTGGAGAATAAGGTAACTAATCATGTAGTTCAAACAGGTGACAATACAAAGCACAATGTGAAGTCAATTGGATCAGTGAAGGCCAAGGATGGTAAGACTCTCTTGAGTAAGGTTTTGTATGTTCCTACAATTCCTAAGAATTTGATAAGTGTAGGACAAATTGTTGAAAAAGGTTATGAAGTTAGGTTCACTAATGAAGGAGTGTTTGTGGAAGACCCTAATAATGGGTATAAATAGATTGTTTTAGGGAAGAAAGAAGGAAGATTGTTCACATTGAAGATCCAAGGCAATGTTGGTCATGCCTTGTTCACTTATGGAGGACATAAGATCTTTGAGTTAGATCTTTGGCACAAGAGGCTTGGACATTTTAATGAAAGAGGTATCAAAGATATGGTTAACAATGGTTCAATACTTGGGTTGCCTAATGTTGCAGGTCAACATATGACATACAGATGTGAAGCATGTCAATTAGGTAAGGCTCATAAGCAATCTTATTCCAAGCATGGTTTTATGTATTCAGAGAAGCTTGAATTGGTACACACAGATGTGTGGGGACCATCAAAGGATTTCAGTATCAATGGTTCAAGGTATTATGTGATTTATGTTGATGATGCTACCAGATGGATCACTATCGATGTGATCAAAGATAAGTCAGAGGTATTCAATACATTCAAACATTATCATATGTATGCAGAGAGAATTACAGGTCATAAATTGAAGAGACTAAGGTCAGATGGAGGGGGAGAGTATTTCTCTAATCAATTCAGTGATTACTTGTGGAATGCAGGTATAAAAAGGGAAATTACTTGCAGGTACTCTCCTCAACAAAATGGTGTAGCAGAAAGGAGGAATAGAACTCTTGTTGAGTTTGCAAGATCCATGATGAAGGAGAAAAATTGCCCAAATTACTTGTGGGTTGAGGCTGTAAACACAGCTACTTATTTGGATAATAGGTTACCATGTAAAGCTTTGCAGGGTATGACACCATATGAGGCATGGTGGGGTAAGAGACCTACTTTAGATCATTGCAAAGTATTTGGATGTTTGGCATATGCATATGTGCCATCACAATTGAGGCATAAATTGGAGCCTAAAGCTGAAAAATATGTGTTTATTGGATATGATGATAAACAGATGGGATATAGGTTGTGGAGTCCATCCACAAAACAATTCCTAGTGTCAAAGGATGTTACATTTGATGAGCAAGGTACTTGGTATGCAGGTACAATCAATATTTATGCAGGTGATGAAGAAATTGTGAATCAAAAGACAGGTAAATCAAAGGTTTAGATATTTGATGAAGAAGAGGACAATGAAGTACAGGTTGAACTTGAAGAAGTGCCAAGGTTTGATCCAGAATGTGATGAACCAGAAACCTCAAGAAGTGGAGAACTCAAAAGGTCAACAAGACACAAATGGCAACCTACAAGGTATAGCTATGACACTTCTTCTCTGGCTACCAAAGATTATGCTTATATGATAAAGGCAAATGAAGACCCTTCTACATATGAAGAGGCAAAAGGTAAGGAGAATTAGGAGAAAGCTATGCAGGATGAGTATGATGCATTGAGGGAGAATCAGACATGGGAGTTGGTTCCTAAACCAAATAGTCAGAAGATCATTGGGTACAAATGGGTCTACAAGACAAAGAGGTATGCAGATGGAAGTGTCTCTAGATATAAAGCTAGACTTGTTGTGAAGGGTTTTGCTCAGACATATGGTATAGATTATGATGAGACCTATAGTCTTGTGGCAAAGATGACAACCATCAGGACACTCATAGCTATTGCTACATGTAAAGGTTGGAAATTATGTCAATTAGATGTGAAGAATGCTTTTCTAAATGGTTATATTTTAGATGATGTTTTCATGGAGAAACCACAAGGATTCAAAGATGGAAGATATCCAGATCATGTGTGCAAGCTCAAGAGAGCTTTATATGGTTTGAAGCAGGCCCCAAGGGCATGGAATTATAGACTTGTGAAGTTCTTGAAAGAACTTGGTTTCCAAGTATCTAAGGTAGATAATAGCTTGCTTGTCAAAGCAAGTGAAGATGGGTTTATCTACATGTGCATATATGTTGATGATATAATTCTTACAAGTACAGATGAGAAAGGCATTCAAAGCCTAAAGAAGCAAATGGAGAAAGAATTCAAGATCAGTGATTTGGGAGACTTGTCATATTTCTTGGGCATGGAGATCTCATACACTCAACATGGAGTGTATATAACTCAAGAAAGGTATTTGAAGAACTTGTTGATCAAGTTTAAAATGAATGATTGCAGGGTAGCACCTACTCCAATGGAGGTGAATCACAAATTGAGCAGATATGGTGGAGAAGAGTTCAAGGATATGAAGCTATATCAAAGTTTGGTTGGTAGTCTGATTTATGATACTTTAACTAGACCTGATTTGTCATATGCAGTTGGAGTTTTGTCTCAATTCATGCATTGTCCTAGGAAAGAACATTGGATTGCAGGACACAGAGTGTTGAGGTACATTAAGGGTACACTCAAAGAAGGTTTGTATTATGGTTTTACATCAGATACAAACATCAAGATATATAGTGATGCAGATTGGGCAGGTAATCCTGATGATAGGAGATCAACTTATGGATACTTGTGTTATGTGGGAGATAAGTTAATTTCTTGGTGTTCAAAGAAGCAACACACAGTTGCTTTGTCATCTACAGAAGCAAAGTATAAAGGTATGGTGGAAGCTGCAAAGGAAGTGATATGGCTTAAAACTCTGATGAAGAGTTTTGACATTATTCAGAGTACACCCACTATTCATGGAGATAACATGAGTTCATTGTATTTAGCTGCTAACCCTGTGTTTCATGCCAAGACTAAACACATTGAGATTCAGTATCACTTTCTAAGAGAGAAGGTGATGGATAAAGAGATTGAAGTCATACATACTTCAACAAAAGATCAGATAGCTGATATGCTAACCAAAAGCTTGGATGGACCAAAGCTACAGAGATTCAAAGACATGGCGGGCATAAAGAAGAGAGATAAAACCTCAATTGATGATTGAGGGGGAGATGTTGGTGCAAGGCAATCAACAATTGAAGTTTTGGGTGAATAATTGAAGTCAAGAACTGAAGAAAAGACCAAGTCATGAAGCATGAAGGAAATGCATATCCAGGAGATAAAGATGTGTATACATATGTACATTATTTTAGAGTCAGTTCATCATATACTTTTGTATGGTCATGAGCTTGTAAAAATTTACCTATACATACAGAGAAAATGTCGGGGCAAAGTAGAGAGATTATGTGAGAACAAGATTTGAGAAGAATTAGATGTCATTAGACTCTTAGAAGTGAGTAGAATCTCTCTCATTACTCACATGTAAGAATCTCTCAAAAATGAAAAATGTTGCACCCGATCTTTCTGTGTATTCTCCTTCTGTGCTTGATTATTTCAAGAATCCTTTTGTAGATGTCTAACTCCATAGTTAATGAGTCTATGGTTAAATTTTGAGAGCCTAATTGTAAACAGGCTGTGAGAATTATGAGTAGGAACATTCATATGTGAAGAAGTGTTCATTGGTTCCTGAAACAGGCACAAAATTCGATGTTAATGTTTTGGTCAGTTCTCCTTCTACAGTGTAAAGTTTTAAGCAAGCAAGCACCCAATCTTTAAGTTGGAAGGTAAGCTACCTATGGCTAAAAGCATTTGCATAAATGGGTTCTAGATTGAGAGAACCAAGTGTTAGAAGTTATAGGTGTCTGAATCGACTTCTCAGAAGAACAGTTTTAGACATAGGTGACTTGTTAAGTTCATTTCTCAAGATCTACTAAGTCTTTTGAAGTGTTTTAACTTGGAGAAGGTGCCCAAACTATAGACAACACCTTGTGCAAAGTCGTATAAAAAACTTTACACATTTGATAAGTCAATGAGAGAGTTATGTGTAGCAGACTTTCTGTAGAGTTATCATCTTCACAGTTTGGTCAAAATTTTGATAATTGGTCATTGATTCTCTAAATTGGTGAAGGTTTGGAGTTACTCTTGATATAGAGGTGTTCTAAACTCAAGAGTAGCTTGTTCTTTTGGAGATTAACACTCTCCATCAGCTATGGACCAATTCCTCGCATACGCACCTAGAAGGCATTTGCTATTAAAGTTCAGAATAATCTTCAATGCAGAGACTAGCTCAATTACCCGTATCTCTCACCTCCCAAGAATAAAAATCCGATTGTTGGCTACATGATGGCCACTATTCTTCATTGGCTACCCCGTCTACACAGGATGACTGATATTGCTGCACAAATGACCGTGAAAATTTTCAATATGATGTAGATGGTCTTCAAGACTTTGCAACGTGTCAAGGCTCCACTGTGAATACACCAGGATTTGAATATGGGAATTTGGACTTAGTATATGACATGAGCACGACACCTTCCCTCAAAGTATGCTATGCTTAACACTGCAGACTGAAATATATGCCCATCTGCTACAAGCAGATGTTTGAAGACATGTTCACCACTGGCTTCTGGGAATACCACTCCGAAGTGTTCATCAGTCGTCCATGCATTTGCTTCATTTGTTTGCGTGCGAACATATTATGTATTCGAAGCATTATATGTGCCCATATCCAGACGAACACCAGCCCATTAATTGGGAGAAACTCAAATGCAACCTTATTAAGGGCATTTGCATCACGGAACATACCTTGGCAACAGACCTTCTCACCAGCTATATTACTCGTGTGACATCAGGTTCTATCAGGGATGACAGAAACGAGGAGGAGGGGAGTGTTCAAGGCAAAGGATTGAGTACCGGCTCTCTTCATAGAAGAAGAGGTACATAAACTACTCAGATTACTTCATTATGTCAACCGTAATTTTTATCACTAAAACAATGTAATATATGTATATACAATCGATTATCGCAAGTGCGACTCCATCTTGTGAAAGCCGAGGAGTCCTCGAGCTTGAGGAGTCTAAGTAGGAAGCTCACATCAATTTTTGTAATTTTTGGAAGCCGTTAGATAGTTCAAATTAGAGGTAGAACCTATTTTTTAACTATGCTGGTCACTAGATGTGAAATCGGACAAAACTAAGCAAAAACTATAAATAGAGCTAGAGAGCTCATTTTGTGGTTGTTGTTGCTAATATAGAGCTTATGAGCTAGCAATTAGGAGAGCTATTGTAATTAGTGGATGATGAATATGACTATGAGTTCTTTCTTTGCCTTCCATTGATCTCCATTGCAACTTTCCTTGTGTGTGTGTATGCGTGTGTGTGTATGAAAATTGCATTTCTCACCATCTTCTTCATGCATGTCACCAGCTCTTGATCTTCATATCAGCCTAACCTCTCCATGGATTGATAATTATGAGGTGGAGCTCCTCACGTTGGTACTTTCCATTGTGCTAGTGACAAAATCCCTGTGAATGTCTCTTCAAATTGGGCTATTGTGGATGCATTCCACACGACTAGATAGTCCTCTTTTATAGACTTTTGTTGGAGCCAAGATTCAAATTTCAATTAGAATCGTTATCTAAAAGTGTTCCAAAGTTTTAGGACTTGAGTTGCCATAAATCCTCACCAAATAATTCATGGAAAAATTCTCCTAAGAACTCGTGATTGCAAGTGCTTCCATATAGGCATTTTTACAAGGAGTAATAATTAATCTTTTACAAGAGATCATTCATGTGCTAATACATGAATACACATATGAAGGCCAAGCATTTAGGCTTGGATTAATTGCCCCAACACATGCAAGGAAGCTTGTGTGAGCAAGATTCAAGCACACCATGTAGTGCTGGTGACGAACCGAGCTATCCACAAATCATTTGTGAAGTGCATAGTTAGAGCAGTACTTCTGAACGATGAACCTTTTGAGGTGGCAAAAAGGCGATCATTGATTAAAATCGAACCTGCGTCTGCTTGAAGCATCAACTTTCCTCCTGTGCGCGACAACTACTATATTCATTTCGATGGTCAAAGAACTCCAGTTTGTCCCTTATATTGTTTTTCATTCCACTCACTACTGTCTACAACAATACAGGCAAAAGATCACTTATCATTCATCGCAAGCATGACATGGATTCAGGAATCGATCCCGGATCTACAGTGTATCATGGAATTGATCTAACAATAGACCATGTCAATTCGGTATGTCAGCGGGCCGAGAACTTATATTTTCATCTATACCAATACTAGGAAGTTTGTTTTTTTTTTAATGGAGGTTCAGCCGAGGCCTACTCCTCCAGGCTTTAACTTTGAAATTGCAATTGTACAAGGAAGGGCATAGTACCCATGGGAGCCCCCTTATCCCACAAGAACAAGGATTTACATAGCTAGGTTAGACTGCGGTCACATCTACTGCATAGCAGGATAAACGGTGGCACATCCGCCACAATACAAGGTTTCCATGTTAACATGTCCCTTACATGTTGTCGGTGGGGGTTGAACCCTCGCCCCCGCCTCAAGAGGCGAAAGGCCCAACCACCCAACCAAGCGGCTTGGGACAATGCTAGGAAGTTTATGGAAGTCCTGCGGAGCAAAATAAAAGCTCTACAATCGCGATGCTACCAGCCAGATGTGTACTCATACCACTCTCAGAAATTCTCATGTATTCCAGTCGTTGTGCTATGTCCTATTCTGATAATTCAACTGATTTTTTGTTAGTGTAAACTCTCACTGAGCCATATCCAATGGCAAAATGATTTTGTTCTTTGCATCATACAGGATTCAAACCCCCATCTGTTGTACGAGATTTGTTCATTGTATTCGTTGTGGGTGGTACTTAATGAAGTAACTTATTATCAAAAGAATTATTTCTAATGTCGAATCTGGGAGTCGAACTCGTTTTATTGACATCCTTTCTGTAGAGACGTGCTTATCACAAAGGGCATCAGTTGTCTGCTCATTTTATTTTATGCTCAAAGTTCCAAGAGCTCTAAAAGCTTTTTCCTTGTAGAGAAAACTTTTTCCCATTTCCACAGAGCATCTACCAATGTTATAAGAGCATTTCAAAGCTCTGACCGAGAGGGAAAGAATGAGTTCTTTCTACTCTTCTAATAGATATTGCATCTATGTTCCCCCAATCCAAAGAGGGGGAACTATTAAGCTTCTGAAACTTCAAAATGGAGTAGCTCCTTTTTCAACTATCCCACAAAGGACATGGAAAGCATCTAGGGAGCATAAAGGTGCTCCTTGTATGCTACATGACTACTTGAAATGGAGACCAAAGGATGGAGAATGGCTCTTCTTATGGACAATGGAAGGACACAGCTTGATCTCGAGATAAGTATTTTCTAAGTTGACGTTTTCATTTCAATGCTTTCTTTGTTCATAGCTTTCATGTAGCTTGCATCTAAATATTATTGAAGCATGGTAGTAGTCTTCATTTTTTATAATGATTATGCAAACACTATGAATTCGATGAAAGCAAAATGGACATAGAAGTATTGGGAAATACATCAAGCACTTACATGCATCTAAAAGCTCATGCCCAAAAAAGAATGATTTTTGAATGATTGTTGGTGCATTTCTCCTTTTAAAAGACTATTTTATGCACATAAACTTCTTTTTTGCTTGAAAAAGAATATAAGATGCACTCAAGTTTGTGCACATGTATGTTTATATCTTTTTGAAAGGTAGCAAGTATATTTTTCATGCATCAATGCTTGGATGCATGCATAGCAAGCTCAAGAACTGCTTGATTTAAGTTTGGTGCACAAAAAGGAAAAAACATGCAAACACATGAATGCACTCATAGGCATTTGCATGCAAGAACATGCATTGGCATATAATGAAGCATGGTGTTTTGGTGATTTTTTGCTAAGTAATTCAACAAATGTACTTTGCTAATCATTACCTACTTTTTCTAACTCAAGTTAGATAGTTAGGAAAAATAGCAAACTAGTTAGTTGAAAATCTCATAGCTGTTATGCAACTCAAGTACCTAGTTCACTTTTTCCTGAAAGTGATACTTAGCTATTACATATTAGGGGTCTTACTTATGAAACGCAGGCTCGCTAAAAGTCAAGCGTTCAATTTTCTTGCTCATTTGAATGGCAAGAAAATAGGGCTACTTGCAGATTTCCATGATGACTCTAAGTCAAGGAATAACTTAGAGAATCCTAATGACAATCTTGGATGTAGAAATTCATTTATCCAAGTAGGATGATTTGGAATGCTTTTATTTGATTCTATCCCAAGACGTGATAGCAATCAAATAAAATCAAATAGAACTTAAACTAATTCAACTTTTAAAGTTCAAAATATAGTTGAGATGTTTTGAATTTGTAAAAGCCATAGAGTTTTTGAAGTTTTCACTTTGATTTCATCCTAAGGAATGATGAAAATCAAAGAAGTGATTAAACCTTAGCATCAATTGAACTTTAACATTCAATAGATAGATGCTAGATTCCACGATTGGCTAATTGTAGCTTAATAAGAAACCTCCGTCAAAGTGATCTTTACAAATTGGGATACTTCCTAAAAATAAGTCAATAAACAAAATCATATGGTTAATAATTTCATTGGTTAAAAAGAAATATCTTTTGGATTCCTATCCAAAGGTCAAGAATTTCTTTTAAAGATCATTCCAGTAAAGCAAAAGATTCCAAGATGAGTCATTTGCTTAGTATGACTTGATTCCTTGGAAGGAATCTAAAGTTCTTGAAAGAAAAAATTCTCCCTAGATGTGAATGGAATTTTTCAAGTAAGTTTAATAGCAAGTAGTTTCCAAGGATTCCCAGACCACCAAAAGTGGTACTTAAAGCCCAATGATTGATATCACCTAGAGGTGTATCAATTTTGAGCGTTAGCGAATGCTTAGACTTAAGCAATAGAGAGATTCTTTTAAAAAATCCTTGAGGTAGCTACTTAAAGCTTTAGAAAGAAAGGAAACTAAAGACAAGAAGTAAACAAATCTTGTCACTACAAAATTGGTCAAGTATAACCGATCAAACTTGAATCAGAAAAAATCAAGAACTTGGAATGATAATTGGTTTCTCTTTTGAAAACCCTAGATAAGAAGGATGGATGTTCCATCAAAAATTTTCCCAAAAGAAAGCACAAGATCATGAAACAATCATGTCAAGGGATCAAAACCTAGAAAATCTAGTTAGAGGTAATGCCTGAACTTCGAAATTCTCGTAAAGAATTGAAGTAAGAAGGTACTCTATCAAGAGATATTTAGACTTTAGGATAAGTATCACTCACACATCAATGTGAATATAAAATCGGGTGGTATGGGACACGAGATTTTATACTCAGATTGATGTAGGAAAGATGGTATGGGACATCGGACCGTGGATGATATTTATCTTTTAGTCCTAGAATGGATATTGAAGTCAGATTTGATCCTCAAGGGAATTAAAACTTCAAACGAGAAGTTTAAAATCAAGGAGAATAATATCATGATCTCAAGATACTTCAAGATCAAGGAAGCAATAGATAGAAGTAAGTAACTTCTAAGATCTTATTTTTCAAATAAGGCACAGACTTGTTCTTATTTGAATTATGGAACGCTTCATGAAAAAGTATTGTTGATTCAGAAATATTTGATAAATTTCTGAAGGAGTAGAACTTGAACATTGAAATAAGCCTTTCAACTAAGGAATAGACTGACTAAGTTAAGCACCAAGTTCCTATTGTGACTTGGTAAATTCAATCCTTTGACTCAAAGCAATGCACCAAGAATTGCATTTCCAGTAAGCGGTCATAAAGATTAAATATAGGCATAAACTTAGTCTCAAGTGAAGCATTATTTGAGTAAAAAAATCATCAATAGAATCTCAGTGGATCAACACACTGATGTTGGATACCACACTAGTATCTTGTGGTTGGATGAGGTTTAGATATACTCTATGAATCTTTTTTGAGAATCAAGTTCCTTTCTTTTAAAGATAGTTTATCCTGTTGAAACAGATCTTTGAGTAGTTAAAGTCTTGAGTCATCTATATTTTGGCTCATAGAATGTATATGTATCTTTGAAGTTTGAATTGGTTGTACAGAGTTTTAGTTCTCTCTTTTCGATTTGACTCAAATATGGTATCTGATTCTTTTTACAAAAGTCATGGGTTAGTCGGTTAGAACCACATAACTAAATTAAACATCCCAAATAGATGTTTTGTACAGGAACCTTTTCAAATCTTCAAAAGATGATAAGTCTAAGTTGGCTTATTTATTTGATTTTGCTTCAATTTATAGCTTAAATTATCTTTTTTAGGGTTCAATCCACTCTAGAATAGAGAAGTTAGGAATTGCTCATTAGATTGACAATTCCCAAGAACATAAACCTAAAGTCTTTGAGAAAAGTTTCCTAAGTTGGATAGTTTTCATTTTGGATTTGACTTGGTCAAATTATAGTCCAGTTGACCCAAATTAAATGGTAAACTTTCTCTTATATTTTACATAGGATTTTCGAGCGCATTAGGACAACATAGTCCTCCAATTGGATGAAAAAATCAAGTAAATGCTGGTTGAAAGTAAATCAAAGTACAAACATTCAAGTTCGATGTTTGGGTCAATCACACTTCAAAGTTTTCCAAATCAAATTCAAGAGAATGAAGAGTTCTCAAATATTGGATAGGGATAAGAATCCCACTATATTTACTAAGTCCATGCATCAGTCATGCCCATAAATGGACTAGCAATTTGAATCCACCCAGTTCACATGTTCGTGCCTAGATCACACCTAGTAAAAAGTGTGAATTGGCCAAGGATGTTTTACATCCACCCTTATTATTCATTCACTACTTTGTAATTTGGTGAATTTATCAAAGTGCAAAGCTAGATGGTGTTTTGAATCATTTGGGAAGGGATCCCACCAAAGAGATGAGACATGTTCTTCCAATTTTAGAACATGGCCATGTTCTTTTGGTTTTAGAACATGAGGCTTGGGGGTTGCCTATAGTGATTATATAGCTCTATTTTCTAGGAAAAAAATATTTTTGCAAGGGGTGAAGAATGTAATAAAGTAAGTCTACGATCTAAGGGTCAAGCCAGTTTAGACGTATCTGAAATTGGATACCGCTTGGTCACCCATATGTATGACCAAAGTCTCGAGTCTAGACTTACTAGGAGGTCATGTGCTCGTGTAAACAAGTGATCCACTTAGCTTATTGGTTATGTCTCAAGGGTGTGAAGGAGGAGTTCTTGGGTTCGATCCCCATGGGCTACATGGGGAGAGTATTTTGCACAAAGAGATCTAGAACCTTCTAGAAGCATCCAATTGAGTTAACTCTAGTTAACTGGGACACTTGGTGCACATGCAGTTACATGGCCGACACATGGATGGTTAGAATCCACCTACCCAAGAAGGTAGACCCCTGAAGAGAGCTATATATAGAGGCATATGGAAGAGAGTTATCTCTCTAGCACGTGGAGGTGGTCATAGTGTTAGTCTCTTGCAGCACACATACATGCACATACACAGTATACATGCACATGAATGTATACATATGTGCACATACATGCACACATACAGAACATAAATGCACATGACATGAACACACATTTTACACATGCACATACATCCCTATATACATTCATCTACTCAACATACATTTACATGAATGCATACATACATGCACATACATAGCACACATGCACACATAAAAAGCATACATGAATATGATGTATGCACATATCATACATATACATGTGCACACACATGTATATACAACCATACATCCACACACACAATATATATTCACATACATGCAGCATGCACAACAAACATGCACATAATGTATGCATATAGCATCTATACACATTCATATAATGTATACATGCATATAATGTACACATGCATATACACAAGGTACATGCATAATATACATGCACATAAACTCATGCATACATGCACAAACACGACATACTTCTACATAAATGCATACATACATGCACATAGCATACACATACATATGCATACATACATGCTATACACAACATACATGGATGCATACATAACGTACATGAACACATACCTAACATGCATGCACATAATGTATGCACTTGCCATACACATACATATGAACATTATATACATGCACATAAATGCATACATACATGCACATACATGACATACATGCATGGCATACACATACATCAGCACATAACATACATGCATATACACAACATAGATGCACACATGGACAACATACACACATATAACATACACATACATATGCATATATGCAATATACGTGCACATAATGCATACATATATGCAAATACACAACATAAACACATACAAATGCATACTTACATGCACATAAATGCATATATACATGCACATACACAACATACATGCAAATGATGTATACACACAACATACATATGCATATATACATGCACATAATTCCATAGATACATGTACATAAATGCATACATACATGCACGTACACAATGTACATTCACATAAATTCATAGATACATGCACACGCACATGCACAACTTAAATGCACATGCGTGCCCACATAAACAACACACATTCACATAATGTATGCTGTTAAATGTAAAAATGGGTTATGGGTTAAACTGATACCGATTAAGCGTTACTTTACGTTCTATTCAAATGCTCCTCTTTCACTTGGTTCCAAATCTTTAACCGCAATTGTTCTCTTAGCCCCGTGGGTTCTTGGGAGTGGTAGGGGTCTGTTAGACAGAGGCCCTGTACTATTTTCCCAACTTTTCACACACTCATAAATACTCCATCACGTCTTAGCTCAGTGGTTGATTCTGACTAATGACAACTATTCGGCATGCGGAAACTTAGGACTTCTGGACTGAATCTGCTATAGTAATGGAGCAGAGGTCCTGTTCTGACTTATAACTAATAGAATACTCAACTTCATTAATTGGATACTACTCAATATGCTGCTTCCGTGTGACAGATAGGTATACCGAACAATAATACAACAGACAACTATAATCGAGATTACGCAAACTTATCGTATACCGACTCAAGCAACAAGTTCCTACCATAGTTGATTCATCACAAACTTACCAATGCTTCTGTTCACGTACAGACCTTTACCGATACAAGTTCTTCCTAAGATCGGAATCCTCAGTAAACGCAGACTATTGTATCGAATCTGGTCACTTAACCGAAAAAATACTAAAATCCAAATGATTCACTTCGACCTTACACAGTCTCTCGCAGGATGATAAACCACACTATTTCGTGACGAAAAAGATCCAGAACCGCATATAACTTATCACCAAACAGACTCACAACACAAGACTACCGAATAGAACTCGGCACGACAGGAAGAATAGCAGAATAGTTAGATGCGAATCGAACAGAACAGAACTCAATATTCTCATCAACACCTCATACATGGTCTCAAACAAGATGCTCGCAATTTCCCAAATGGAATCAATAGAACAGACAGACAGAACACATATACACACAATGCTATACTTGCAATTTCCAAACACCTCGGTTCGAGACGTAATCAACCCACTCACTACAATACCCAACAGAAGCAGAGGCTCTTCCCAAAACTGCCGGTCTTTACCGCTTTCCTTTGTGCGCTTTAAATAGAAGTCTGCTACAATGTTTCCGCGAATCCACTTTTTACGGCACCTGTCCGGGTTCATCCGTCCTGGTTCGGCGGCCCTCTAACACTGGCACGCACGGTGGACTCGAACCCGTAGGTGCATTACTGTCGGCAACATCCTTTTGCACTGCCTGTCGGTCCATGCCAGGGTTTGACTCCCCAATCCTTTCTAACCGCACTTGTTCTAGTGGCGGAACAAGTATAGCCAGCCATCTCCTGCGAAAAAGTGTCCAGCTATTTTGAACACGGCTATCCAACTGTTGTTTTAATAAGTCGATGTCCACATTTGTCATCAATGTGGCATTTAGTTCTACGCCCTCATCTTTTAATATCTGCTTTTCGAACTCCTGCAATACTTGTATCCTTGACTGCAAAATTTCATTTTCGGCTTGCAAGTGAGCATTCAGGGTAGAAAAACTTGACATTTCGGTTTGAATTTGTGTTTGGATACTTTGCTGCCACTGATTAAAGTCTTGGACACACTTTTTTGCGGTGATCAATTCTGCCATTAGATGCCGGTTGTTACTCTGTAACACCTGTATTAAAGCTTCTTTGTCATCCAATTCTTTTTGCATCTGTGTCATTAATGAATTGGACTTAGTCATCGTGGCAAATAATAACTCGTTTTTGTGCTGAATCGCTTGTTCTTGTTGCCGTAAATATTGAGAAACCTCTTGAAGTTGGTTTTGCATCCTTATGACAAAATCGGGTTGGAGGTCGTCCGATGCTTGCTCTGGACTGGCAGTTGGCAAGTTGTCTTCCATTCGTCGTTTAATGGACAGCCGAAACGGCGTCCCTACTGTCTGATTCTGTGCGCTGTTACCTGTGTGAAAGAAAGATGCAGACGAGGTGGAGGGTTGAGCTGCTTCCTCAGGCTCTGTGTGGTGTTCAGAATTTATTTGATAATGTTCACCGGGATAAAAAGGGGGGGACCAGTGTAGCTGCTTATCCTTTACAGATTGGACAAAATTAAATATAGCAGCTAAATAGGCTGCTAGTCTGCTGTTGGTGTGGGATCTTCTCTTATCCCCGACAATGATTTGTGCGTAGAGGTGGTTATAGAGCCAATGTGTCCAGCTAACCGGACCTCCTTCTTCGGCATGCAATAGGGGGGAAAAATTTTCTTTCGACATTAAGTCGAATTTTACTAGTAAACAAAGCTTTTCTAAATACCATTTAAATTGTTCTCGTCGGTGATAGGTGGCGTTTTTCAACATGTAATACCGTCGGGGGCCTTCACAGTCGCCAAATTCCTTCTTCAGGTCCTCATTTGAACATTTAAGATATCGGGCACCATCATAGAGTGGTAGTTTAAATACGGCTGAGACGAGCTGGGGCGAAAATTGTACCTGATTGAGAATGAAGCCGCTGGTTTGTCGCATGCTATGTAATTGGTCCTCTGCATTGTCATTAGCAATCCACTGTTTCCACGGTAATTGGGCAAACTGGAGGAGCCCTATCTTTTGTAGCCAGTCTTCATTCTTTTGCGATTTGATGTCGAGCTCGATTTTAAATTCGGTGGAGAATTTATGCTGAGTCTTTTCTGATGCAGAAGTTACTGCGTCATCTGCTTCATCTTGTAGGGTAGTATCTGTTGTTGTTACCACATGGGTCTGTGTATGGGTGCGCTTTCTGAGTTGCCAACGGAGAATGTCAGATTCCGACATGCTTGGTTAAGGGTTGCTGAGAAGAATATGCTGGAAGTTGCTAACTGGTGCTGAATCTCGAAGAATGCTAATTTAGAAAGCTATACTCTGTAAACGCATTTTATAAACACCGGTGCTTGAACGGCCATTTGCTCTACTGATTGTATGTCAGTAGGACATGACTCTTCCCTTCCTTGATAATATTTGTATCAGAGTAAAAATCATTATGCCGCGTGTTATACTGTAGATTGGTGCTAGACTGAACAAGACTTTTCATGTGCGAAAATGTCAGAAAACCAAAAGTTGATTATCATATTCATACATTATGAATTTGGATGGGCGAATATACTTATTCGTCGATGAGACCTTCGAGATACATACTCCTAGCCGATCTAAATGTTCGAGCTATCTTTTTCTTAAGAGTTTCTAATAGTTGTTTTAGCGTATCAGGCTCTAGAAGCTGCGCATCTATTCTAGCAGAGCTAAGTGCGATTGCTTCGGTGAGCACATTCTCGGCCTGGGTCTGCACAAAAGCTTCCTGTAGATAAAAATCGTTGGATAGTGCGGCGTCCCTGGAAGTCTTCATTTCGTCCAGTTTGGTCTTTAGCTCTGCAATATACTCCCTCTGGTTGCGCAGTTGGTTGTCTTGGCGTTCAAACTGCTGGGTTTGGAAATCAAGAGTTTTCTTAAATGCATCTCGTTCTCTGCGCGTCTTGTCGATATCCTTGAGGTATTGTCCTTCCTGTATCAGCTGGCGTTTTAGGATACTGTTAACTTCATTTGCGCATTCTTCGGCTCGCCGTAACTGTTCTTGGATTTGTTCGGTTTCTTTCTGTTGATCCTGATTCTTCTGGATGGACTCCTGTAATTGAGTCTTTGTCTCTACGATCAACTCTTCGAGGGAGGCGTTGATATCTTCATTTTCGTGGAGGGTGGCCTTCAGGGCGTGGATTTCTTCATGCGCGGCGTGTAGGAGTCGATCTTTGGCTGCAAGTTGCTCAATGGTTGTATCTCGTTGCTCTACTAGGGTCTGTTCTGCCGAGAATTTGGCTTGGAGCTCTGCTAACTGCGTCTGGAGCTGATGGTTCTCAATCTTTGTGGCTTCTATTTCTTCCTGAACGGGGGTGATGTCAGCTTCCAGGACGTCGACCTTGTATTGGTATTCGGCCTTCAGGTTGTCCGTGGTTTCCTTAAACTGTATGGGCAGCTGGTGTGATAACTGCATGAGGAATTGCCCCATGGAGGCTAGTTCCGAAAATACGGTGGGTGGTGGTGGTGGTTGATGAGGCTGAGAGGAGGTATGAGTGAGTAGGTTTTGGGAGTTTGGCGGAGAGTAGTTAGGGGAGGAAGAGGAGGAGGGTGTAGGTTCAGAACCGGGTCGGCGGGATGGTTCCGGTGGGAGGTCGGGGTTGACAGGTGGGGTAGGCAGAGCAGAGTCAATTGTGGTTACCTTTGCAACGGTCTGTTGTTTGGCTTCTGTATGATTGATGGCCGCGATCAGTTCATCCAGTGCTTTTGTGGCGGTTTCCGGTTCGTCCTGTTGATGCTCAGATTCCTTTTCGGTGGGCAGTATCTCTGTATCTGCTTGGTTTTGTTGGTCTTGTTGCTCTGTCGAAGTGTCGTTGTGTATTGAAGTGGGGATGTCGTGGTAAGTTTCTTCTTGCTTATCTTCTTCGGCGTCGTGTTTCTTTCCGGCGGATCCTTGGACTTCACTTTCTGAAGAGCTGATCCTGATTCGCTTCGTGCGGAAGAGTTGATTGATCTCTTCGTCGTCTTCTTCAGTTTCCTTGAGTGGTTGTGCTGATTCTTCGTGCCTAAGTGCTGGGCCTATGGGTGGGGGTTGTGCGGCGAGAATGGTTGGGAAGAGGAAGGAGATGATGTGGGGAAGGCGAGAGCGCGGAGAGCTGCCCTTCTGGAGTTGTTTTACTATAGCGACGGATTCCTTATGGATTCGTTGGAAAAAATAAGAGGCAAAGTTGACAGGCTCGCGGGTGGCTAACTCTAGGGCGGAATAGAAGGGGCGAGAGATGCCGTAGGTTCGTTTTTGCAGGTTGAGGATTGCTACGAGGAACTGTAGGGCGGATCGTTCGGGTTCTGGGCGGCAGAGAATGGCATATTCGTTTGATGAGGAGCGGGGAAAGAGTTCGGTCATGCGAGCGATAGGGATGCTAGGACCATTTTCGCGTCCTTGCGGGGTGAGGCGATAGGCTGCAGCGAAGGCTTGGAAGGTGATGACGGTTCTATATGGGAGGCAAGGGAAGACCCACTGTCGTTCGGTGATGGGGAATTGGGCGATGGCGTGGATGATTTGTGCGGAGAAGGGATGGGCTTCCACTGAGTGCCAGGGCAACTCAGCGAAGTTGGACAATCCTCTGCAGCGCAGGTATTCGCCGACGTTTGTCGGGATACCATCACGGAAAGCAGCGTAGTTGGCTAGCGCTTCCATGGTGTTTACAAGCACACTTACAGGTAACACAAAAGACAAGGATAATACGTATAGTCTCAAGAACACAAGCACACTTACAGGTAACACAGAAGACAAGGATAATACATATAGTCTCGAGAACACAATAGTGTTTAGGCGCAACCGAGGGGGTTAAATAAGGAGAACACGGTGGGAGGGGGAAGGGGGGTGGGTATCATTGTGCGGTGCGGGAAAGGTACTGTTTGCATGCTGGCGTGTGTGCTTGAGTGACCGGTAGGGAGAGGCGGCTGGTAACATAAAGATTCGTACAAAACACTACTAAAAAGGGAGAAAAGAAAAAAGAAAAACACAAAAATTTATACAAAACGCGGTTCGCCGCCGAATAATTTAATGCGTACTAGTAGTGGGATAATACGGCCGCAGCTTCGACCCATTGATTACCTTTGGAAGTGGATTTCCGGTCAACGTAGTCAACCGAAAAGTTGCCGGACCGATTTGTTCTGAGATCTTGAAAGGGCCGAACCATCGTAGTTTGAATTTTCCTGCTGCTCTATCCGATTTTGCGTTATAGAAGAGTACAAGCTGGCCTACCGAAAAGATTGGAGTCTTCAAATATCGATTGTGTGTCTTGGCTTGCCTTAGTTGTACTTCGCGCATAGTTAAAAAACTGATCCATCGGTGCTCATCAAGTTCTCTGAGTGCGTCCATTCTTGCTGTTAGTGAATATTCTCGTAGCATTTTCTGAGTGATTGCTACACGCAGACTTGGGATGACTAATTCCATGGGTGCTATTGCTTCTAAGCCATAAGCTAGTTTGAAAGGTGTCAAGCCTGTTGTTACCTTATATGTAGTCCGGTAAGCTCGGTAGTAGTTGATCCCATCTTTCCGGTGCTTCCATGATCAATTTCCGGAGGATATTCAAAAGTGATTTGTTTGTACTTTCGGCCAATCCATTGGCACGTGGATAATAAGGAGAGCTAAAATTATGTGTGACCTGGAATGATTGTGTAAGAGCCTTCATTAGATTGTTCACAAAGTGAGTGCCTTGATCTGAGATAATTTCCAGGGGTAAGCCAAATCGTGGGAAGACATCCGTGAGTAGACATTTTGCTACCGTGACCGCTGTAGCAGATCGTAAAGCCCATGCTTCTGCCCATCTTGTTGCATAGTCTGTACAGGTTAGTATGTATCTGTTGTTACTGAAGATTGCTGGGGGTGTGATTGGACCGATAAAATCTAATCCCGATTTCTGAAATGGTTCGAGTGGTAAGATAGGTTGCAGAGGAAAAAGATGCCTTTGCAAAGGCTGACCAGTTCTTTGACAAGTATCACATTGTTTAACAAACTGTGCGACATCTCTGTACATTGTTGGCCACCAGAGACCTCCTTGCAGAATTTTCCGTTGAGTTAAGTCTACTGCAAAATGGCCACTAGAAGGAATTGAGTGCGCCAAAGTGATAACTGAATTAACCTCATGAGGTGGAATACAGCGAAGTAAGATTCCGGTATGATCTGCATAATATAGTTCGCCTGCTACTAGCCGGAATCGGCGGCTAAAGACTGCCAATTTCCTTCGAACTGCCTTGGTCGTCTCAGATGGGAAGCATCCTTCGATGAGAAAAGTTAGAATCTGATCATAGTATGTAGATGGTGCTTGTAGGTTGGCCGTTTCCTCGAATAGTGGTTCAGCATTATAAATCGCAGGAGTCGTGTCATCTATGCCCACCGGAGCTTCACCGGAATCCAGGCGAGATAAGAAATCTGCTAAGGCATGTGCATTTCCGGGTCGGTGAATGACGTCATAGTCGAATTCTTGTAAAAGTAGCACCCATCGTGCTAACCGTTGTGTAACTATTGTCTTACATGGTATCAAAGTCGTAAGGTTCGAATAGATTGAGAAGTATCACTATTTTAGACTACTAGCAGACTAGAATATCAATAGATTATTCGAGTGATTACATGATGGCTTCAACGTCGAACACTGGTCTTGGTGCTTCAACTAATGTTAATGCTGCACCTATTCGAATTCGCCCACTTGCATTCACTGAAGGGATGCTGGATGGAACCAACTATACACTCTGGAAGTTCAAAATTTATGCAATTTTGGACTCCTATGAATTACTTGACACTATCATGGGACCGATGAGATTGGATCCAGAGCCTATACCAATTGAAGATCTAGCAAATTCAAGATTGATGATTCAGCCAGATCCAGATCTTCTACGAGCTTGGAAGAGGCGGAATGCTGATGCATTATGTGCAATTGTCACTAGTGTAAGTGATTTTGTGCTTACTTTAGTTCAATATACTACTAAAGCACATGAGGCTTGTGGCATATTGGCTCGTCAATATGAGACCAAGAACCACACTAGGATACGGAATTTAGAAAATCAATTGGCAAATGAAAATCATTCTGATTCTAAAAAGGCTGAAGATTTTATCAAACAGATAAAACATCTTCAAGATTAAATGGCTGCAGTTGGTGTTGTTATAACACCAGAAGAGTTGGCTTGAAGATGTGTACGTGTTCTCCCAGCAAAGTATGATGGATTAGTAACAACCCTTAACACTCAGGTAAGACCAACTCCCCTTACATTTGAAGAATTTTGTGCTATGCTTTTAGAAGAAGAGATGCGGCTAAATAATCGACAATGTACAAGTGATGCTGCATTCTTAGCAAATGCAAAAGGTATAGGCTCTTCTGATGGATCAAAGAAGAAGCCAAAGAAGAAAAACTTCATAGGAAGTTGCTTCTATTGTGAAAAGAAAGGCCATGCCATTAAGGATTGCAGGAAGAAGCAAGCTGATGAACGAAATGGGACTGTAAAATCATCATGGAAGAACAAAGAGTTTGCAAACAACACAGAGCTGGAACAATGGGTAGCTATTGAAGAGGTCACTGCTCATCTGCTCAAGCTCGTGTTGATGAACCATGGATTTTAGATAGTGGATCTTCTCGCCATATGACGAGTAAAAAGGATTGGTATAGTTTCCTAGTGCCTCTACATGAATCCATCAATGTAGTGGTGGGAAATGACTCCAAGTGTCCAGCAGAAGGAACTGGAACCATCTCTTTTATCACTTCACTAGGTGTTGAGAAAAAGCTATCTGACATTCTCTATGTACCTACACTTAAAAGAAATTTGTTGTCAGTTTCTGCAATAAGAGATCGTGGACTCGAAGTCCACTTCAATAAGAGTGGTGTAGAAATTATGGATTCATCAGGTAATGTTGTAGGTAAAGGAGATGCAAAGAACAGGGATGGTTGCTCATTTGCCTACATTTTCAGAATTGCAAGAACCTTGTGAAGCTTGTATCATGGGCAAGGAACAACGAAGGGCATTTCCAAGAGAAACCAACAATCGATCTCAAGCTCCTCTAGAGTTGGTACATGCCAATCTCTGTGGTAAAATGTCTACACCTGCTTTAGGAGGATCTTTCTACTTTTTGTTGTTAGTCGATGATTATAATAGAAAGATGTGGGTTTATTTCATTCGAGAAAAGGTTGATGCTTTTGAAAATTTTAAAACATGGCATAAGTATGTGGAAAATGAATCAAGAAGGAAACTGAAGAAATACAGAACAGATAGAGGAGGTGAATTCTTGTCAACAGAATTCAATAATTACTGTAAGGAGCATGGTGTGAAAAGGCAACTTGCCATAGCTCATAGACCTGAACAAAATGGCATTGTTGAGCATAGGAACATGATAGTAGTTGAAATGGCTCATTGTATGTTAAAGGCTCAAGACATGCCTGATTCATTCTGGGCAGAAGCAGTCAATACAACAGTCTACATTCTCAATCGAAGCTACACAAAAGCATTGAAGGGAATGAATCCTCAAGAAGCATATTCTGGTAAAAAGCCTTCAGTTTTGCATTTCAGAATTTTTGGTTGTTTTTGTTATGGACATATTCCTGATTCAACAAGATCAAAGTTGGATTCAAAAAGCAAAAAGTGTGTCTTCCTAGGATATAGTGAAGAGTCTAAAGCATACACATTGTGGGATCCTAAGGCAAGGAAGATTTTTGTCAGCTGAGATGTGGTGTTTGATGAACGACCACACTTAGTAGAAGATAAAGGTAAATCTACTATCTCATCAAACGAAGAAATATCTACCCTTGTGCCTATCAAAAGACAGGTTAAAGTTGAGGAGGAGGAAACATCTGATGGAGAAATTTCCTCAATAAAAAACCAACCAGTTGTAGCTGCACAGCATAAGCCACTACCGAAGTGGGCACAACAGCTCGTTGATGATCACAATCCACATGTAGATGTACCAGAATCATCCTCTGATGGATTACGAAGATCAAAGAGAATAGAGGAGCAAAGAAGAGCCTTAAAACACATTGTTAACATGGCTCTAATGGCAGATATCATGGGCTCGATAAAGGAACCTACCACCATTGAAGAAGCCCTTGATGATCCACGTTGGAGAGCGGCAATGCAGTCTGAGTATGCTAGTATACTAAAAAATGATACATGGAATCTAGTCGACTTGACGCCAAAGAAGAAGGTAATAGGTAATAAATGGATTTGGAAAGCTAAGTATAAAGCAGATGGAACATTAGAAAAGTATAAGGTAAGATTAGTTGCACAGGGTTTTTCACAGATCGAAGGATTTGATGTTCAAGAAACTTTTGCACCAACAACACACATGACAACTATTCGGACGGTACTTGCAGTAGTTGCACAAAAGGCCTGGCCTATTTCCTAGATGGATGTCGAATTTGCATTTTTGAATGGTCACCTCAAGGAGGAGGTATATGTATCTCAACCACCAGGTTTTGAGATGCCCAATTCAGAAAATAAAGTTTGCAGGTTGAAGAAAGCTTTGTATGGACTTAAGCAAGCTCCATGGGCTTGGTACCAATGGATAGATATTTTTTTCAAAAATATGGGTTTTGAAAGAAGTACTTCTGATGCTAACTTGTATGTAACGAAAAGGGATAGCAAGCTAGTTGTTGTCATTGTATATGTAGATGATTTGATCATTACAGGAGATCATCAGGAAGTCATCAATCAAACTCGGATCAGCTTGGGAACTGAGTTTGAAATGACACTCTTAGGTCTACTCCATTTTTGTCTGGGAATTGAAGTATGGCAAAGGAAGGATGGCATTTTTATCTCACAACAAAGATATGCCAAGGAAATTCTCAAGGCATTTGGAATGATGGATTGCAAACCAACCAGCACGCCTATGGAGGTAAATCATAAGCTATCTATGGATGATAACATGCCTGATCTAGATGCTAAGAAGTATAGGAAGCTCATTGGAAGTCTTATTTTTCTGTGCAACACTAGACCAGACATTTGCTATGCTATTGGAGTGTTAAGCAAGTTTTCCAACAAACCTAAGGAGAGTCACTAGAATGCTGGAATGCGAATTCTAAGGTACATTGTAGGAACCTTAGATTTTGGTATTTTTTATACCACAGGTGATACACTTGAGGGATATTGTGATTCAGATTGGGCTGGAGATTGTGATTCTAGAAAATCAGTCTCTGGATATTGTTGCTCACTTGGTTTAGGAATATTTTCTTGGGTAAGTAGGAAGCAACCAACTCTCACACTCTCCTCCACTGAAGTAGAGTACAAAGCAGCTTGTTTTGCTTCTTGTCAGGCAGTCTGGTTAAGAAGAATTCTTGCAAATCTAGACTTTCCATCAAATATGGTGATTGTACTCAAGTGTGATAATCAAAGTTATATGGCTATTGCAAAGAACCCAGTATTTCATGCTCGCACCAAGCACATAGAAGTATAGTACCATTACATTCATGAGCTAATTGAAGATGAAATTGTGGAGCTAGAATATTGCCCAACAGAGGCGAATTGTGCTGACATATTCACTAAAGCACTTGGAAGAGAGCAGCTCAATAGGCATCTTCAACAGATGGGCATAGGACCGAGACCTACTTGATTTATCATCGGTAAACATTGAGGGGAGGTGTTAGTATATGATCAATGTCTACCCCCGCCGCCCACACTCTATTGCCCATGTATAGCCATCCATGGAAGGCCACCCATGATCCTATATATACATGACTTCTGCACTACCTGAGACATCGATTTGAGCCATCATACCTCTATCTTGTTTCTCCCTATCTAGAGTTGTCTAGATCACCATTTAAGCTCTACCTTGAGAGCGAACGGGTGGAAAACGCCATCATCTTTGTACTTGCTGTTAGTAGAAAGTTGTTGAGATTCTCATATATCTGTTATCTTCTCTCTATTGCTCCTGTGTTATATTGCGTAACTATTGTCTTACAGGTTCTATTCGTATTTCCCATTCCTTGGCTAGTTTGGTTGTGGGAGTTAATTCCTGGCATGGTGAATTGCACCTGAGGTCTGTTGGGCATATTACCTTGGCTAGTTTGTCCTATCATCACATTTTCCATTCGTTGCTGGGTCTGGAATGGGTTTTTTGAGGTAGTTACGTGATCTCGAGGAGGAGAAAAGGCAGACCCATGTACTTTAATCTAGACCTATCCACTTTATCTATAGGCCAATATCTCCTTTGATTTAGGTCTAGGTATGTAACTCTTGATGGATTTTCTGGATCCCTTAACTCATATATAATTGTTGGGTTGATGCCTTCTCCTTGTGTCAATGAATCAGTTTGTAGGAGTAGGTCTGATCCATGTACCAAGTATACATACATCAGATAGTCATCTTGGGGTATCATGTCCCCTCGCAATACTTGAGTCATTACTGACTCCCCCCTAGGAGTAGTCACCGCATCTCCACTGTTGGTTCTCCTAGAAGTTCCTTGTCCCACTAACTCTCCTTTGTTGTTAATCTGATCAGGGTTTTCAGTTACTGCATAGATCTGGCCCATCTTGTCCATGTGAACTCCACCTTCGTACCTGACAACCGGTCTTGAGACTATTTCTAATTTTTTAGTGTTTATCATTATTGCTACTAACCTACGTAGACCATCGAGGTAGATGGGTATCCCTTGCAAGTTAGTGGGTACCTATTGAAGAGACATCCCTATGTTAAAAGACATTTTTGACTCACTTGTCTATGAACCAGCAGGTAGTGGTAACCACTGAGTTGTGAGCCCATGACTTGGTTGTATGTTTGACACTAGCCTCAGGTGATTTGATACTTTATCTATCTTTCCCTAGGTGACTACCTGATCTCAGGTTTATACGCCTTGTCTACAAGTCTAAAATTTTCCTTTGTATTGCTCAAAATCCTTTGGAACCCCTCTCTTCCTAGTACCACCTAAGGGTCAACTTCAAAATACTATATCTAGTAATCCACGTATTAGTTTTACCGTAACCAATGGATTTCATATGAGAAGGCTATGCTAGTTCAGGGTTCTAGGGTTAAAACAGGGAAACAAGACCTCTCTGGGATTGCTTCAGAACAGGCGATACATGATACTTAGGAAGTATTGGCGATACTTGAGAACGATGATACACAATACTTGAGCGAAGATGATACATGATACTAGGAATTCCACGATACACGATACTTGAGAGGTATCGCGATACACAACCCGGTGATACACAATACTCATGTAGTATCGTGATACACGATA
The DNA here is from genome assembly GCA_020310875.1 of Ceratopteris richardii. Lineage (NCBI taxonomy): Eukaryota > Viridiplantae > Streptophyta > Polypodiopsida > Polypodiales > Pteridaceae > Ceratopteris > Ceratopteris richardii. Next base: position 73,998,631 of record CM035436.1, on the reverse strand, counting down.
TGGATCTCCACGATACACGATACTTAGAGGGAAACGATACATGATACCAGATTTTGGCAATACATGATACTTGGGAAGTATCGTGATACACGATTAGACAATACACGATACACGATACTTGAGAAGTGATGATACACGATACTTGGAATCGCAATACGATACTTGGATTGGTCACGATACATGATACTTATGAAGTATCGCGATACATGATCCGATGATACACGATATCAGATGGTCGCAATACACGGTACTCAACTCGACGATACATAATACTTGTGCATTATCGCGATACACGAGGATTGAGGTGTTGATGATACACGATACCTGCTAAGTATCGCGATACAAGGGAATTCAGGCATCGCGATACCTGAACTCAACCGACCACGATACTTGGACTTTTTGGAGTCCAGTTTCAAAACTTTTTGCAAATATGTGTACCTTATGTCTCCTTGTTACTCCTGTGTGCCTGTAGATGAAAAATCTCCTTCCAAACCCACGATATTGCACTTGTGATACTTGGTGGTGTCATGCCACACGATACTTCACTCAGATTTTGATGTATTTAGAGTATTCGAAGAGTATTTCTTCAGCGTTTCAAGCTCTGAACTCCCCTATGCTCCTTGCTTGCAGCCACAAGTGGGAAACGAGGTGAATGTACAGTCGAAAATGAAGAAAACGTTGAGAAGAGGAAGATGGGAGAGGATGATGATGATGAAGATGGAGAAGAAAAGCTAAGAAACTGAACTAAAAATGGTGATTTTTTTACCTTCCAATGTCACTACTCTACATCTTACCATCACACGCTCGTCCTCCAAGCTCTCTCCCTGACAATGACGCCAAGTTTGGTGTCACTCTAGCATAATGGTAAGTACCAATGCGAGGAGATTCACCTCATAAATGTCAATCCACGGAGACATGAAGACCGGTATGAAGGCCAAGAGCAAGTGAAGACACAAGTGCGTGAGTGAAAGCACACAAGAATGCACACACATATACACACACGTGCACAAGGTAAGAGCAAAGAGTCGAACAATTGAAGATCTTCGATTACAAAAGAACTCTCTTACGAAGCTCAAATCTTCTCCAGCCCTTTTTATAGTTTTTTGAGTGGTTTTGGCCCTGTCTAGACCTAGTGTCCAACCTAGTTAAAAATTAGGTTCCAAGGCTTATTTGGGGGCTCAAACGGAGTCTAAAAATTATGAAAATTAGTGAGATGATACTTCTAGTACTCCTCAAGCTCAAGGACTCCTTGGCTTGAACAAAATGGAGTTGCAAAAATGGAAAATGGTATTTAGAATGGTTTTTAGTGATAAAAATCACTATTTTTATAGGGATTTCCTCTAAAAATTTGACATGTTCTTCTTGGAGCTCCCTACATGCTCCTTCTTCTTATGTGTCCACTTCCTTGATGCACTTCCATGCTTGTGCTTGACCTTGAGTGTCAACACATATCCTTAGATAACCGTCTCATCCTCGCTTATATAAATTATCAGTAGTGAGCTTGTAGTCTAGGGCCTCTTGTTTTAGGCTTCATCTACATGCTACAGTCATGTCTTCTGGAAAAGCCTTTGTCCTTAGGTAAGTTACTAAAGGTTCACTCCTGTCTCGTGTTAGGGTCACCTGGTATAAAGTGGCATGTTCTATCAGGGGTCTATTACAACACTTTGGATGTTCATCGCACAGTCGTCAGACACCTTTTTCCATTGATGGCCAATACACACCTAACCTTTTCAAGTTCAATAACGTCGCTTTTTTTAATGGTGTTGCTCTAGTGCACCTACATGTGCTAATTGCAACCAATTTTTATACTCCTGTTTTTCTACACAACAAGCAAGATATTTGATGGTCTTGCCTATTGATACTTCTTGCAAGGAGTTGGTATCTATGTGCTCTCACTACCTCTTTTTCTTGGGTTCTCACTTGAGGGTTCTTGCGTCCATATGTCAATATTGGAACTAACGACTTGGCCCATTCAGGGACAATCTTGACATTGAATAGATAAGCATCTGGTAGCTCATCTTCTACCCTAGTAGCTGCTTCTCCGGAAGTTATCCTAGAGAGGTGGTCTTCTCTCAAGTGGGTCTTACCCTTCTTGACTACAACTTCAAAATCATACTCCATCAATAATAAAAACCAACGTACTAACCTGCCTATGTTGCATGGTTTGTTTACTAAATACAGGAGAGCCTGGTGGTCGATAAAAAATTTAAACTTATTTGCCAATAAATAATGGTGAAATTTCTTCACCACATAGACCGTTCCTAGCCCCTGCCTCAGTAGTGGTGTAATTCCCCTCCGCAATGTTCAACTGCCTACTAGCATATGCAATTGGTAAATCTATATTTCCCTTGCCTGTGGGTTGTGCCAACACACATCCTATGGCATGATTAGAATCATCTACGTGAACATGAAAATGTTTATTCCAATCAGGCATGGCTAGAATAGGTGCAGAGCACAATCGTCGTTTAAGCTCACTAAAGGAACTCTCACATTCTTCTGTCCACTCAAAGTTCGTTAGCAGGTTGTAGATTGGTTTAGCAATGATTGCATACGTGTATGAATCCTGGGTGGTTCCCCATTCTTGTACTACCTGCAATTGTCACATGAATGGCCTACCTAAGAGCATCTGGTATGTTGATTCTTTCCAAAATCACATATTGCAAAGGTGTGATCAAATTCTAGTCCGCAAGTGGATAGGGTAATTCCTTCCAATAGTCCTAAGGGTCTTTCTATATGTATGTCTTCCATCTGCAACTTCATCCTAGTAGGTATAAGGACTGGTTTTCCCCAAAATTTCCACAGAGAATTGGTCGTGACAGCTACTCTTGCACCTGTTTCTAGGATGGCTTTGGTAGTGTGACCTTTGTATGTAATGAGCAAATAAGCATTACCTTCATCTCCTTCACTTGCATCTTCCACTTTATCTAGGGGTATTTCAGGTACCTTTCCTCTTGCACTTGGTCTAGAGGAGGTTTTGGCTATTTCTTGGAATTGATTTTCCACATGTTTCCATAGTTCTGGTTTGACCTTCAACAGCTCGTCCAGAGTCAAATGGCATTGAACTTTAGTGTTCCTAATGGCCTCTATGTTTCTAGGAAGAACTGAGTTCTCCCCCCTTACTCGAATAGTGGGGGTTTCACTTGAATTGAGTAGTCTTCCCAAGGGCCCGTGAAGTGAGGTAGCTCTTGCAAAGAGTTATATTCAAAACTAGTGTGCTTGCTGGGCCAATCATCCACTTGATCTCCATAAATAGATGGGATGTCTACAGGGAACTGTTCTCTTGAGTCACCAATCTCGAGTATAGGTGGTTGTGATTCTTGTTTCTGCCTCCATCTTTCTTCTTGAATCTCTTTCAAGGTGTCGTGTGAATCCATATAGCCCGTTTGATGATTTTCTAAGTCTGACCTAGCCCTTTCGAATGGAGTGGACTTCAAGGGTTCCTTTGGGCCTGTTTGTGTGCTAGAGCTGACTTTTGTGGGGTTAGATACTACTTGCCCTAGTCTTTCTAGTAGTCCTTGAAAATGTAACTCAGGCCTGGCCATAATTTCCCAATTGAGGTATTGTGATGCCTCAAACATAGCCTAAACTAATTCAACCATTTTCATGCACAACTTAGTTCTCTCAATTTCTAAGTCGGCTCTCGGGTAAATCTTGCTAGATTCTCCTACTTATGGTCCTTCTTGTATCCTTGCTTGATAAGCTTTGAACATCATGTCAAGGGTTTCTGGGGTGAGGTCTACTAGTACTGATCCTGGTTTTGAGGTAACCACTTGTGGTTCAACCTCTTGTGATGGAATTTCTAAGATTTTTGCTTTGGTTTCCCTTATGCTTTCCTCTAATTTGTTGATATTTTTACCCCATTTTCTCTTGTGTCGCTCTCGTGACTCTTTTCAAGTTCTCGTTTTCTTTCCTTTTGAATCTCTTTCTTCGCTGGCTTCAACTATTTTTCTGGAGGTTTCTGGTTGCATTTGCCTTTGTGCTTGGGCTCTAGTTACTGCTTGGATGGGTATGTACTGGGGTATGGAACCTTCAGCGTGTTGCACGATGCCTATCACATTGATGGGCATCACTTTCATAGAGGTGTTAGTAGGGTTCTTAGGACAAGCTCTTATAAAGTGATCCTTTCCAGATTCAGGACAAAAGTCTTGAATATTGAAGTATTGCAATGGCATTGCAGTTGCGGCATGTGGACAATCTCATATGAAGTGGTCTCCTTGGCATTTAAAACATGGTCTTTTGGGTACCTGTGCTCTTAGTTGTCTAGCCTGTGGTCTCAGATTGGGGTTTGTATACATGACCTGAGCATAATCCAGTTCCCAGTTTTGCTCATTCATAGGATTCTCATAGTAGGGGTCTAAGTTTTTCGGTGACTCCGTATAGTAGGCTGGTGGGCTATCCACGTGGTTGGAATCAAAATTGTTTGCATTAGGGTCATCATCTGTGATCAAACGGGTCATGGGTACTAATGCCATACTTGAATGCTCCTCTCGCGTGGCATACTTCATAGAAACTACATTGGCAGGGGGTGGAGGTTGTTCTCCTAGGACAGGTTGAGGTCTAGGCTATGCTTGATATGGAACTTGATACTAAGGGGATGCACGATAATATTGTTGTGGCGGGTATTGTCCTTGGTATCTACATTGCTGATATTGCTTAGGGTAACTCTGCCTAACCACCTATTTATTATATGGACAATGTCTAACCACCTATTTATTATATGGACAATCCTGAGCAATGTGGTTAGTGTATTTGCACTCTATGGTACAGTACATTCCATTGGAGTTTCTTAGGGGTTGCATTGCATGTGGACACATGTTCGCCATGTTAAAGGTATAATCGCTTATTGTAACTTCAACCGTTAACTGCCTACCGCAGCCGTTAATTATTAGTTTAAAACAACAATCCTTCAGAGACTCCAGAATCTGGTTCCACACCTGCGTACCAGATATTTCCGAGTCTCTCTTTCTCTGTACTCAATCTTACCGTAAAATAAACTGACTCTAACCATGTGGGTCCTTGGGAGTGGTAGGGGTCTGTTGACAGAGGCCCTGTACTATTTTCCCAACTCCTCACTCAACCGTAGTTATGGTTTTCACGTCTTAGCTCAGTTTTGCTCCTGAACAACTTCAACTAGACCAACGTACTGGACTCAGAGCTCCCAGACTGTTCCTGCCATAGTAGTTGAGCAGTAGTCCGAGATGACAGTCCAAGACTTTTAGTAACTTAACAAGGTCATAACACACAATTCTTCTTGTCAGTTTACAGACTTACCGTGTATCTACCTTCAACCCATAATATCTACTGACCGCGAGACGTGTCGCAACATTATTACCATTCTACGCGTACTTGGTCATTACCGGCATTACCTTTGAACACAGACTATAATACCGACTCAGTCACTTACAGAGAATCATAGCAACTCATGTCTATTCTTCACGCTTACCTATTCCACCGAAGAAATAGCAGATAGACAACACACTAACACCTTACGCATAATCAAAGATATCTTAACTCGTTATCGAACAGAATCTCAAAATCGCAGTACCGACTCGTAACACCGCAGTGTATCACGCATACGCAGTCAAACAATTACACAGATAAGGCGCGCAGAACAGGACAGAGCCAAGATACTCTACTCGTTAACACCTACCTACACACAGTAGAAGAGTTAATCCCAAATCAGGGCTCTCACAATACACTCGCAACTCCCAAAAACGGGGGCTCCTTCTCTCTGGTCCCTCTGCCGTTCTTTTCATTGCTTTAAATAGAATTTTTTGTTACAAGGCTTGCGCGAATCTTTCTTTACCGCGTACTTCCAGAAGGGTTCTTTCTACATTAAAAACCTCTGTCTAAGTACAATTGTCCTTTGTTCGGTGGCCGTCTAACACTGGCACGCACGGTGGACTCGAACCCGCAAGTACCTATGGTTCGGATACTAGACCTTCTAAGTACATACTTCGGGCGAGCCTAAATGTTCGGGTAATTTTCTTTTTGAGGGTTTCTAACATTTGCACTAAGGTGGTAGGTTCTAATAATTGGGCGTCGGTTCTGACTGCACTGAGGGCTATGGCTTGATTTAACAAAATTTCGGCTTGGGTTTGAAGAAAAGCCTCCTGGAGATAAAATTCGTTGGCTAATGCCGCATCTCGGGCTGTCGTTATTTCAGTCAGTTTGGTCTGCATCTCTCTGATACACTCCTTCTGGTTGCGTATTTGGTTGTCTTGGCGTTCAAATTGCTATGTTTGGAAATTGAGAGTTTTCTTATACGCATCACGTTCTCTGCGGGCGTTGGCGATATCTTTTTGGTATTGGCCTTCCTTTAGTAATTGTTGTTTGAGAATACGGTTGACCGTATCGGCACATTCTTCGGCTCGCCGTAATTGCTCTTGAACTTGGTCGGCTTCTTTCTGTTGATCCTGCATCTTCTGGGTGGTTTCTTGTAATTGAATCTTCGTGTCTGCGATCAATTCTTCGAGAGATACATTGATATCTTCTTGTTCTTGAAGGGCGGCCTTCAGTGTTCGAATTTCCTCATGTGCGTCGTGTATGAGTTGGTCTTTGGCAGCTAGCTGGTCCAGGGCTGCATCTCGTTGTTGTACTAGCGTCTGTTCTGTCGAAAATCGTGCTTGGAGTTCTGCTAGCTGTGTCCGGAGTTGATGATTCTCGGTCTTTACGGCATCAACTTCTTCCTGGAGGGGGGCGATGTCGGCTTCCAGGGTGTCTACCTTGTGCTGGTATTCGAGTTTCAGGTGGTCCGTGGCTGCCGTAAACTGGGCGGGTAGCTGGTGTGATAATTGGATGAGGAACTGCCCCATGGCAGCAAGTTCCGAGAATGCGTTATGTGGCGGTGGTGGTGGAGGATGACGAGGTTGAGAGGATGTGTCGGTGAGTAGTTGCTGGGAGTTTGGCGGAGAGTAGTTAGGGGAGGAAGAGGAGGATGCTGCGGGTTCAGTGGTGGGTGGGAGGGGTGGTTCCGGTGGGGGTAGGGGTTTGGCAGGAGGTGGTGTAGGGAGAACGGTATCTGAGGGGTTTACCTTGGCGAGTGTTTGTTGTATGGTTTCTGTCTGGTTGATGGCGTTGATGAGTTGATCCAGTGCTTTGGTGGCCGATTCCTGTTCATCCTGGTGCTGCTCAGATTCTTTTTCTGTGGACACTATTTCTGTCTCTGCTTGATCCTGCTGGTCTGGTTGCTCCGTCGATGTTTCGTTGTGTGTGGCGGTGTCGTGGTATGTTTCCTCTTGGTCGTCTGGCTTGGTCTCCTGATCTTTTCCGGCGGATCCTTGGACTTCACTTTCCGAGGAGCTGATCCGAATTCGCTTGGTACGGAAGAGCTGATTAATTTCTTCGTCTTCTTCTTCAGTGTCCTCGATTGGTTGTGCGGATTCTTCGTGTCGAAGTGCGGGGCCTGCGGGTGGGGGTTGTGCGGCGAGAATGGTTGGGAAGAGGAAGGAGATGATGTGGGGAAGGCGAGAGCGGGGGGTAGAACCCTTTTGGAGCTGTTTTACGATAGCTACACATTCTTTATGGATTCTAAGGAAAAAGTAAGAGGCAAAATTAACAGGTTCACGGGCAGCTAAATCTAAGGCGGAGTAGAAGGGGCGAGAGATGCCATATGTTCGTTTTTGCAGGTTGAGGATGGCTACAAGGAACTGTAGGGCGGATCGCTCGGGTTCTGGGCGGCATAGAATGGCGTATTCGTTTGATGAGGAGCGGGGAAAGAGTTCGGTCATACGGGCGAAAGGGATGGTAGGGCCATTTTCGCGGCCTTGCGGGGTGAGGCGGTAGGCGTCGGCAAAGGCTTGGAAGGTGATGACGGATCTATGTGGGAGGGAAAGGAAGACCCACTGTCGTTCGGTGGTGGGGCTTTGGGCAATGGCTTGGATGATCTGTGCGGAGAAGGGATGGGTTTCCACTGAGTGCCAAGGCAACTCAGCAAAGTTGGCCAACCCTCTGCATCGCAGGTATTCGCCTACGTCTGTAGGGATACCTTCGCGGAAAGAAGCGTAGTTGGCTAGCGCTTCCATGGCGTTCACAATGCACACTTACAGAAAACACAGAACACTGAGATAACACACACAATCACGAAAACACAATAGCGGTTTTTTGGCGCGACTGAGGGGGTTAAATATGGAGAACACGGTGTGGGGGTGAGTATCATTGTGTGGTGCGGGAATGATACGGTTTGCATGCTAGAGTGCGTTCTGAGTGACCGGTAGGGAGGGGCGGCTGGTAACATAAAGATTTGTACAAAAGACGGCTAAGAGCAAAACATAAAAATTTATACAAAACGTGGCTCGTCGCCGAATAATTAAGGCGTACTGGTAGTGGGATAATACGGCCGCAACTTCGATCCATTAATTACTTTTGGAAGTGGAATTATGGTCAACGTAGTCAACCGAAAAGTTGCTGGACCTACTTGTGCTGAGATCTTGAAAGGGCCGAACCATCGTAGTTTGAATTTTCCTGCTGCTCTGTCCGATTTTGCGTTATAGAAGAGTACAAGCTGTCCTACCGAAAAGATTGGCGTCTTCAAATATCGATCGTGTGTCTTAGCTTGCCTTAGTTGAACTTCGCGCATAGTTAAAAAACTGAGCCATCGGTGCTCATCAAGTTCTCTGAGTGCGTCCATTCGTGCTGTCAGTGAAGATTCCGGTAGCAACTTCTGAGTGATTGCTACCCGCAAACTTGGGATGACTACTTCCATGGGAGCGATTGCTTCTAAGCCATAAGCTAGCTTGAAAGGTGTCAAGCCTATTGTTACTTTATATGTAGTTCGGTATGCCCATAATACTGCAGGTAGTAGTTGATCCCATCTTTCCGGTGCTTCCATGATCAATTTTCAGAGGATGTTTAACAGTGATTTGTTTGTACTTTCAGCCAATCCATTGGCACGTGGATAATAAGGAGAGCTAAATTTATGTGTGACTTGGAAGGACTGTGTGAGTGCCTTCATTAAATTGTTTACAAAATGAGTGCCTTGATCTGAGACAATTTCTAGTGGTAAACCAAATCGTGGGAAGACATCCGTGAGTAGACATTTTGCTACCGTAACTGCTGTAGCAGACCGTAAAGCCCAAGCTTCTGCCCATCTAGTTGCCTAATCTGTGCAAGTCAGTATGTATCGATTGTTACTAGATACTGCTGGAGGTGTAATTGGCCCGATAAAATCTAAACCCCATTTCTGAAAAGGTTCTAATGGTAAGATGGATTGCAGGGGAAAAAGATGCCATTGTAAAGGCTGACCAGCTCTTTGGCAAGCATCGCATTGTTTAACAAACTGTGAGATATCTCTGTACATAGTTGGCCACCAGAGTCCTCCTTGCAGAATTTTCCGGTGAGTTAAGTCTGCTGCAAAATGGCCACCGGGAGGAATTGAGTGAGCCAAAGTGATAACTGAGTTAACTTCATGTGGTGGAATACAGCGAAGTAGGATTCCGGTATGATCTGTATAATATAGTTCTCCAGCAACTAACCGAAATCGGCGGCTAAAAACTGCGATTTTTCTTCGAACCGGCTTGGCAGTCTCAGCTGGAAAGCGTCCTTCGGTGAGAAAAGTTAGAATCTGATCATAGTATGTAGGTGGTGTTTGTAAGTTGGGCGTCTCATCAGGTAGTGGTTCAGCATTATAAATCGCAGGAGTCGTGTCATCTATTCCTACCGGAGCTTCACCGGAATCTAGGCGTGATAAGAAATCTGCTAAGGCATGTGCATTTCCGGGTCGGTGAATGACATCATAGTCGAATTCTTGTAAAAGTAGCACCCATCGTGCTAATCGTCCTCCTAAGTGCTGCTGTCTTACTAGATAAACAAGGGCAGCATGATCCACATGAAAGGTAAATTTCCGGCCTAGTAGATAATGTCTGAACTTTTTGATTGAGTAAATCAATCCTAGACATTCTCTTTCAGTGGTGGAATAGTTCTTTTCTGCCGATGCCAGTCTTCTACTGGCGTAATAAACAGGGCGAAACCACTTATCTGTTTGCTGCATCAGAATACTGCCGATTGCAATATCTGAAGCGTCAACAAAAACATGGAACGTATTGTCCCAGTCCGGTGGTTGTAAAATTGGAGCTTGCGTCAGGAGATACTTGAGTCGATCAAATGTAGTTTGACATTCTTCAGTCCATTCAAACTGTTTGGGAGTCTTTGTGATTAGCCTGTTCAGTGGTACTGCTAGGTGAGCAAGCCACCGCAAGTGTCTGCCATGCCACCGTATTTGTCCCATAAAGCGCATTACTTCTTTCGGAGTCGTGGGTATTGGGGCTTCTAAAATCGCCGAAATCTTATCTGGGTCCACTCGGATACCTTGGGCAGATACAATATGCCCAAGTAGTTTGCCACATGAAACCGCAAACACGGATTTGTTGGGATTAAGGCAGAGTCTATATTCTCGACACTTCTGAAAACAGCATCGTAAGTGAAACAAATGTGCTATCATCTTCCCAAAGATTGAGAAGTCGTCGAGATATACTTGCATGAAAGAGGTGAGGTAAGGAGAAAATATCTCCTGCATACATCTTTGAAATGTGCTTGGTGCATTTCTCAATCCGAACCACATTACTGTGCAGGCAAAGACACCCCAATTGGTAATGAAGGCAGTTTTTGGTATATCCTCTTCAGCCATTCTAACCTGGTTGTACCCGCTGTATCCATCTAAAAATGAATACATTTCATGACCTGCGACTCTATCAAGCATGGTATCCAAAAAGGGGATCGGGAAAGGATCTGGTACTGTTGCTGCATTTAATTTCCGGTAATCCACACAGATTCGTAACTGCTTGTTTTTCTTTGGCACGATCATGATGGGTGAGATCCATTCAGCGTGTTCTATTGGTACAATGAATCCGACTTTTAATAGTCTATCAAGTTCGGCTTTTACCTGTGATGCATAATGGGGGTTCATTCTGTAGCTGGGTTGTCTTTTTGGTTTCACTTCCGGTTTCAACATGACCCTGTGTTGATAGATGCGCGGATCTAATCCTTTCATGTCTTTGTAATCCCATGCAAAGACGTCTGCGAATTCGCGAAGAAGTTTAATCAAATCCTCCTTAAATGTTTCCGGTAAGTTCTGCCTCATCTTCACAGGTCGTGGGTGGTCTCTATCTCCTAGATTATACGTGATCAGCTGGTCTTCTGGGACATAAAATTGTTGAGGTTTCTCTGTATCATCTGTTGGCTTGAACAGTGGTTGTAATTCGTCGTCATGGGTTGAGGAAGTATCTTCCTGGACCGACTTTCCGGTGATAGCTACTACTGTACATACTGACGTGTTCCAGTTATCTATGACGGATTGTAGGTCAACAGTTCCTAGAGACATTAAATCGGCATTACTCTTCAGAAATTTCTCTTCTTCATCATCTGACAGTCCATCTAACATATGAACTGGTTTAGCAAAGTACGGTCTGGCGTGAGGTTTGCAAGATTGCATAGCATCTAGTTTCACCACATATTTACGATGGGCATCCTTGAATGTAAGCTCTTGTGCAGACCAGTCCTGTATTACCTTCGCATGCTTCAGCCAAGGTCGGCCGAAAAGAAGATTGTAATCCAAAGTGGATTCGGGTAGATCTAGTATGACAAAAGTCATCTTGAAAGTCGTACCTTGTAGAGTGATGGGTACATTCCGCACAAGTCCTACAGGATGGACTCTCGATTGATCCGCCATTCGAACAAAGAATTGAACTGGTTCAATTTCGGTCCAGCCTAGCTTTTTGCATAACGCTGCGGTCGCAATGTTTACGCCTGAGCCTCCATCAATTAATACCTGCGTGATCATCTGATTCTTATACCATACTGTGATCAAGGGCACTGCGTGATCAATCGCAGCATCCGGTTCCGGTTGAACTGCGGCTGTTGTCGGAATGCAAGAAGGTACTGGGCTGAATTGTTGCTGAAACTGTTGTCGGATCCTGGGCACTAAGGCCAGAAGTTGGCCTAGAGGCAGCGTGATGGATGCTTTGGACAAAATTTCCCAGGCCTGTTGAGCTTGATTGTCTTGTTCTTTTGGACTTGAAGTTTCTACTGACGCAGAAGTGTCTGCTGTTGTCTCTACTGATGATGATGGCCCTACTGATGCATCCTTTTGTGTTGTTTCGTCCTTTGATGAAGAAGCCTGAGTCACCGGAATAGGTTCTGGGAACACTGGTGGTTCTGTTGTGGTCCAGTGACTAGCTTTGTTATACATCCTTCGTTGTTCTTGTATCCCTGGTTCAAAGATTTCTGCTGCCGGCTGAAGTTGTTTACCGGAACGGGTCTGGACTGTAGCAGTCTGTGTCTCGATCGGTGTAATTTTTACCATGTTGGCCATTGGATTTTGGCGTTCCTTCTTTCTTTGATCATACTCCATTGCGTCTTTACAAAACCTTCTAATGTGGCCGAATTCGCCACAGAAATGACAGCGTGGAGGTGGTAACTCAGGGTTTTCCGGTGGTGGTCCATTCTGCCATCGGTTGGCATTATAAGTGTTGTTTCTCTGTCCTCGGTAGTTCCGATATCCTTGTTGATTGTTTCTCAGTTGCGGAGGCACATAGTGATTTACTGGTTGGCCATGTTCTTGAATGACTGCATTGACGGTTGCTGTCCCTTGTATTCTAGCGTTGTAGACACAGTTTCCGGTGGTGTGCCCGGTAGTGTTGCAGATAGCGCAAAACACTTGGTTCAGTGCACAGTTGGCATTTGTATGCCCCGAATTTTTGCATGTGGTGCAGTATACTTGCCTGGTGATATCTTCAGCCATATTTTTGTTTGTTTTTAACCATTCCAAGTCTTCTGAAAATCCACCAACCTCGGATTCTAGCTGTAGAGCCATTGCAATGACGGCATCCAAGGTCATAGCTCCGACACATCTTATGATCATGATCTGCTTCAGTTGTGGGGTTAATCCATTGATAAACCATTGAGAGATGACATCATCGGGTAGATTAGCGTGAGCCTGTGGTATCTGCCGTAAATGTGTTCTAAAGAGGGTAGCGTACTCCTGGACGGTCTGATTTACCTTCTGTCTGTTGTTCTGTAGATACTCAAAGATTTCAGCAGGATTCTTCTTTAGTCTGAATCGCTGTAAAAAGGCGTCTCGTACTGCATCGTAAGTACCGAAATGATTGATATCATATTCTGTGAGCCATCTCGCCGCTTCATTGATCAGTGTAGATTGAAAAACAATGGCTTTATACGCCTGATCTGGTGGATGGTTAAGAACTGCATAACTTATCTCGAAAGTTCGTACGTGGGCGTCTGGGTCGTCTCCTGGGAATCCACCGAATTTCGTGTAGGTTACTCCTGTTGGAGGCGGCCTTGGCGGTCCTAGCTGTTGTTGTTGATGTTGTTGTTGTTGGTGTTGCCCACTCATTGTGGAGGGTTCAGGGTTTCCTTCTGTATCTCGGGATTGATCGGGTGAACTATCGGGACTTGTATCGCCGGATGGTGCGTTTTCCGGTGTGCTGTTTCGACTTAGGATGCTTCGGATCTCTGTTTCGAACAGCTTTCCTTCCTTCTGGATGTCTAATATTCGAAATCTTTCTTCCAAACACGAAGGTTGAGCTGATGATTTCGCAAAAAAGGCTAAACCTTTGCCAGCGATCGGTGATTCTATCACCGGAATCTCACCGGAATGAACCGAACTTGGGCCAGAATGCCCTGTTTTACTACTTTTGCCGAATTTTCCTAACGTATTTCTGACCGTGGATAACTCTAAATCTTTATCTGATATTGTTAAACTAGGTTCCAACGGTGTTTTGATAGAGTCTGGACTTGCTATATCTTCGATAGGCTGGGTCGAAGTAGCATCAGAATGTATCGAAGGCGTTGACCGTTCTACCGGAATATGACCGGAATCAGTTGTAACGTTTCCACTTTTCTTGACCACTTGGTCAGATCTAGTTATGCCTGCTTCTCCTGAGGCTATCTTTTGTGATTTTCGTGCTTCAATCTGACGATTTTTAGGATATGTTTCGCCCGATCGAGTGACCGGCATGTATCATTGCCCACTGATACTATCTGAGCAGTTTGCAACAATCTGGATCTGTTGCTACTGTCAGTGAAGCAAATGTTGCTGGATGTTTGCTTTTTACAAACTGTTAGCACTCTAATGCCACTGTCTCACAAGTGACTCGTAATCAAATGCTACTTTACCGCAGAGACTGGTACTCAGTTGCCACTTTCCCACAGGCAACGGGCCAGAGAACTGGCAAGCGGATGCCACTTTCCCACAGACAACGGGTCAGAGAACTGGCAATCGGATGCCACTTTCCCACAGACAGCGCCAAATGTTAAAGGTATAATCGCTTATTGTAACTTCAATCGTTAACTGCCTACCGCAGCCGTTAATTATTAGTTTAAAACAACAATCCTTTAGAGACTCCAGAATCTGGTTCCACACCTGCGTACCAGATATTTCCGAGTCTCTCTTTCTCTGTACTCAATCTTACCGTAAAATAAACTGACTCTAACCATGTGGGTCCTTGGGAGTGGTAGGGGTCTGTTGACAGAGGCCCTGTACTATTTTCCCAACTCCTCACTCAACCGTAGTTATGGTTTTCACGTCTTAGCTCAGTTTTGCTCCTGAACAACTTCAACTAGACCAACGTACTGGACTCAGAGCTCCCAGACTGTTCCTGCCATAGTAGTTGAGCAGTAGTCCGAGATGACAGTCCAAGACTTTTAGTAACTTAACAAGGTCATAACACACAATTCTTCTTGTCAGTTTACAGACTTACCGTGTATCTACCTTCAACCCATAATATCTACTGACCGCGAGACGTGTCGCAACATTATTACCATTCTACGCGTACTTGGTCATTACCGGCATTACCTTTGAACACAGACTATAATACCGACTCAGTCACTTACAGAGAATCATAGCAACTCATGTCTATTCTTCACGCTTACCTATTCCACCGAAGAAATAGCAGATAGACAACACACTAACACCTTACGCATAATCAAAGATATCTTAACTCGTTATCGAACAGAATCTCAAAATCGCAGTACCGACTCGTAACACCGCAGTGTATCACGCATACGCAGTCAAACGATTACACAGATAAGGCACGCAGAACAGGACAGAGCCAAGATACTCTACTCGTTAACACCTACCTACACACAGTAGAAGAGTTAATCCCAAATCAGGGCTCTCACAATACACTCGCAACTCCCAAAAACGGGGGCTCCTTCTCTCTGGTCCCTCTGCCGTTCTTTTCATTGCTTTAAATAGAATTTTTTGTTACAAGGCTTGCGCGAATCTTTCTTTACCGCGTACTTCCAGAAGGGTTCTTTCTACATTAAAAACCTCTGTCTAAGTACAATTGTCCTTTGTTCGGCGGCCGTCTAACAGCCATATGTTCACCTCCACAAGTATAACACCTTCGAGGGGGGGCCTAATTTGATGCCTGGTTTGCTAGAGACTTCCAATTGTTTGGCCACTTGTTCCGTTCAGTCCTCTATTGAATTGGAACCTTTGGATGGAATCTCTGTAGTGCTATCCAAACCTTAGGAAGTTCTAGCTCATCTCCTAAGTTATCTTCTACGTCTACACAAATACGTAAACATTGATCCAAGGTTCTTGGCTCCTTTAGGAAGACGTATGGTCTCAACTTAGCACCCATTAGTTCATCTATGAACAAAGCTATCAATTTGGCTTGCGTGGGTACTTCCAATGGGGGACATTTCTCTATGTAATGTTTGAATCTTTGCCCGACCATCCTCAGTGTCTCTTGAGGGCTTTGTTTGAATGTGTGTATCAAAGAGGATGTGTTGTGTCTGATCCCACTCTTGGAAAAGTCCATAATGAAGGACCCCATCATGTAGTGGATGTCTCTAAATTGGTGTTTGTGCAATGGTCGAAACCAATCCGATGCATCACCCTTTAGAGTGAGTCCAAAAGCATTATATTGTGTAAACATGTCTTCAACTTGTTCAACCTGTAGCACCTACTTGAATTTTGCTACGTGCTCGTAGGGATCTCCCGATCCATCAAAACAATTCTTCATACCCTTCACTAATTGAGTAGGCCTCAAAGTTCTAAGGTGGTCTCTTGGTCTAGGTAGGGGAAAACCATCCACACCCCTATGAGCCCTATGATCCGTGAGTGGTTCTCTTTCAACCCTCCCACTCTCGATAGGAGCCCTCTCCCTTCCTGCACGATGGATGAAACTACTCTCTATGCCTTCCTTGTTCTTCTCTCTATGTCCTTGAGATGTGCCGATACCCAAACTACCCTTAGATACTTGTGATCTTAGGAGTGGAACAACTAATTCTCCTCCCCACATATACGACCATGTTTTGTAACCTTATACTCTCATTCTGAGGTTTCATCTAAGTATACAACCTTCCTTGGAACCTTTGGGTCCTTCAATTCATAAATTCAGTTTGCTCCTACAGCAGTAGGATGCTCTGGCTTATATCTCCAAAAGGCTTCATCAGTCTCCTTGTTCCAAAACAGTTTTATACTCCTATTGTCCTGGGGCATCCACTTAGGAGTCATCACCCTCATTAGTACATATTTTCCTCTCGGTGTCCTAGGTTCCTCAATCTGTTTACCGTGTCCTCCCACATCTATGTCCGCAGTTTCTACCATCTCACCTAATTTATTTGTTGAGTCGGCCCTAATTGTGATGATATACATGGTTCCTTCTTTGTCTATGTAAGCCTCATTTTCAAACTTCATGGCTGGATGTTCTAATCTCATAGGTCGGTCGGGGTTATGTAGTTGAATTACTAACCTATGAAGGCCATCCTCATATACCCGTGCACCCAATCTATCAGTACGGATATACTCCAACTGAGTCTTGTAGGGTCCCTCTGTCTTCTCTAGATGGGCGACATTAAATGACACCCCTGGTCTACCTATGTTGAAAGACATGTCCGAGCTCGTGTCCGAACTAACCTCGTATGGATAATTTCCTAGCTGTTGGGCCCACGATCATGTTGTAGTTCTCATGCTAGCCTCAGAAGATCGAACACTCCATTTGTCACTTTTCCCTAAGTATTTTCCAGATCTTGAGTTCATTAATCCTAATCTCACCTTATCGCACTCACCCCTTTGATTAGGTCAATCACTTAGTTCTTTGTGCGTTTTCTTTACAGGTTCTTGTCTTGTCAAATTTATTGCAAGGAATCATTTTAATATGTTTGATTTTTAATTCATTTGAGCGATGCGTTTTCAAATCACACAGTTCCTTTGGACTTGATCCCTATACCCACTTACTTTTTCTCTCCTCATCCACTTATCACTCAATGAGCTAGGGTGAATCCTTGCTATTCTAGGAGTCCTAAGACACTCTGTTGATCACAATGAAGATTTACTCAAAGAAATTGTCAACAAACAAAGAAATGGAAATTCCACTTACCACGTTCTCCTAGACTTAAGGAGCGACTGTTTCGGTTTTGCACGAGGGTTTGATCTACTTGTCTGCTTCTCCCTTTGCTCTATGCCACACACACAAGGGATCACAATTAATGGCCAAAAAATAACCCAAGAATTTGAAAATATTTGAAAAACCCTAATTTTGGTGTTTTGTCTGACAGTCATGATAATCAGACACAATCGCGATGGTGTGTCACCATCGTGATGGTGTGACACCCACGATGATCAGACCACGACAATCATTCAAAGTCACAATGATCCAAGAAGATCGTGATTGTCAAGCCATGATGATCAAGGTGCCATGTGTGTCACCGTTGAGATGATCAAGTCACGATGGTCAAACTGCAATGATGAGTCAAAATTGTGATGGTCAAACCATGATGGTCAAGTGGCGATGGTCACCGATAATCGTGATGGTTAGATCACAACGATCAATCCACAACAGCCAATCAGGATTGCAATTGTCAAGCACCGTCGTGATGGTGAGATGCGATCGCGATGGCCTGAGCCAATCACCACAATGGTCATTGACCGTCGCAATGGTCAAATGCACTCATGATGATGTGTCATCATCGGAATGGTAAAAAAATGGTGCAATTTCAAAAAACTAATCATGGGTCTATGCAAGCACTTACCTAGGCTCCTCCTTCATGCAAAAAGTTTCCCCAAATTCATACCTTGGTCAGACAGTCGTGATGGTCAACATCAACGGCATTTTCTCAGAGAAAAATGGAGTTTTTACCTATGTTTCCTACAAATCTGTGGTGTCCAAAGGCTGCCCTGCAAGATTAATGCACCAGAAAACACGAAAACGCACCTTCAAAATCTCTCTCTCACTCTCACACACACACAAATGAGGGAAAGAGAAGAGGAGGGAATATGACTGATTTTTTGGTGATTTTTTTGGAGTTTGAGATAATGATAGGGAGTGATACTAGAGGAAAAGTGGAGTAAAAGTGTGTATAAACTAACTAAAAACAACAAAACAACAAAGAAATTTTACCTTCCAATGACTTTCTCCAACACATTTACCCTCACACGCTCAACCTAGAGCTCTTCCCCGGCAACGGTGCCAAATTTGGTGTCACTCTAGTACCGACGTGAGGAGCTCCACCTCATAATTGTCAATCCATGGAGAGGTTAGGCCGATATGAAGATCAAGAGCAAGTGATGTGCATGAAGAAGATGGTGAGAAATGCAATTTGCATACACACACATGCATACACACACACACACACAAGGAAAGTCGCAATGGAGATCAATGGAAGGCAAGGAAATAACTCATACTCATATTCATCATCCACTAATTACAATAGCTCTCCTAATTGCTAGCTCATAAGCTCTATAATAGCAACAACAACCACAAAATGAGCTCTCTAGCTCTATTTATAGTTTTTGCCTAGTTTTGACCGGTTTCACATCTAGTGACTGGCATAGTTAAAACATAGGTTCTATCTCTAATTTGAACTATCTAACGGCTTCCAAAAATTACAAAAATTGGTGTGAGCTTTTTACTTAGACTCCTCAAGCTTGAGGACTCCTCAGCTTGCACAAATGGAGTTGCACTTGCAATAATCGACTATATATACATATATTACATTGTTTTAGTGATAAAAATCACTATTTACATAATAAAGTAATCTGAGTACTTTATGTACTTCCTCTTCTTCTATGAGGAGAGCTGGTACTCGATCCTTTGCCTTGAACAGATTTCATATGGATATTGAGATCACACTATAGCTTCACCATTGTCCTCACATCATGCAATCATTCATTTCCAATGTCAATGTAATTTATGTGCATTAATACATATAGTTTTCTCATATTTCATATCTTCTACTCTATCATGTATCACTCAGAATAGTGAACTTCATTGATCCATTTCTCAGCGTATAATTGATCATTTTCAATGATTTAAGTTGGTATAGATTCATTAGACTGTCTATTTTCTTGCTATAAAGTTTCATTCAATTGGCTCAACCATTCTCGAATTATGTGCAAAATATTGCCCTCTGGTCTGCATAGTATTATCTCCCGAAAATGTCAGGATGTATATCTGATTTGCTAAGCATCATTCTCTGAGCATAGTTTATCATTTTAAGTAAAATAACTTGCAAAAATTAGCTACCCAAACTAATTAGATATGCCCAATTGTTAGCAAAAAAAGAGAACTGTTCATTTCTCTGAGTAGGTGTAGTGACCAAAATAGCAAGTTTTTGGTTCATAGTGAAACCCCAACTTATCTATTTTGATCTAATGATTTGAGGATCATCTTCCAAACTACTTGGGTGATGATTTGTGCTTTCTAGAAAGCTCAAGAGGTCCACTTTGCACTCCTCAACTCAATTTTTGTTGGTGTGAAGCAGGAATTTGTAGCACCATCTCATCTTTGGAAGGTGTTCACCATCTCCGTAACAGTGGTAGCAGAGCAACATCAAGGTAAAATGGGAGATGGATTTCATCATTCATTGATAAATTGGATAGGAGCAATTATCTAGCTTGGTCCCTAAGGATGAAGGCTTACCTCAAAGGAAGAAGCTTGTATGGATACATTTCTAGAGATGAAGAAATGCCAACCTTTAGAAGCAAAAACCAACCTACAAGAGAGGAGCAAGAGAGACTAGGTGCATGGTGTGCAAAGGATGCTCTAGCCACATCTTACATACTCAATTCAATATTTGATTTTTTTTTAACATCATATTAGGAATTGTAAGACTTTTTAAGACACTTAAGAAGTACTATCTTTATACTTCTCATCAAATACAAGGGCCAAAAAGAACCAACTTTGGATGGAGTTCACAACCTTGAAGAAGCAACCAAAGCAAAGTGTAGCTGACTATGTGAGCAAGATGAAGGATGCAGTTGATCAACTTGGGAGTATTGTAGAAGAAAGAGAAGAGGAGCAGATAGTAAGGTAGATCATAAATGACATCAAGGCTGATGATAAATGGGAGTCCTTTACCACAACAATGGACCTATATATGGACATGTAGATACCTGACCTGAATACATTAATGGGGCAACTCTTCACACATGAGACAAAGCTCAACAAGAACTGAGGCACTTCTTGAGGTAATCAATCTTCTGCCCTTTACATAGATAAAAATAAGAGTAAAGGTAAAGGCAAAGGTAAGAAGAATGAAGAAGACGCAAGTACCTATGAAGTGAATTTCACAGGTAGAGGAAGAAGTATTAGA
The DNA here is from genome assembly GCA_020310875.1 of Ceratopteris richardii. Classification (NCBI taxonomy): domain Eukaryota; kingdom Viridiplantae; phylum Streptophyta; class Polypodiopsida; order Polypodiales; family Pteridaceae; genus Ceratopteris; species Ceratopteris richardii. The sequence goes on along the minus strand of CM035436.1, from coordinate 73,978,072 downwards.
GGAAGGGGCAGAGGAGAAAAGAAAGGTAGGGAGAGACCATACAATTCTTCACCTTGCCACATTTGTGGCTTGACCAATCATAGCATAGATGAATGCTTCAAGAACACAAAGAATCAGAGAGGAAGAGGCTTCCACAGAGGAGGCTATGGACAATCAAGGGGCAGGTTCAATAATGGAGGAAACAACTACCATCACAATTACAATCAAGGTTACAAAAACAACAACAACAACAACAAAAACTATCAATGAGGTTTCAGAGGAAGTAGAAACTACAACTATACAGATGATCACGAGGATTTCCTATTCCTCATGAATATGATAGCCAAGCAAGGTAAAGATGATGAGTATCTATTCTATATTGATTTTGGTTGTTCCAATCAGGTAGCAGGCAATGTAGCATTATTGTTTGACCTTGAAGAACCCAAAGGAAATCATGAAGTTCAGACAGATGATGACACTAGGCACTCAGTAAAGGAGATTGGAAATGTTAAAGCATCTAATGGTAACATGAATTCTTCTAAGCAGGGTATTGTATGATGCGGATGTGTGGTATCCTTCTTTCTCTCTGATACCACTTGTTGGCGATTATCTTTCTCTCTGATATCGCTGATAATGGTCGTCGCGGCAAGGCTTGAACCTTGTCAGGCCTGCGGAAAATGTCGCGTTGCCGAATAGAGAGCTAAGCTAAAGTGATATAGAGCACCTCTGTAACCAACAGTAGCTTAACAGGATTACTGTCACTTAACTGTGTTAAACTACAACTTCAATTCCACCGGAACTTCACCGGACTGTCACTGGGACGTCACTGAAAAATTTACCGGAATATCACGCGAATGAACTTTGATTCTGCTCGTGATTACTTCAAACAGTTATGTGAAGTAAGGAAGTAATACGTGAACTTCCTTCACTGAATGAACTTCTTAAGGAAAGCTTCACAGTTCTGAAGTGGCACTTTCCGGTTAGACTTTGTACTGTGTGTACATATCCATTTCACCGGAAACTGTGATCAGCTTAAAGTAAAGACATCTAGCTACAAGATGAGCTATCTCTCATACAAAACTTCGAATTCTACTGTGAGATATACTTCGTTGTTCTACCAAAAAATTCGCTTTTTGAGAAAACTATAACTGACCGAAAAATGCGTTTACTGAGATATCTTTGACCGAGACATTTGTTTACTGAGAGAGTACTGAGAGACACGTTTAGTAACGAACTGTAACTGTTAATAGTTAACGAACTCTCTACTGTAACACGGAAAAAACTTCAGATTCTTTACATGCAAACAGAGCGTGCAAACTTCCACATGAACATGTGTTTTCTATTAGAAGAGATGTGTACAAACAAGCTTGGCCTCTTCTTGCTCAAGCTGTAGAAACTCTCTCACACTGAGTAGTTTCTTATTACCATCCCTCTCAGATGAATACCTGACATTCCAGGTTTCTGTTATTCATCTGTACATACGCGATCTATGGCGTCTTCTGAGAACTTCTCACTCTCTCTTCACTCATACGCGATCTCTCGTAACCCTCTCCTTCTCTTTCTCAGCAGCCTCATCCTACGAGTCCTTCAATCCTTGGTGTATATATATACACTTTTTCCTTCTGTGCTCTTCCCGCTCTCATTCTTTAATTCACATTACGAGTGCATTATGTGCACACCGTTGTTTATTGCTCTGTTGCTCTGTTGCTCTGTTACTCTGTTTATGCACATACCGCGCACTGATTTTGCACACTGACAACTGAGGCTTTTGATTTTCTGAAGATTCTGCTTCTTTTTCTTTTTCTTTTCTTTTATGTCTGTCTGAATTGTCAAATTCGTGAGTGATTCCTCAACAGCTCCCCCTCAATCACTAATTTGACCTCTCTCGGTCTTTCATATATCTTTCTTTCTTTTATTCCTGCCATTTCTTTGAATCTGCTTGTCTTTGTTCCATCCAAGCTTTTTGTCAAGATATTTGCTATCTGATCTTTTGTAGGAGTGTAGACTATTTCTATCTCCTTCTCCATTACCTTTTCCCTCAAGAAATGATACAGAATTTCTATGTGCTTTGTTCTTGCGTGAAACATCGAATTCGCTGCAAGATATAGAGAGCTCATATTGTCTCCATGTATAACCGGTATACCTTGATCAATACCCATGCTTTTGAGCAAGGTCTGCATCCATATTACTTCTTTAGCTGCTTCTACGAGTCCTTTGTATTCAACTTCTGTTGACGATAAAGCTACTGTATGTTGTTTCTTTGAGCACCAGCTTACTAGCTTATCCCCTAGGTATATCATATACCCATGTGTCGATCTTCTGTCATCTTGACTTCCTACCCAGTCTGAGTCACTAAATGCTCTCAGCTTTATATCTGATGTAAAAGGATAATATAATCCTTCCTTTATTGTTCCTTTTATATATCTAAGAACTCTTTGTCCTGCAACCCAATGTTGATCTATCGGACAATGCATAAACTGTGAAAGAACTCCCACCGGATAGCTGAGATCCGGTCTTGTTAGTGTAGCGTAAATTAAGCTTCCTACTAACGACTGATATTTCTTCATATCTTTGAACTCTGTACCATCATATTTGCTGAGTTTATGATTTACTTCAAGCGGTGTTGAAGCTTCTCTCCAATTCTCCATATTAAACTTCTTCAGTAAGTTTAGGAGATACCCTTTTTGCGTAACATATACACCATGATCTGTATATGTGATTTCCATACCTAGAAAGTATGATAACTTTCCCAGGTCACTGATTTTGAATTCCTTTTCGAGCAATTTCTTCACCTCTGTGATTCCTGCATCTGAGGTACCTGTAATTATTATGTTGTCTACATAAATGCAAATGTAGATCATTCCTTCTTCTGTTCTTTTGATGAGTAGACTTGCATCTGCCTTCGAACTTTGGTATCCAAGTTCTTTTGATGAGTAGACTTGCATCTGCCTTCAAAAATTTACGAAACCTTCTGGTTGTTCCATATAGACTTTGTCTGATATATATCCATTCAGGAATGCATTCTTTATATCTAGCTGACTTAGCTTCCATCCTTTTGATGCTGCTATAGCAATCAGTGTCCTTATGGTTGACATCTTTGCCACCGGACTAAACGTCTCATCATAGTCTATGCCATGCGTCTGAGCATAGCCCTTGATAACCAGTCTCGCTTTATGTCTGGCTATCCTTCCATCTGCAAGTTTCTTAACTTTGAAGACCCATTTATTTCCGATTACTTTCTTACCATTTGGTTTAGGAACAAGCTCCCATGTCTTGTTCTCTTCTAGTGCGCTGAATTCTTCTTCCATTGCTTCTTCCCATTGCTTCTTGTCTTTAGCTTCATCATAGCTCTAAGGTTCATCATCATCTTTGACCATATATGCAAAATCTTTCTGAGTTATATACGATGTATCATACGAGTACCTCTCCGGTTGTCTTCTATTCATGTTTGACCTTCTTGGTTCAAACTCTTCACGTGTATCTGAATACACTTCATCTTTGTTTCTTATACCTGATCTGGTCCTGGACGTACTTGCCTGCATATAATCTTCATCTTTATTCACCTGTACGATTGATTTACCTTTCTCTTTTCTCTTTATCTCTTCTTCAAATTCTTCAATTGTATGACTCTGATCTGCATACCAGCTTTTCTGTTCATCAAATGTTACATCTCTGGAAACAGTAAATTGTTTGGTTAGAGGACTCCATAACCTGTAACCCATCTGCTTTTCATCATATCCAACGAACACATATTTCTCTGCTTTCGGTTCAAGCTTATGTCTCAGTTGAGACGATATATAAGCATAAGCGATTGATCCAAACACTTTACAATGATCAAGTGTTGGCTTCTTTCCCCACCAGGCTTCGTAAGGAGTCATTCCTTCTAACGCTATACACGGTAATCTGTTTACCAAGTATGTGGCTGTATTTACGGCTTCAGCCCAAAGATAATCTGGACAATTCTTTTCTTTCAGCATAGCTCGTGCAAACTCTACTAGAGTTCGGTTCCTTCTTTCTGCTACACCGTTTTGTTGTGGTGTATACCTGCAGGTTATTTCTCTCTTGATACCTGCATTCCAAAGGTAATCATTGAACTCTCGGGAGAAGTATTCTCCACCTCCATCAGACCTCAGTCTTTTAAGCTTTTGACCTGTGAGTCTTTCAGCATATGCATGAAAATGTCTGAAAGCTCCAAACACTTCTGATTTCTCTTTCAAAACATAAAGGGTTATCCATCTTGTTGCATCATCAATGAAAAGGACATAATACCTTGATCCACTGATTGATCCTTCCTTTGTTGGTCCCCATACATCTGTATGTATGAGTTCTAGCGCACCATCATGTTTGAATCCTTTCTTCTAGAAAGGTAACCTGTGGGCTTTTCCCATCTAACAAGCTTCGCATTTGTGAATCATATGTTGGTTTTGTACGTTCGGTAATCCCAGTACAGACTGATTCGCTATCATAGCTTTGATTCCTTTTTCATTGAAATGACCTAATCTCTTGTGCCAGAGATCAAGTTTTGTAATCACCTTTTCATCATGTGTGAGCAACGCTTGGCCAATGTTCCCTTGTACTCTTAGAGTAAAGAGTCTTCCTTCTTTCTTCCCAGAGACGATCTGATTATATCCGTTCTTGGGATCTTCTACAAATACTCCTTTGTTTGTAAATCTGACTTGAAAACCTTTCTCGACTATCTGTCCCACACTAATCAGATTTTTCGGTATTGTTGGAACATACAAAACATTGGTTAGCAAATCTGCTCCACTCTTACATTTCACCTTTCCAATTGAATGTACGTTATGTCTTGTATTGTCACCTGTTTGAACAGTGTGACTCGAACTTCCTTTTTCCAGTTCTGACATCAGTTCGATGTTTCCTGACAAGTGATTGGAACATCCAGAGTCAATGTAAAATACCTTTAGATCTTCGTTTTCTGATGTACTGATAGAATTCATCATCAACGATGTATGACTTTCATTCTGCGTGTCATTTGCGTAGTTGTTGTAGATGGTGTTGTAGGATTGGCCCTGTCCCCAACTTCTTGTTCCACCTCTACCGTAGCCTCCTCTTTGATTCTGTCTACCCTTTTTGAAGTTACCTTGATATCTTCCGCTTCTGCCTCTGTTATTACTGTTCTGATTTTGATTTGATCCCTGTTGGTTGTGCCAACAGTCATGCGCCAGATGATTACTTAGTCCACAAATCCAGCAAGCTTTCTTGTTGGTATTCTGACTACTTCTTCCTCTTCCAAAACCTCTTTCTTTGCCGGTGCCTTTACCTCTAGCATAATAAGCCTGAGCGCTCGACTCTTCTTCATCTTTTGGCTTACCTTTGTCTTTCTTCTTGTTCTTCATGTACATTGCAGAGCTTTGTCCTTTATCTCCATCTCCTTTCAGATCTTGCTCATATGTGAGCATCAAACCAAGCAACTGATTTAAATCTGGTACAAAGTGATTTAAAGAAAGTTCAGTTGAGAGTATGAAAGGTTTCCACCTTTCATCTCCTCTCAACACTGTTAGTAGTTGCGCTATCAATCTGTGATTTTTGACATCTTCTTTTATGGATCCAAGACTATCTGCTAGGTCCTTCATTTTAGTGACGTAGTCACTAATGCTTTGACTTGGCTTCTTTTTGAACGTTGTGAACTCAGACCATAAGCTAGCCTTTCTAGCTTTCGTAGTATTTTGGAAGTGGTCTTCCAATGCGCTCCATATGTCCTCCGCTTTCTCCAGACCTCTAATGTGCGGTAGTAGATGATCTGAAACAGTGTTGTAAATGTAGGCTCTTGCCGTTGCATCTTTCTTCTTCCACAGCTTCAAAGCTTCTACCTCTTCTTTTTCCGGTTGGCTATCATCTTCGAAGATTTGGGACGTCACCGAAAAATTTACCGGAATATCACCGGAATGAACTTTGATTCTGCTCGTGATTACTTCAAATGAGTTATGTGAAGTAAGGAAGTAATATGTGAACTTCCTTCACTGAATGAACTTCTTAAGGAAAGCTTCACAGTTCTGAAGTGGCACTTTCCGGTTAGACTTTGTACTGTGTGTACATATCCGTTTCACCGGAAACTGTGATCAGCTTAAAGTAAAGACATCTAGCTACAAGATGAGCTATCTCTCATACAAAACTTCGAATTCTACTACGAGATATACTTTGTTGTTCTACCAAAAAATTCGCTTTTTGAGAAAACTATAACTGACCGAAAAATGCATTTACTGAGATATCTTTGACCGAGACATTCGTTTACTGAGAGAGTATTGAGAGACACGTTTAGTAACGAACTGTAACTGTTAATAGTTAACGAACTCTCTACTGTAACACGGAAAAAACTTCAGATTCTTTACATGCGAACAGAGCGCGCAAACTTCCACATGAACATGTGTTTTCTATTAGAAGAGATGTGTACAAACAAGCTTGGCCTCTTCTTGCTCAAGCTGTAGAAACTCTCTCACACTGAGTAGTTTCTTATTACCATCCCTCTCAGATGAATACCTGACATTCCAGGTTTCTGTTATTCATCTGTACATACGCGATCTATGGCGTCTTCTGAGAACTTCTCACTCTCTCTTCACTCATACGCGATCTCTCGTAACCCTCTCCTTCTCTTTCTCAGCAGCCTCATCCTACGAGTCCTTCAATCCTTGGTGTATATATATACACTTTTTCCTTCTGCACTCTTCCCGCTCTCATTCTTTAATTCACGTTACGCGCGCATTATGCGCACACCGCTGTTTATTGCTTTGTTGCTCTGTTACTCTGTTTATGCGCATACCGCGCACTGATTTCGCACACTGTACAACTGAGGCTTTTGATTTTCTAAAGTTTCTGCTTCTTTTTCTTTTTCTTTTCTTTTATGTATGTCTGAATTGTCAAATTCGTGAGTGATTCCTCAACATTGTATGTGCCAACAATAACCAAGAATCTAATCAGTGTTGGACAGATTGTTGAGAAGGGTTTACAGGTTATATTCACAAGGCATGGAGCATATGTGGAGAACCCTCAACAAGGCTTCAAGAGGATTGCAAAAAGTGAGAAATTTGGTAGGTTTTTTACCTTTGAAGTTGAAGATACAAGAAATATTGCTCTTTTCAATTATAAGGACCAAACCTTATCTGAATTGGAGATATGGCATAGGAGACTAGGTCATATAGGTAAAAGGACATTGAAGAAAATATGCAAGGATCAGAGTGTGCTTGGCATCCCAAATGTGTCCAAGCAACACATGATTCATAAATGTGGACATGCCAATTTGGAAAGTCACATAGGCAACCATTCAACAAAAGAGGATACATGTATGAAAACTACTTGGAGCTTGTACACACAGATGTGTGGGGTTCTAGCAGAAAGCCATCCATTTGAGGGTCAAGGTACTATGTTTCATTCATAGATGACTATAGTAGATGGACAATACTTTATTTTATGAAACATAAAGATGAATCCTTCACTTGTTTCAAGAAGTATTTGGCATTGGTTGAGAATCAAACAGGTAGAAGTTTGAAGAAGCTTAGATCTTATGGAGGTGGTGAGTATTTCTCACATGAGTTTGACTCCTTGTTACAAGATAGAGGCATAAAGAGAGAGATTACAACAAGGTACACTTCCGAACAGAATGGATTGGCAGAAAGAAGAAATAGATTAATAGTTATCTTTGCGCAGAGGCTATTTCCATAACCACTTACCTAATCAATAGGCTTCTATCCAAATCTCTGGATGGGATGACACCTTATGAGGTATGGAACGACAAGAGACCATCTTTAGATCATTGTAAAATCTTTGGGTGCATTTCTTATGCACACATACCCTCACAGATTAGAAGAAAGCTTGATTCAAAAGCTGAAAGATGCATATATATTGGCTATGATCAGAATAAAAAAGAATATAGGTTATATAATCCCACTAACAATTATTTACAGCTAATAGGGATGTAGTATTTGATGAAAGTTGCATATTTATTGGCTATGATCAGAATAAAAAAGGATATAGGCTATATAATCCCACTAACAAAGGATGATTTCAAGAAAATAAAGCTAACCTATGATTTGGAGAATGATTTTCCAAATCTGACTCAAGAAGAACCACATACATTAGAGGATGTCAACTTAGAAGATGAAGAACAAATTGACTTCAAATTTTGGAAGTCCAAGGGCAAAGAAAAGCTCAAGAAATTGGAAGACATTCCAGAGTCATCTAATCAAACACTTAGAAGATCTCAAAGGGAAAGCAAGACACCTATAAGGTATGGCTATGACACATCATTAGTCACCAAGCATTCTATATACATAGCTAAAGACTTCATGTCAGAGGAACCATCTTCATTTGAGGAAGCCAACAAGAAAGAACAATGGAGAGAAGCTATGGAGGAAGAAATAGAAGCACTTCAAGAGAGTAGTACTTGGGATTTGGTTCTCGAAAAACCACTCATGAATGTAATAGGATCCAGGTGGATTTACAAAGTGAAAAAGAAATCAGATGGCACAATAAACAGGTGTAAAGCAAGGCTAATAGCAAAATGGTTTACTCAAACCCATGGAGTGGATAATGAGGAGACCTTCTCACCTGTAGCTAAGATGTCAACCATCAGAGTTTTAGTAAGTATTACTGCTTCAAAGAATTGGAACTTATACGAACTAGATGTTAAAAATGCATTTCTTAATGGTGGATCTCTGAAGAGGTCTACATGGCTCAACCACCAGGATATGAAGACCAAAACAAACCTGATTATGTATGTAAATTAAGGAAGGCACTATATGGTTTAAAGCAAGCTCTTAGAGCTTGGAACCATAGGCTTAGCACATACTTGTAGGACCAAAGTTTTGTTGTAAGCAAGGCAAATTCTTCATTGTTCATTAAGAAGACTAATTCAGAGGTTATTTATCTATGTGTTTATGTGGATAACATTATCATTACAAGAAATGATGCCAATGGCATCAAGAAGATCAAAGCCTAGATGAAGGAGGAGTTCAAGGTCAATGATCTTGGATTGCTTACATATTTTTTTGACTTAGAGATTGTCTACACAAATTCTGGTGTTTTCATTACTCAGAGAAAGTACATCCATGATATACTAGTTAAGTTCAAAATGGAAAATACAAAAATTGTAGGTACACCCATGGAATTGAATCACAAACTCAGTGCTCATGAAGGAGATCTGCTTGATGACATTACAGGTTATTGAAGTCTTGTCGGAAGTCTCAATTATGCAACCCTAACAAGAGTGGATATATGCTATGGGGTGAGTACATTGAGTCATTCATGCATACACCTAGCAAACCTCACATGGAAGCTACCAAACGGACCTTAAAGTACTTGAAGGGTACCATAAATGAAGGGCCATTTTATCCATTTACATTGGACTTGGATATCAAGCTATACTCTGATGCAGATTGGGATGGCTCAAAGGATGATAGGAGGAGCACCTCTGGCTACTTATCTTTTGCAGGATCTAAGTTGATTTCATGGTCATCAAAGAAACAACCAATTGTGGCATTGTCATCAATTGAAGTTGAATACAGGGGCCTAGCAAATGCAACACAAGAGGCAATGTGGTTAAAGCCACTCTACTCATACTTGGGGCTGCATACATACACTCCAACAATCTTTAGAGATAATACTAGCTCACTACATTTGGCTGCTAATCCTATATATCATGCAAGGACTAATCACATTGAAGTGCATTATCATTATGTGAGAGAGAAGCTACTTATCAAGGGCATACAATTATCCTATGTATCAACAAAATTGCAATGTGCAGATATGCTAACTAAATTTTTGGATAATAAATTGAGCAAGTTCAAGGTGATGATTGGATTGCAAAGATTAAAGAGAATTGAAGCTTAATCATGTTAGCCTTGAGGGGGAGTTGTTGGTGCAATTACTCCAAGCCTAAATGATTGGCCACTTATCCTAAAGTTCATATGTGTATTCATGTATTAGCACATGAATGATGGCATTTCAAGTCCTAAAACTTTGGAACACTTTTAGGTAAAGATTCAAATTCAATTTGAATCTTGGTTCCAACAAAAGGCTATAAAAGAGGACTATCTAGTAACGTGGAATGCAGCCAAAAGAGTCTGATTTGGAGAGACATTTAGAGGGATTTCATATGGATATTGAGCTCAGAGTATAGCTCCACCATTGCCCTCACATTGTGCAATAATTCATTTCCAATGTCAATGTCATTTTTGTGCATTAATACATATAGTTTTCTCATATCTCATATCTTCTACTCTGTCATGTATCACTCAAAATAGTGACTTCATTGATCAATTTCTCAGCGTGTACTTGATACTTTTTAGTGATTTAAGTTCTTGTAAATTTATAAGGCTATCTATTTTCTTGCTACAAAGTTTCATTTCAATTGGCTTAGCCATTCTCGAATTATGTGCAAAATATTGCCCTCTAGTCTACATATTGTTATCTCCCAAAAATGTTGGGATATATATATGATTTGCTAAGCATCATTCTCTGAGCATAGTTTATCATTTTAAGTGAAATAACTTGAAAAAGTTAGCTACCAAAGCAAATTAGATATTCCCAAAAGGTTTTTGGTCCATTGTTAGCTGAAAAAGAGAATTGTTCATTTCTCGTAGTAGGTGTAGTGACCAAAATAACAAGATTTTGGTTCATAGTGAAACCCCAACTCATCTGTTTTGATCCAATGATTTGAGGATCATCTTCCAAAGTAGTTGGGAAATTATTTGTGCTTTCTAGAAAGCTCAAGAGGTCTAATTTGTACTCCTTGACTCAGTTTTGGCTGGTGTGAAGCAAGAATTTGTAGCACCATCTCATCTCTAGAAGGTGTCCACCATCTCCTCAACAACGTGCCTATCAAATTTCTTTTGTTCTATCATGTTACGCTAGAAGCTATCGATCAAAGCTATCATTCGGATTTTGAATATGTAATAAATAAAAGATGCAATCATGCAGATTCGAGTACACCTATCAAGTGCATGTAATTGCATGTGGACCAAGTGTTCCAGTTAACTCAAGTGGATGCTTCTAGAAGGCTCTAGATCTCTTTGGGCAAAATACTCTCTCCATGTAACCCATGGGGATTGAACCCAATACCTCTTCCTTCAAAACTCTTGAGAATTAACCACTAAGCTAAGTGGATCACTTATTTACAAGAGCACATGACCTCCTAGTAAGTCTAGACTCGAGATCTTTGTTCATACACACGGGTGACCAAACGGTGTCTGATTTTAGATCCATCTGAATTGGCTCAACCCTTAGATCATATACATACTTTATTACATGTGCATTTACATGCATGTGTGTATGCATTGATCTACATGTATTTTGTGTATGTGCATGCATGTGTTTGTGTGTGTGTGCATATTCTTATGTGTTCATATAATGCATATTTAAGTGTTATGTATTTTTTTTATCATGCCATGATTCTTTGTTTTGTAAGGAAATGACTTTTGTCTAATGACTTTTTTTGCTTTGTGCATCAATGTTAATTTATGAATTTCTAGTTATATCACACACATTTAGAAACCAAGCCATAGTGCAAACATGGTTCGAATTCACTGGAAACATGGTACAGACTATGAGTTTTAGGAAAATTAAAAATTGTAGAAATGGTCATAGGCATAGAAAGGCCTACATTTATCCATGTCCATAGGGTCCTTTTTAACCACATTTTGAGTAACAACGGGAAGTTCAAGAAGCATCAAGGATGAGTAAGGAAACCTTCCCATATCTTTGTGGAAAGGTTGCTCCTTTTATGAAGAAAAGATCAACAGAGATGCAATGCTTAGTCAAGATAGAATAACCACTGCACTCACTAAACATGACACAAGAGACTGAATCTTAGGCATGTCAATTCTAGACTTGAAATCTTAGCCCATGAGTTTGAGGATATTTGAGGGATCCCTTATGTTGTTAGCACGGTTCTCGTATTTCTACCATTATACCAATATAAAATCATGTAGATTACTTGGATACAAAAGAATTCCACTTTATTTTACTATGGAAAATGGAATTATGATGTTAGATGGATTGGATCAATCCATGATTCATAGAATTTCACTAGACGTAAACTAGCAAAAATATGTGCAAGAGTTGAGTTAGAGAATTATTGCTTAATGGGTGATTGTACATATTAAGCTCTACCATACATGCTAGTTCCATTTAAAGGACTTAAAATATCCTTCTTATCAAGTTGCGGCTTCAAAGTGTATGTCTCTAATATAATCACACAATTTTTGGCATAACCTTGAAAAACTTCTCGGTATCAGTAAACCTTTGTGGAACTTTTATGAATTGTTGATACTGATAAGTTTGTATAGTAAACAGTTATTGGATTACATTAGAAGCTATTCAAAATTTGAAAGAATTTAATCATTTTTCATTACAAGAAAAAACATGGACTGTATCATTAGTAGAGAAAAAGATGGACACAAATGCATACTCATTTACATGGAACAACATTTGTCTTGGATCCAAAATTTCAACTTAATGGTCAAGAGTCAAACAAAGAAGTCATGGCCAATTTCAAAACCACATGTCAATTACTACTTCTAGGCTCAGATGGTCGAGATGCATTCCACCAAAGAGTAGCTTATGTAAATCCAGAAGGATGTTTAGGAGATACATGGCACATTGAAGCGATTCAAAAGCATTCACCTCCTATATGGTGGAAAGAGTAAGAAGTTGAAGCAGTGGAGTTGCAACATATAGCTATGAGAGTGCTTTTAGTAACAACTTCAAGCAGTAGTTATGAATGTAATTGGAGTGCATATGATTTTCTTCATTCAAAGTGAAGAAATCACTTATGTGTATCAGGTGCCAATGATTTGGTATAAGTGTTTTGTGATATGAATTTTTTACATACTCCAACCAAGATAGCTTCTACAGTAGCACAAAAAACTTTGGAAGAATTTCAAACTCATGAAAGTTTAACAAATGATTCATGGAGTGATCATGGTTTAGATGTAGATCACAACGATGTTTCAAACACAGAATAAATAGATGACATGGTACCTATAATAGATGATGATATTCAAGATGAAGAAAATGATGTACTCTAGATACTTTGGTTAGATTCAATTGCAAAAATGATGTCTTTATCATAAAGTGATGATTCTAAATATTACAAAAAGTGGCTTTCTATTTAGTGTTTTGTTGATTGAATAATTCATCGGTAGTGAACCGATCAAAAGATGATGCCTTTGACAGTCTTCCATATCTATTCTCATATGTGTCGAGAGATATTTGTAAACTTTTCACTTGATTTTCTAAATCATCAATTCTCTTTTTTTGATCATCAATTATTCTTTGTAATCCAAGAATTTTTAATCCTTAATTGTACAATTTTGTCCCTGTGATGATAAATCATGGATAAGGTTATGTTCTTTATCTAGCAAAATATAGGGCCACTTTTGAGGAAGAGGGACATTGTGTCCTTGACTACAAAATTTTGCATGATTTTGATGATGGCTCAAACCTATACCTGCATTCTTTGGGTGATCATCCCAATCTACACATTGGTGAAGAATACCTTGTACAAAATGTTTTTGAATGAAATATAGTGCTATTTGATTATTATTTGGTAATGATCTTTCAACTTGAACAAAGCATCAAAGCAAAGTTCCTGCTAATCCTTTATGTTGTCAGTCAGAAAGCATTAACGGTGCTATTTCTTTCACCCTTCCTATAAGTCGAAAGAGAACATCATGAACAAAATTATTTGGACATAGGTTTTTAACTTCTTTCATTGATAATGGTTCTCCTTCTAATCCCTTTGGTTCTAAATCTTGGTGGGTTAAAAATACTAATCCTGATTGCGCGAATTGAGCATTCTTATTAGACAAAATCCTTTCAGATTCAACATGATCAAGGTCATTATTCACATCTGACATTCTTTCCATGTTTTACTTTCAAATATGCAAAACAAAAACATTATTCTAACCTCAAATGAATCCACATCATTTAATCTACATAATTCAAACGAATCCACATCATTAATCCACTTACTTCAAATGAATCTATAGCTTTAATCCACTTAATTCAAATGAATCCACATAATTTAATCTACATAATTCAAATGAATCCATGTAATTTAATCCACTTAATTCAAATTAATCCATATCATTTAGTCCACTTAATTCAAATGAATACATATCATTTACTCCACTTAATTTAAATGAATCCACATCATTTACTATACATAATTTAAATGAATCTAGATCATTTAACTGCCTAATTCAAATGACTCCACATCATTTACTCCATATAATTCAAATGAATCCATATCATTTAATCCACAATTAAAATGAATCCATATAATTTAATCCACATCATTCATAAGAATCCATATCATTTAATCCACTTAATTCAAATGAATGCACATCATTTAATCCACTTAATTCAAATAAATCCAAATCATTTACTTTACATAATTCAAACGAATCCAAATCATTTAATCCACTGTTGCTCTAGCACAATGGTGAGAACCACGTTAAGAAGCTCCACCTCCTTAATTGTCAATCCGCGGAAGAGATACGAGTGATATGAAGATCGTGAATGTGAGATGAAGTGAGAGTGAAGGTGAGAAGCATAGAAATGCACACACACATACACACACACTACGAAGAGACAAGCAAGACACAATGGAAGGTGAGAAGTTAACTCTATTACTCAAGAACACTCTTACAAGCTCAAAATAGCTCTAAGCTCTTCTCTACTCCAACAAGCTAACCTCAAAAATGAGCTCTCTAGCTCTTTTTATAGTTTCTAGACTAGTTTTGACCGGTTTCACATCTAGTGACCGGCATAGTTAAAAATTAGGTCCTAGATGCTATTTGGAAGGGTAAACGGTATCAAAAAATAACGAAAATTGGTACGCGCATTCTACCTAAGCTCCTCAAGCTCGAGGACTCCTCGGCTTGCACAAAATGGAGCTATGGATTACAAAATGGGGTTTTCTATGTTACATATGTTACAATAGTGATAAAAATCACTGTTGGAGGTTTTTGGAAAGTATTTGAAAACATAATTCTTTGAAAAACGATTCGACTGGCTCCCTGCTCTGTTGTTACATGCTTCCGTGTCGTCTGTGCCTCTGGCTGCTTCCAACACCCCCCTCCCTCTCGCTTCTGTCGTCCCTGACAGAACCTTGCTGTGAGGTCTGTGGGATATAGTTCTGTAGGAGGTCTTGAGCGAGGGTGTGCTCGGAGATACGAATGCCTCGGGCCAGATCTGCCTCGAGTTTCTCCCAGTCGATTGGTTGCGGTTCTTCCGGTGGCGGGAGCTGATAGTGTGTGGAATAGACCATTCGTTCACAGGCAAATAAGTGTAATAAATGTGTAGGCCTGCTTATGAATACCTCTGAATGGTATTCCCAGAAGCCGGTTGTGAACATCTCTTCGAACGTCTGCTTGTAGCACGCCGGTAGGTACTTTATTCTGCAGTGCCAGGCATAACACACCCGTAGCGATGGCGTTGTACTCATATCATATACCAAATCGAAATTGCCATGCTCAAAGCCCGGGGTGTTGACATGTGGTGCCTTGACGCGTCGGAAGACTTTAAAAATCATTTGCATCATGTCAAAGATTTTGACAGTCATATGCGCCGCTATATCATCCATATGCTTTAATCTAGGGAGCCAGTGGCGAATTGTAGCCAACAGTTGGTAACTCAATGGGTGGCTTAAAATAGGGGTAATTCAACGAGTCTTGGCACTGCTTATTGTTTTGTACCTTAATAGCAAAGGCAGTCCAGGAGCGGCGTCGTGGCACTGGACCCCAACACGGATTGTACTTCAAATGCAAAGGTGCCTTTACCCATGTACTCATCATCTCTGGATACTACTGTAGTAAATCTTTTCGCCACTCTGGTTGATAGATCCTTCCTTTCTGTGCATCTAGTGGCAAATCAGCCGCCTCGAATTGAGTTGCATGCGATGGTTTCTTACCTGTCTCTTTCTCAATGGCTAACTGGTATTCGGCCATTAACATGAAATACGGTTTATACTGTAGCTCATGCCCAGATATGTATCGTCGCGGAGCCAAATGAGCAAAGAATGGAGACTGTAAAATTCTTTCTTCTATCATCGCCATGGCATGTAATTGTGCCTCTACTCTAGCTGAGTGCGTTGTTCCAAGTTCCTCAATAGTCTTCATCCACACGGGGGTCGGAAGTTCGTACGTCATCTGACCTTCGGCCATGACGCGTCCGCCTGGGATGGGTTGTGGCTCGTACGCTTCTTCAAACGTTTCCTCCACTGGGATGGTGACCGTTTCTTCCTCAGCTGGAAGCTCAGGTGGGGAATTTGGCCTTGGTGGCGCTTCATATACTGCAATCCTTGATTCAAGGGTCGATACCTGGGCCCGTAATGAGTTGAGTTCCTCTAGGAGGTCAGGAGAGGGGTCCACAAGTGCTGGTATGTCTTGGTGTGCCGGTTCTCGTAACTGGAGTAATTTGTGATCTTCTTTGAGTTTCTGTAACTCCTCGTTCATGCGGTCGTATTCATCTAGTAATCTTACATGATCGTCTAGCAGCATCCTCATCGAGTCTGAAGGAATGGCTTTGAACCTGCTAGGACTGAGCGGTTGGTCTGGGTGGTCGAGCGCTGCTTCTAAGTTTTCTCGGTTCTGATCCTGTAAGCGCTGGTTTTCTTCCTTGGCAGCTGCTAGGTGTCTTCGTAGTAAGCCCATGTTTCGTGTTAGCGTTGCATTGCGGACTGTCTGGGCTCTTAATAAGTTATCCAGGTCAGCAGTTGCTTCCTTGGTCTTTTCTTCGCTTTCTAGTTCCAATTTATGATAAGCCTCGCGTAATTCCTGGTAGCGGGTGTTCAGAGAGGCATTCTCAATAGACAATAAATTAAGCTGCGACTGTAAGTCATTGGTTGTCCTCTGCAGCTGCTGATAATTATCACCAAGAGATGTGAACTCATCTCTTACTTGCGTCATACACATGAACATCTGTCGGAATGCATTATCTACAGTGGGTGATAGTATTAATGGGGTGCTAAATGAAGATGCAGTTGGTGTAGATGCAACGGGAATGGGGAAAGGGGGTGGGAAGGTGGATGATGTAGTGATTGTTGAAAATTGTGATGTGCCTAAAAATGTTTGTGCCGTGAGTGAAGTGAGTGATGGTGCAGTGGGTGGTGAGATGTCCATGTCAGTGGACGTATCTAGTGCGGTGACCGTGAATATGGGTGTGATCATGGGTGCTCGTGCTGGTGTAAATACGGGATTTACAAAGGTTGAGGGGTAATTTACAGGGGGGCTGGCTGGAGCAGCTTGGTGGAAAGGGGAAAGAGGGGTTACAGTGGGTCGGGGAGGTGAGACGGGGGAGAAGGTTAATGGCGGTGGGAATGGGAAAAGGGGTCTTGGAGTTGTGGGGAAAGATGGAAAAGATTGATGAAGGAACAGGTTGGATAGAAAGGTGGGTGTGGGAGGGGGTAGACTAGGGCTAACAGGTGCGGGAATTGCGGGGTTAGTGGTCGTAGAGACAATTTCTGCAACACCACCGGCGAATGAAGATGTTGGTCTGGGGGAAGGAGGGTGAAGAGGGGAGGCTGGAGGGATGGGCGGTGATGGGGGAGCGGTTGGGGTGGTCGGTACTTCCATGACTACTGAGGTTTGTGCAGCTGTAGCGTGGGGTGGGGAATCTACAAAGATGGTTTCTACTGCCACCGAACTTTCGGGGACGAGGCGTGCCTCTTGGCTTGTTCTGAAGATTGTGCTCCGGTTGGTACACGAATGTATTCGCCGGGCTTTGAAAGTAGTCATACTCTGCGGGGGTCAAACTGTGGTAGTGGCTTTCTTTGCAAGTACCTGAGTGCTTCGTTGGAGCCTACTGATTTGACTAACTCTTTGAATCCTTTGATGTATGCGTCTTCGAATCCGCCTGTGACAAGTTCTTGTTCTATTATTGTTTGACTCTCTTCCTCTGTCAGCTTTTTGCGTGCCCAAACTTTTTCCATAGTTCTATACAGCTTCTTGATAGCTAGTGTGTAAGCTGCTGCTTCGTAAGTTTCATCTTCATGGGTACTTGTATCGCCATGTGTGTCTGTTTGTTGGCCTTGGCCATCTGTCTGTTCATGCTCTTGGGATTCCTGTGTTCCCTGGCTAGCTTCGTCGTCTCCTTCGTCGTCATCGGTTGCTGTCCTTTCGTCATCAGAGTTGGACACGATCTGTCCTTGTGGCTGATCCCTGGGTGTGGTAGGGTAGCTAGGCCTTTCAAATTCTTGAGAAAACAATTGTCCTTCTGAAAACTGGAACTCATTGGAGAATGCATCAGGCATCTCAAAATCAAAAGTTTGGTCCAGTGGCTCTGCTTGTCCTGGTTCTAAATGCGGTATTGGAAAAGAGGAAGCTTCCGCACCAATAGTGGTGGGAAGTTCAGCTGCTGTGGTGATAGGTTCTGCGGTTGTGGCTGCTTGGGGTGCAATAGTACTGGTGGTGCCCTCCGGCGTAACTGGTCTTGATAACCGTATACGAATTGGTGGTACCGTGGGAGTGGCTGCTGTTGGTGACTGCTCTGGAGATGGTTGTGGA
Source organism: Ceratopteris richardii (assembly GCA_020310875.1). NCBI lineage: Eukaryota > Viridiplantae > Streptophyta > Polypodiopsida > Polypodiales > Pteridaceae > Ceratopteris > Ceratopteris richardii. The sequence continues at coordinate 73,959,572 of CM035436.1, read as the reverse complement.
GAGGGTGATTCTGGGACTTGTAGGCATGGGATAGTACCTCTCATCCGCTTTCCGGCTCTGCCTTTGCTAGACTTTCTAGCCTTCCTAGTGGTTCCTTTGAATGCCTTCAGTTCCTCACTAGTCATGGCACGCTCAATTGGTAAGTCATACGCCAAGCACATATATATGATCCTGGTGAGGGCGCAGCATCCATTGATTACCTTATTTCGCTCCCACCTATGTTGTGCCAAATAGAGCTGATCAATGATCCAGCTGGCTAGATCAACTGTTTGCGGTCCAGTACATGCTAAGTATAATCCAAACCAGATTCTCTTGTGGGGCATGGTAAAACGATCCTGAGCTGGGAAAGCAAAGTGCTGCATGCATATCCGTAATGGCTTGGACAGCTCAGGGGTTATGGCTGAAATATCCTCCCACTTAGTTACGTCACCACGTTTCATCTGCTCTGGGACTAGCCGTTCTCTCTCCGTCGGAGTGTGTGTTCCATGTATTTTCAGAGCTGCACGAATTAAATCTTTAGACAAATAAAACCTTCTGAATGGAGGATCATTTACCAAGGATGGTAACATGAATGTGCCAGGTAGATCCTTGTTTTCTGAAGCGGTTAAGGTGGTTACCAAGTAAAAACATCTGTAAAAATCGGGTTTAGGCAGAGGGTCGCTAAAATACTCTGTAAATCCTGCTCGTGCCCAAACGTGCGTTAGATCTTGTGTATTCTGCAGTCCTTCAAATTCTCTTGAAAAGAACTGGTACTTGGTCCATGTGCGAAGATCAAATGCCAAATTGGCCTCAAATATGAAATCAGCGTCTGCTAATGGTCCTGCTAGGCCTTGAAACCAGTGAGAATTACGATGAATCTTATCCGTGTATCCTCTAGGAGGATCATCGATTGGCATGGGTCCTGGAAAACCTTGAAACTCTGGTGGTTACATCGTTGGATAAGATTCCGCTAGTAATTCTCCAATAGTGGCCATCGGTGCACTGGGGCCAGCTTCTGATGGTCCTGCTTCGGTTTGCATGATGACTGATGAGCTAATGGAAAAGATCTGCTACAAAAGATTAACACATTAGTATGGAAATTAATTATGATCCCATTAAGGTGAGACCGCAATCCCTTTCCATAACCGATGTGTAACCCGTGTAGCCAAGTGTCGTGAAGTGATTGATGCAATGATTATTTGCAAAACTAATGCAGGTCTCTAGATGCCTACATGGTCAGGTTATGCCTGTGATTCTTGATGAGCTTTTATTATGCATGATGTGGGGTTTGGGTGTATGAATTTATACAAGGTTTGGTTGAAGGTGAATTAGTACCAGGGTGGAGTTTAAACGCGGTGGGAGAATTGTTAGATACGATGGTACAAGAAGACGTCTGGATACGTTTCGGTATCCATTCCTAAGAGTCTTTGAGTGGGTGGTGTGTTTCTGCTGAGGGACGAAAAGTGATATCGGGTTTGGTGGTATTGAAGGATGGAAAGATTTCTGAGGGGTATATATTACATGGCTTGAGGGTGGGGCTATAATACATTGTTTGGGTACCCAAATCTGCATGGGTGTGGGTCTATGGATAAGGTATTTCTTGGCGATCCAAATCTGTCGAGTAATTATAGAAGAAGATCGAGGGGACTTTGGATGCTGACTCTGCTTTTGTTGAAACTTTGTCCTGTTCTTGTCTCCAGTGTTGCCAATAGCCTGTGGTTGCTGTCCTTTTGGCACCCATATTTGTTTCGTGCCACTTGTTCTGTGATGTTGATACTTCTGCTTTCTTTGCCTTGCCTGGTGGTGTTGTCGGTCTGGGTTCCTCTGTTGTGGTTGACTCGTTCGTGGTTGGGTTTGAGAGGTCCATTGGACGCTCTGCTTTGGAAAAGAAGGGAGATCCAACACTTGCGTGACCTGCCCATTAGGAAGTGATTCGTTATTTATCTTTAATCTAGGCCAGTCCGCAGCAAGTTTGGAAGGATGAGCACCGCAGGGTGTTGTGCTCATTTGGCCGCTGATGCAACCCACCTGACCACTGATTGTGTTCATCTGCCCTAGCGGTTGGGTAGCTGCCCCTTCTAGTTTGCAGGAAGCCCCAGGGAAGATCTCCTGTCGTCCTTCTGATTGACAACTGTCCATAGCCAAGCCCGAGTGGGTTGGTGTAGACGTAACGTGACTGGTCTGACCCAAGATCTTCCGGTCTTTCGTCGCATGCGTTTCATAGGGTCTAGGGTTACAAACCTCAATCGGAATGCCGTTAGGGAAGTCAAGCGGTATCACTCGCTTCTCTTTTAAGGTTCCAATCTGTAAGGAGCCTTGTCTAAGATTTAGGTCCACTGAGTGATCGTATAGCCAATCTTGGCCAAGGATTAGGGGTTCTATCAGGTCGTCATCATGGCACACTAGTAACTTCGCTGTCATAGTCACATCCTTAATGAGGATAGGAAGGTCCACCTCACCCATGCAAGGGGTTTCCATGCCTCCTAGGCCTATGAGGTATGCCTCAATTGGCCGCATTTCTATTCCTGAATCCTTATAGTGGGACCATCTAATCGCACTAGTCGCCGCACCTGAGTCAATTAAAGCCCTGAGCTCTTGGCAAAGGTTGCCGTGCTCTAGCCTAACTGTAATGAATGGTCTCCTGTCCACTATGCTAGGATGAGTGGTTGACTTTACTTGACACATGGCCATGGGGTATCTGGGTGTAGTTTCCAGATGGTTATAATGTTCTCTCCCTAGTCCTTGTCTTCTTAACTTCATGCGTTTAATGCATTCTATTGCTTCTGCCTGAGCTTCCGCTCGTATTCTATTTTCTTCCTCCTTACGCTTCTTTGCCAACGTGAGTCGTCTAAGCTTATCCTCAGTAAGAGGTTCCTGATATAGCTTGACTCTACAGCCACTAATATAATTAGGCATGATATCTCCTTCTAAAGTGGCTAATTGTACTGCTCCACTTGTTGAGAGTCTGTTAATGATCATAGGTCCATAACCTCGCTTTTCTAACTTACATGCGTGTTGCTTTAGCGTATATACTAGAACTAAATCTCCTTCTTTTAAGCCTTTATTTTTCACATGTGCATCAAAATACGCTTTCTGTCGCTTCTTCGCTGCATATATTCCTGCTGCTGCCTTTAGCTTGGTTTCTCCTAATCGTTCCAAGTCCATTATTCTTGTTGATAATTCATGGCCGGTCCACTGATGTTCTTGTGCAACCTTAAGGGTCGGTATCAAGAAGTCCAAAGGAAGCACAGCATTCTGACCAAAAACCATCTGAAAGGGAGTTGCATTGAGTACGGTCTTGTAGGCCACTCGATATGCCCAAACAGCGTGGTGTAACTGTTTGTCCCAATCTGAACGTTTGTTGTTCACGAGTTTCGTCAGTACGTTACAAAGGATCTTATTAGTGCTTTCAGCCTGACCATTGGCCTGAGGATGATATGGTACGGATTTCTTGTGAATCACCATAAAATCCTGTAACAAATATTCAATGACTTGGTTTAGAAAGTGAGTGCCTCGATCGCTCACTAACTCTATAGGCAGTCCATATCTTGTAAAGACATTTTCAAATAAGAATTTTGCAGTTGTGTGTGCATCATTCTTTTTCGTGGCTTTTGCCTCTACCCATTTCGTCAGATAATCTGTGGCAACAATAATGTATTCCGCATGTGTACCTTTTGCAGGGGGGTTAATGGGTCCTACAAAGTCTATACCCCACTTAGAAAATGCACGTCCTCCCATCATGGGTTTCAATGGCATTTCATCTCTGTGAGTAGGAAACTGCGTTCTTTGGCACACATCACATCTCTTTACATAGGTATGAGCATCCATGTGAAGAGTGGGCCACCATAATCCTGCAAAGAGGATGGCTTTGATTATCCTATCGGGTCCAAAATGACCTCCTGCAACACCTTGGTGTGCAGTCTCTAGTATGCTCAGATAATCGCTCTCATGAACACATTGTCTTAGATATCCATCTCGTCCTCTTTTGTATAGGTTATCGCCAATAAGTGAATAATCTTGAGCTTCCTGCTCTAGACTGCGTTGTCGAGCTAAGGTCATTCCTTGAGGGAATGTCTTCGCCCTCAAGTATGTCACTAAAGGTTCACTCCAGTCTGGTGTGAGAGACACGTGATATAATGTAGCATGCTCTACTGGCGGTCTTTCACAACAAACATGGCATTCCTTACACAACTTGTAGACATCTGCTTCCATCGTAGGCCAATATACTCCTAGCCTATGCAGAGTCTGTAATGTACGATGTTTTGAATGATGTTGCTTTAGTGCACCTATGTGTGCTAATTGCAACCAATTTGCATGTTCTGATTCATCTACACAACAAGCAAGAATCTTTTGATTATCCTATTTATATATGCTTCCTGCCATTATTTGGTATCTCTGAGACTTGGTAATCTCTCCCTCTTTGATCTTTATCCTAGGATTCTTGGGTCCGTATGTCAGAATAGGGACTATAGGCTTAGCCCATTCTGGTGCTATCTCAAGGTTAAACAAATATGCGTCTGGTAGATCATCCGCTACTCCTTGAGGAGCTTCTCCTGAGGTTAATCTTGACAAGTGGTCAGCTCTAAGATGTGTCTTTCCTTTCCTGACTACGACTTCAAAATCATATTCCATGAGTAATAGAAACCATCGTATTAGTCGTCCTGTGTTACATGGCTTGTTGACTAGGTACAATAGGGCTTGATGATCTGTAAAGAACTTGAATTTGTTGGCCAACAAGTAGTGCCTAAACTTCTTTACTGCGTAGATCATCCCTAATCCTTCTCGTTCCGTCGTGGTGTAATTTCTTTCTGCTGCGTTCAATTGTCTGCTCGCGTAAGCTATGGGGAGATCTATGTTACCTTCATTCGTGGGTTGTGCTAACACGCATCCTATGGCATAATTGGATGCATCCACATGTACATGGAATGGCTTACTCCAATCCGGGGTAGTCAATATAGGTGCTGAGCACAAACGTCGTTTAAGTTCATTGAATGAATTTTCACATTCATCTGTCCATACAAAGTTGGTTAAAAGAGAGTACAAAGGCTTGGCTATGATTGCATACATGTGTATGAATCTCCTATAATAACCGCAATGGCCCATAAATGCCTGTACTTCTTTCACATTAGTTGGTCTAGGTAATTCTGCAATTACTTTCACCTTTTCTTCATCCGTAGAGATTCCATTTTTTTACACAATGTGTCCTAGAATTTTGCCTTGTCTGACCATGAAAACGCATTTTTCTGGGTTCAAACAAACCTGATATTCTCGACATTTGTCAAATATTTGTCTTAACTCTGGGATATGTGTATGTCTTATATTTGAATGTGCACATAAGTCATCGACATAAACTTCCAAACTCTTGCGTAGGAATTCCTTGAAAACATGACACATGAGTCGCTGTAAAGTGGCGGGTGCATTTGTGAGCCCAAAAGGCATTACACGAAATGCAAATATGCCCCATTCCGTGGCGAAAGCCGTCTTGTGTTGGTCCTCTGGAGCAATGGCTACTTGATTATAGCCTGAAAAACCATCAAGGAAGCTGTAAACTTCCTTGCCCGCAACTCTTTCCAATAGATGTTCCGTGATAGGAAGAGGATAACTATCTCTAATCGTGGCGGCATTAACTTTTTTAAGGTTAATACACACACGCAATTTTCCATTCTTCTTGGGCACAACCACAATGGGGGATACCCATTCGGTATGCTCAATTTCGTAAATGAATCCTGCTTCTATCAAGCGATCTATCTCCTCTTTAATCTTCGCAGCGTAGTTATCATTGTACGTGTAAGGTTTCTGTTTCGTAGGTTTTGCATCTGGAGTCATAGGGATTCTATGAGAACATATATCTGGATCTACTCCTTTCAAATCTTTGTAACTCCACGCAAAAACATCTCTATATTCGCGCAATAGGGCAACTAGCTCTTCTTCTTCTTCCTTCATCAAATCATGCCCTATGTATGTACATTTTTCTTCTTCTCCTTCTATGGCTACGATTATTTTCTTGGTTTTTTCTCGGTTATCATATACTTGTCCGTCATTCACCTTTCTATTAGGCATTCGTACCATGATTCTTCTATCTTCGATTTCATATTTCTTGAAGTTCTCGGGTACTTCAAACAAAGATTCTTCTTTTTTTGACATGTTTTCTTTCTTCTTTCTTTTCTTGCCTTCACTCTTGTTAGTCACTCCCGTGGCTAACCTCACCTTATTCGTAATTTCCTCGTGTCTTTGAGTGTGAGCCTCTACTTCGAAAAAATATTCTTCCTCTGATGCAAAGGGTGGGTCCATGATAATTGATTCTAAATCAAAATCGCTTGCATCCTCAAATGCATCAGTGTTAGGTTCACATTCTTCTAAAATTGCATCGCACATGATTGGCTCTATCGTGAAAACTGATATGTCATAGCCATCCTCGTCACAGTGGGGTGTCCATTGTTCTTCATTGATGGCTACATCCATGGTTGCTAGGATTTCTGCCCAACCATGGGGTTCAAACTCTTCGTCTGGAAATACTACAGGTGCATAAGCTAGATCTTGAAGAATTCGTGGATGTTGTTCTGCACCTAAGGTCCTGGCTTCTAACCTTTCTTCCTCTTGTTTGGCTACTTTACACATCCATAAATGAGTATCCTCATGCAACCAAGAAGGATCTGATTCTAATGAGTGCAAGGATTCTGTTTCTACTGGTGTCTTATGGATGGTATTCCATTGTATTGGGGGTACGTCTCTATGTGAATAGTCTTTAAGATTGACTTTGGTAGTCACTCCTAAATGTTGCAAGTACAAAGAATTGGTTCCCCAATCTTGTACAATTTGCAACTGACGCATGAATGGTCGTCCCAATATCATCTCATAAGCATGGTTTTTTGCAAAGTCACAAATGGCAAAGGTATGCTCAAATTCTACACCACAAGTGGTGAGAGATATGCCTTCTAGTAAGCCTAATGGTTTTTCTATGTGTCCATCAGCCATTTGTAGCTTCATCCTGGTGGGTCTCAATGCTGGCTTACCCCAACGTTTCCATAAAGCAGTGGTAGCTATGGCTACTCCGGCTCCTGAATCTAAGATGGCTTTCGTGGTGTAGCCCTGATGGGTTATCGGAAGATAAGTGTTACCTTCCTCTCCTTCGCTTACATCTCCGATCTTTTCTACGGGTATCTCTGGTACCTTCTTTTGTGATCCTATTTGTGAGGGAGTTGTAGCAAGCTCGGGGAATTGATTTGCTACATGTTTCCACAATTCTGGTTTTACCTTCAATAACTCCTCCAGAGTAAGGTTACATTGTACTTTGGTATTCTTGATCACTTCCGTGTTTCTAGGGATTACTGATTCTTCATTCCTCACTATTATCGTGGGTGCTCTCATACTAATAGACTTTGCTTCCCAAGGTCCTGTGAACTGAGGTAATTCTTGTAAAGAATTAGATTCAAATCCTGTGTGTTCACTCAGTTGTTCTTCCTCTACATCATCGTATATAGAGGGAATGTCTTGGGGAAATTGTTCCTACAAGTCATCTATTTCTTGAGTAGGAGGATGGGTTCCTTGTTCTTTTCTCCATTTCTCTTCCTGGATTTCTCTCAAAAATTCATGTGAATATTTATGTATGGAAGACAAATTGTCTTGACTTTCTGAGTTGGGTACTTGAGACAGGGATGGCGCATTCCTTTCCTGTGTCTCTGAGACAATAGGGTTCCTAGGCTGATCCTTTTTCTCTTTGCTCTCTATCAAGTATTCTAGCCTCTCCATTAGTCCTTGAAAGTGTAATTCAGGTTTTGCCATGTTATTCCAATTAAGATATCTAGAGGCTTCGAACAAAGCTTGTGCTAATTCTACCATCTTCATGCAAAGTTTAGTTCTCTCAATTTCTAGATCAGCTCGCGGGTAGTTTTTGCTCATTTCAGCTACCTGAGGTCCCTCTTTTAATCTAGCCTGATATGCACGAAACATCATGTCTAGGTTTTCTGGTATGGGTTCCGCTAAAACTGATCCTGATTTCTGAGCTGGATTCTCTTGATTCAATTCCTGTGAAGTCAATTCTAGGATTTTGGCTCTAGATTCCTTTAAACTTCCTTCCAACTCCGTTATCTTTTTACTCCACTTTCTCTTTATTCTTTCTCTAGAATCTTTCCAAGATTTTGTCTTTTTACTGCTAGATTCTGCAACTTCACTGGTTCCGACTACTTTCTCTTGATTAAGCTGTTGGTTCTGTAAGAGCGCCTGGGCTCTTGTGATAGCTTGGATAGGCACGTATGTAGGGTTGGATCCATCTGCGTTATTTATAATACCTATCACATTGATCGGTATCACATTAGAGCATTGACAGGGTTCTTAGGACAATCTTTGATTATGTGCTCTTTGCCACAATCGGCACAAAAGCCTTGGATGTTATAGTACTGTGATTGTCCTGCCATCGGGGGATGTGGACAATCCTTTATGAAGTGATCTCCTTGGCACCTAAAGCATGGTCCTCTAGGGCCCTGTGGTCTCTGTTGTCTCAATTGGGGCCGTGGATTTGGGTTTGTGTACATCACATTAGCATAGTCTGGCTCCCAACTAGGTTCCACTGGTGGACTATCATAATGACATGTCTCCACGTGTTCTGGTGACTCTGTGTAATATGTAGGTGGACTATCTACATGTGTAGAGTCAAAACTGTTCGAATTCAGGTCACCCTCTGTGATCAAAGGTGAAGAAGGCACTAAAGCCCTACTTAGGTTCTCTTCTACAGCAGCGTATTTGACTGAGATGACATTCGCTGGTGGGGGTGGCTGCTGAGCTAAGACAGGTTGAGGTCTCTGTTGAGCCTGGTATGGGTAGTTCTGAGGAGGCCTATAGTAATAAGGCTGAGCATTGAAATGGCCTTGATACCTACCTGGCTGCTGGTATGCTTGCGGGTAGTTCTGTCTCACGATTTGTTTGTTGTATGGGCAGTCTTGAGCCGTATGATTCGTGTATCTTCTCTCAATTGTACAGTATTGGCCACTAGGGTTGGCTTGAGGTTGTGGTGCATTGGGACACACATTTGCCATATGGTCACCACCACAGGTGTAACAACGCTTGTTCATTAGCACCCTAGGTTTACTAGAAACTCCTAGTTTCTGGGCCACTTTTTCTGCTAGGTCTTCTATTGAGCTAGACAATTTTGTGGATGCTAGAGATGAACAGTCTGAGTCCTTATAGACCTTTGAGAGTTCCAACTCGTCTCCTAAGTTGTCCTCAATGTCTATACAAATTCTTATACATTGCTCTAGCGTTCTGGGTTCTTTTAGGTACACGTAGGAGCGTAGTTTAGAGCTCAACAAGCCATCTAAAAACAATGACACTTGCTTGGCTTGTGAGGGTAGCTCTTGTATTGGACATCGTTCAACATATTGTCTAAACCTACGTCCTGCTAGTCTTACTGTTTCTTGAGGGGTCTGTTTAAAGCTATGAATCAACGAAGACGTGTCATGTCTAATCCCACTTTTAGAGAATTCAATGATGAATGACTCTAAAAAGTGATGGATGTCTCTAAATTGCCTTTGTTGCAGAGGTTGGAACCAAGTTAAAGCGGTATTCTTTAACGTTAGTCCAAATGCGTTGTATTGCGTGAACATGTCTTCAACTTGTTCAGCTCTTAGTACTTGCTTGAATTCTGCGACGTGGTCATAGGGATCTCCTGTCCCATCAAAGTAATTCTTCATTGATTTTACTAACTATGTGGGTCTCAATATTCTTGCGTGTTCGCGTGGTCTAGGTAGAGGAAAATCATCTCTACCACCTAGTACTCCATGATCTCTTTGTCTATCCGCTCTATTAGTGTCCGTGGTTGTTCTATCTCTCCCTATGGGGTGATTAAAGCTTACTTCCGGTCTCTCTTTATTTTTCTCTCTTTGATTTCCATGGGCTGATGATGTTCCTGCCCCTTGTTGACTTGTATTCATGTTCGTTCTAGATGGAGGGAATACCAGTTCACCTCTCCATGTGTATGTGTTTTTAGCGTGGTCAGGTACCACAAAGACTCTTTCTGAAGTCTCATCCAGGTATACAACCTTTCCAGGTGTATCCGGGTCCTTGAATTCGTATATCGTGATGATACCTACCTCACTAAGTATTTCGGTCTTGTATCTCCAAAAGGCTTCATCAGTTTCTTTATTTACAAACAACTCTATGCTTCTGTTGTCCTGAGGGATCCAATCCGGGATTAGTACTCGTGTCAGTACAGATTTCCCTCTATGTGTTCTAGGCTCTTCTAGTGGTTCTTTTCCTTGAGATTTTGCTTCCGTCTCTGGTTGAATCACGCCAAACTCGTTGGTATTGTTTGGCTGCGTACTTAAGATGTACATCGTTCCTTCTTTGTCTATGTACGCATCTCTCTCGAATTTCACCACTGGACGTTCCAATCCAATGGGTTGATCGGGGTTGTGCATTTGCACCACTTGCCTTCGCAAACCATCCTCATAGATGCGAGCACCTAATCGGTTGGTTCGGAGAAACTCTAGTTGCGTTCTATAGGGTCCTTCTGGTTTTTCTAAATAGGCTACATTCGACCCTCCTTCTGGTTTGTCTGTGCTAAATGCCATTTCTGATTCGCTGGTATCTGAGCTCTCGTAGGGATAACTAGTGTTCAATTGTTGAGCCCACGATCGTGCAGTAGTTCTTACACTTGCCTCTGATGATCTAAGGCTTCGTCGGTCTGACTTACCTATATGTTTGCCCGATCTAAGGTTCATTAATTTTGTTCCTTGCACACTCAGTACACGCTCAGATCGTCACAGATTCTTTGTTATTACTTTCTTGATTCTTTTTAAATTTCTTTAGATTCTTGTCAGGAATTCGACTTTCCGTTATAATTTTGAGTTCTCGTTCCGTCAGACTTAGTTTCTTTCCTTTAGGTTTTCGTCACACACACCTTTATTTGTAGTCTTAGACTTGAAAGAATTAAATATCTTGAACTTGAGGCGTTCCTATCGTCGTTAATCCACAACACTACCGTTTAGCCTAAGCTAAGAATTGACTGAGGGGGTTGAGTAATCTTCCAACCTCGAGTCAGCTTTTCTGGTTGTTCTGATGCCCACGAAGCCGCGCTTCCCAAGCTTTATGCCCTTCACTGCCTTGCCTTGGTTGCCTTTGATTGCCCTTGCTAGACCTGGAAAAATTCAATATTAGACCAATTCACAGTTGGATGATCAAGCACTTGAGTATATACACCTTTTAAGTCCCTTCCCTTTTGCCCAACTTTTCAATGCTTGCCCCCTGGCTTTCTAGTCCCAAACTAGGTCAACCTCAAAATAGCCTATGAGTATAATCACCCAAAAAATTTCCCAAAAATAGCCCCCAAATTGGCCAAAAAATGAAACCCTAAAATTTGCGATGGGGGTGCACAATCGCGATGGTCTGAGATGATCGCGATGGTCTGGGACCGTCGCGATGGCGTGAGGGTGAACCGTCACGATGGTCTGAAGTGCACCGTCGCGATGGCGTGAAAGTGGACAATCGCGATGGCGTGAGTGTGAACCGTCGCGATGGCTTGATCAGGCGGACAATCGCGATGGCGTCAGTCAACGGTCAACGTGCACAATCGCGATGGTCCAAAGTGAACCGTCGCGATGGTCCAAATGCAATGGCTTGAGCCAATCGCGATGGTTTGGGCGCGATGGCGTGAGCCAATCGCAATGGTCCAAATTTTTGAAGTGTCGCGATGGTGTGAGGGTGTCGTCGCGATGGTCCAAAAAATGAACCGTCGCGATGGTCTAGCTTGCCACGTGGCACCGTCGGCGCGATGGCATGAGCCAATCGCGATGGTGTGGGGTCAACCGAGCAATCGCGATGGTCCGCGAACCGTCGCGATGGTCCAAATGAACCATCGCGATGGCGTGAGACCGTCGCGATGGTCCGGCCGAGCCGTCGCGATGGCGTGAGCCAATCGCGATGGTGTGACACAATCGCGATGGTCTGAGACCGTCGCGATGGTCCACCAAACTATGAATTTTTGAGATACGCCTGTGGATTCGTAGATGCGCAAGGGTCGCCTACACGCCTGTGTGGTCGCTTACCTCAAATTCCGAAGTTTGCAGACCATCGCGATGGTCTGACACACTCGGAAATTTCTGACAGAAGGTGATTTTCTTACCTTTTTGCAGCCTTCCTAATGCACTGGAGTACTGTTCTTGCAAGAAAACTCAAGAAAGCAAAAGCACACACAAGCACAAAAGCTCTCTCTCACTCTCTCGCATGCACAAATGAGGGGAAATGAGGAGAATGGGTGGATATGGTGAATTTTCTGATTTTTTTTGGAGATGAAGATGATGATGCGGTGATGAAGATGGAGTGTGGGGGAGGTGAAAAACAACAAAAACTAAGTAAAAACAACAACAAAAACTGAATTTTTTACCTTCCAACGCCACTTCTTGCTATACTCTTACCATCACACATTCGTCCTAGGCTCGATCCCCGGCAACGGCGCCAAATTTGGTGTTGCTCTAGCACAATGGTGAGAACCACGTTAAGAAGCTCCACCTCCTTAATTGTCAATCCGCGGAAGAGATAGGAGTGATATGAAGATCGTGAATGTGAGATGAAGTGAGAGTGAAGGTGAGAAGCATAGAAATGCACACACACATACACACACACTACGAAGAGACAAGCAAGACACAATGGAAGGTGAGAAGTTAACTCTATTACTCAAGAACACTCTTACAAGCTCAAAATAGCTCTAAGCTCTTCTCTACTCCAACAAGCTAACCTCAAAAATGAGCTCTCTAGCTCTTTTTATAGTTTCTAGACTAGTTTTGACCGGTTTCACATCTAGTGACCGGCATAGTTAAAAATTAGGTCCTAGATGCTATTTGGAAGGGTAAACGGTATCAAAAAATAACGAAAATTGGTACGCGCATTCTACCTAAGCTCCTCAAGCTCGAGGACTCCTCGGCTTGCACAAAATGGAGCTATGGATTACAAAATGGGGTTTTCTATGTTACATATGTTCCAATAGTGATAAAAATCACTGTTGGAGGTTTTTGGAAAGTATTTGAAAACATAATTCTTTGAAAAACGATTCGATTGGCTCCCTGCTCTGTCGTTACATGCTTCCGTGTCGTATGTGCCTCTGGCTGCTTCCAACATCCACTAAGTTCAAATGAATCCACATAATTCAATCCACATAATTCATATGAATTCATATCATTTAAAACACTTGATTCAAATGAATGCATATCATTTAATCCACTTAATTCAAATTAATCTATCTCATTTACTCCACATAATTCAAATGAATCCACACCATTTGAATCACTTAATTCAAATGAATCCACATCACTTAATCCACTTCCTCTTTGGTAATTGCAGAAGATCTTCATTGTCTCCTTCGTTGTACTTCTAGTATCCCTTTCCCATAAGAAAAATGATCATTTTGAATCTCCAAGCATGGAAGCTATTCTTGTCCAACTTATTGCCCATAAGTTCACTCACTCCATTAGCATTTGCCATTTTCGTAGCAATTTAGAATCCTACACACATACTAGAAGTAGTACATCTATTTGAACACTATAATCACACTATGAAGTGATAGTTCTATCTCACATAAACACATTTTTCATGTATGAATAATACACAAACCTACCTGAAATTTTGAATCTAAAATATTTGGGAGATGCTGAATAGAAGGCAAGTTACAATTTTCTTGTTTTTTCTTTGGGCCTCACCTTGCACACACAAAATAGACATCAAAATGGTTTCAAAACTAAAATCTTATAGCAATCTAAGATCGTTTGTGAAGCACGCATTCTCCATGCCTTCTCATGGACTCTTCATTGTGAGCCTTCTTGTACATCCATACTAGCTCTGATACCATGTCAAGAGAAAGGAGATAAGAAAGAGAGCTCTCACACACCATCACACACAAGGAGAGGAGCACGCATAGATTGAGGCAACAAAGAATGATCTTCTTCTACTTCTTCTATTACATAAATATCATCTACAAGAATGACTTGATAGAACATTATAACTAGTACAATATATAAAGAACATCACATAGAGAGAACCCCAATTCCTGCGAATGAGTGAGTTGGCAAGAAACAAATGTGCCATCCTCTTGCTAGATAAATTTGGTAAAGCTCACTAAAAGTACCCTAATGTATATCAACATAACCACCATACATGCGAGAAAAATTAAAAGTAGTATGTTTCATCCCTTGACACATCATCACATGTTGAGCTTGATATCTCAACAAAAGATGGAATTAAGGGGAAGGAAATGTTACATGGTTGCCCTAAACAATAACAAATAGGAGTTTGAATATTAGCATGTGAACCCATCTTGGGTAGAGCATATGTGGGCTCTCACATGAGTGTCATGTGACACCCATGTGAGAGGCCACATGGCTAACTCCCATATTGGAGAAAGAGAGAGATTTTTGAATGGTACACGTTTCAGAGGAGAGACTTTATCATATATCTCTCTGCAAATTAGTCTGTGATATTAATCGGCAATAACCCCTTCACTTTCTCATTATTTGAACCCTAATTATGAAAAAAATGGGAAGATTCATCGAGCCTCGATAAAAATGATTGGTTCTATTTAAATTATTGTGATGATTTGAGTGGTTTATTCTTTTAATTATTGCATAACAATGTGTTTTAATTTTCTTCATATGATATTTTTTATATGATGATATTTACATGGTATTTGAAAATGAATCTATAAGGTTTATAATGCAAATGTCTTTCTTCTATTCCATTGACCTTCATGTATCACATAGGATGGCTGTACTAAAAAAGTGTTCTAGCGTTCCACCCTTATATGTGAATATGTGAGTGGTGAAGCTGTCTACCTTTTTCGATTTTTAGGTAGGGCTTAATCGATTCTACACATACATACATACATACACACACACACAAATACACACATATCAATCAAATATGTGTGTGTGTCTATATGAATCAAAACCGAAAGCTAGAATGAATAGTTCAATGGGATAAATGGATATATAGGCTATAACCCTTAAGAAAAGAGTAGGTGAAACCATAAAAAAGAAGAAGTGGTGAATCTATATAGTGCTTGATGTGGGCCAATCAAGATGACCCATCACCTAGGTGAGTCATGTATTGAGTTTGTTATTCCAATAATGAGAATAAACAAGATACAAAAAACAACTAGGCAAGGTCTTCTACCATGAGACTACAAGATAGACAGATGATAAGTGTAGAATATCCTACATTAAATAAATTGAGAAACTATTGCAATTGGAACTTTGAGTAACTTACTTGATGATCACAACTGATTAAACTCTCAATATTTTCTTTGCCAAAGGGGTGTATTCATACTTCTTCGAAGAGTGGTATGTGACATGGTTCATTTGAAGCTCAAGGGCCTTCGAACAATCTGAATACCCTTCAATAAGGAACTCTCCATGATCACTCTTATTTCACTCAATGTAGATTCCATCACCTTATGTGAAACAAGATGCCTTAGTAAGAGTATGCTTGCATGAACATACTACAAGGGAAAGTTGTAAGGTAAAGATAAATGTAGTGCATAATGGACATAATGAGACCTTAGTGTCCATTCCAACCACAAATAAATGAGCCTCTCTCTAATCAATCAAAAGCCATTCATATTATGAATTAGTTGAACATTGCGATCAATCACTTTTTTATAGTTGTATGTCCTAAATTTAAGATATGAATACTTGAATGCATGCTATACTCATTTACTTTTGTGCTCAATAATATTTTAAAACTTAAAAGGAATGCCAAGACTAAAGGTCCGAAATTCAAAACTTAGACAAGCTCCTACCATTCTTTTCCTTGTTCTTGCTCTCGCGATTTTGCTGATTCTTTCCTCTGTAAGAATCACAAACATTATATGCATCTCCACTCTGAGTGCCAACCATAGATTTTCTAGGAATGTTCTCACCTAAGAGTGCGCCATATATGTCATAATAGACTAGTTTACCACCAGGTGCACTATTGCTGACAGTTATGCAAAATGTTGGAGTTAAACGTCTGCAGAAGCATGCGAACAACACAAGGAAGAAGAAGAAGCTTGGAGCACAACACACAATACTGAATGTATTACTAGAGAATGTACAAAGATAAGTAGCCCATTAGGGCAATAGGCGTATATACAAGCCGGGGGAAAAAACCTCCTAAAGAGGGAAAAAAGTGCCCCGGCGGTCCTAGAGTGTTCACACACATCACTACCTGAATATATCAACAAATCCCCCTTGGGAGTGATGCGGTGAACAAGGAGCTGGCACTCATGTATGAGGAAGTGTGAAGCTATGTGGAAATCATTACACAAAAGGAAGTAAGCCCAAAGATTTGCGGAAAGCTTCAAACTTCTCCCTCGGGAGAGCCTTCGTGAAAAGGTCTGCAATGTTCTCCTACGTGGGCACATATGCCAAGGTGATCTCCCCAGCAGAGAACCTCTCACTGACATAATGATAATGCACCTCAATGTGCTTAGTGCGAGCATGGAACACAAGGTTCCTCGCAACTGCCAATGCGCTATGACTGTCAGTGAAAATGGTGGTGACAAAAAACTGACCAACACCCAAATCAGTCATAAGGCATTTGAGTCACACACACTCAACACTCACTGTGAAAGCTGCCATATACTCAGCCTCACAACTAGAGGTGGCCACAGTAGGCTGCTTCTTGCTCAACCGAGACATACATGAGCTACAAAGCATGAAGCAAAAGCCATTAGTGGACACACGAGTGTCATAGCAACCAACTCAATCAGAGTCAGAAAAAGCATGCAAATCTGGCGGTAGTGATCCCCCCTTGGGATAAAACAACCCAAGTAGTTGAGTACCACTCAAGTAGCATCTCCAAGCTCGACATCACACTGGTAAGAGTCACTATGTCTAACAGTAACAAGAAGTAGAGAACCATTCTCTATGTGGTGTCACATGGAAAGAAGCACCAGAATCTAGTAGCCACCTCCAAGAAAGAGAATCAACCATAAGAACCTTAATGGGTACAATACTATCAAGTGTCAATACTAGCATCATTAGAAATAGCATTAATTTGTTCAATCTTCACAATTGAAGCAGATGGTGGAGGTAGCTATGTAACATGCCAATCAACATTATATCTTTTACATTTAACATTCTTTAATGCATAGCAATATTTCTTCATGTGTCCTTTCTTATGACAATAATGGCATTCCATATCCATCTTCCTTGATTTACTTCTAGTCTTATTCCTTTGACCATTCTTTTCCTTGTTCTTGCTCTCGCAATGTTGCTGATTCTTTCCTCCATAAGAATCACGAACATTATATGCATCTCCACTCTGAGTGCCAACCATAGATTTTCTAGGAATGTTCTCACCTAAGAGTGCTCCATATATGTCATCATAGACTAGTTTACCACCAGGTGCACTATTGCTAACAGTTATGCAAAATGTTGGAGTTAAACATCTGCAGAAGCATGCGAACAACACAAGGAAGAAGAAGAAGCTTGGAGCACAACACACAATACTGAATGTATTACTAGAGAATGTACAAAGATAAGTAGCCCGTTAGGGCAATAGGCGTATATACAAGCCGGGGGAAAAAACCTCCTAAAGAGGGAAAAAAGTGCCCCGGTGGTCCTAGAGTGTTCACACACATCACTACCTGAATATATCAACAAATCCCCCTTGGGAGTGATGCGTGGAACAAGGAGCTGGCACTCATGTATGAGGAAGTGTGAAGCTATGTGGAAATCACTCCACAAAAGGAAGTAAGCCCAAAGATTTGTGGAAAGCTTCAAACTTCTCCCTCGGTAGAGCCTTCATGAAAACGTCTGCAATGTTCTCCTACGTGGGCACATATGCCAAGCTGATCTGCCCAGCAGAGAACCTCTCCCTGACATAATGATAATGCACCTCAATGTGCTTAGTGCGAGCATGGAACACAAGGTTCCTTGCAACTGCCAATGCGCTATGACTGTTAGTGAAAATGGTGGTCACAAAAGAGTGACCAACACCCAAATCAGCCATAAGGCATCTGAGCCACACACACTCAACACTCGTTGTGAAAGCTATCGTATACTCAGCCTCACAACTGGAAGTGGCCACAGTAGGCTGCTTCTTGCTCAACCAAGATATACATGAGCTACCAAGCATGAAGCAAAAGCCATTAGTGGACACACGAGTGTCATAGCAACCAGCTCAATCAGATTCAGAAAAAGCATGCAAATCTGGCAGTAGTGATCCCCCCTTGGGATAAAACAACCCAAGTAGCTGAGTACCACTCAAGTAGCATCTCCAAGCTCGACATCACACTGGTAAGAGTCACTATGTCTAACAGTACCAAGAAGTAGAGAACCATTCTCTATGTGGTGTCACATGGAAAGAAGCACCAGCCACCTCCAAGAAAGAGAATCAACCATAAGAACCTTAATGGGCACAATACTATCAAGTGTCAATACTAGCATCATTAGAAATAGCATTAATTTGTTCAATCTTCACAATTGAAGCAGATGGTGGAGGTAGCTATGTAACATGCCCATCAAGATTACATCTTTTACATTTAACATTCTTTAATGCATAGCAGTATTTCTTCATGTGCCCTTTCTTATGACAATAATGGCATTCCATATCCCTCTTCCTTGATTTACTTCTAGTCTTATTCCTTTGACCATTTTTTTCCTTGTTCTTGCTCTCGCGATGTTGCTGATTCTTTCCTCCATAAGAATCACGAACATTATATGCATCTCCACTCTGAGTGCCAACCATAGATTTTCTAGGAATGTTCTCACCTAAGAGTGCTCCATATATGTCATCAGAGACTAGTTTACCACCATGTGCACTATTGCTAACAGTTATGCAAAATGTTGGAGTTAAACGTCTGCAAAAGCATGCGAACAACACAAGGAAGAAGAAGAAGCTTGGAGCACAACACACAATACTGAATGTATTACTAGAGAATGTACAAAGATAAGTAGCCTATTAGGGCAATAGGTGTATATACAAGCTGGGGGAAAAAAACCTCCTAAAGAGGGAAAAAAGTGCCCCGGTGGTCCTAGAGTGTTCACACACATCACTACCTTAATATATCAATAAATCCCCCTTGGGAGTGATGTGGTGAACAAGGAGCCGGCACTCATGTATAAGGAAGTGTGAAGCTATGTGGAAATCACTCCACAAAAGGAAGTAAGCCCAAAGATTTGTGGAAAGCTTCAAACTTCTCCCTTGGCAGAGCCTTCGTGAAAAGGTCTGCAATGTTCTCGTACATGGGCACATATGCCAAGCTGATCTCCCCAGCAGAGAACCTCTCCCTCACATAATGATAATGCACCTCAATGTGCTTAGTGCGAGCATGGAACACAAAGTTCCTCACAACTGCCAATGCGCTATGACTCTCAGTGAAAATGGTGGTGACAAAAGAGTGACCAACACCCAAATCATCCATAAGGCATCTGAGCCACACACACTCAACACTCGCTGTGAAAGCTGTCGTATACTCAGCCTCACAACTGGAAGTGGCCACAGTAGGTTGCTTCTTGCTCAACCAAGATATACATGAGCTACCAAGCATGAAACAAAAGCCATTAGTGGACACACAAGTGTCATAGCAACCAGCTCAATCAGAGTCACAAAAGCATGCAAATCTGGCGGTAGTGATCCCCCCTTGGGATAAAACAACCCAAGTAGCTGAGTACCATTCAAGTAGCGAAAGATGCGCTTAATTGCCTGCCAATGCTTGACTCCTAGGCAATGCATAAACCTACTCATCTGTGAGGTAGCAAACTGAATATGTGGCCGAGTAATGCATAAGTAAATCAGGCACCCAACAACCTGCTGATAGAGAACAACATCAAATGCATCTCTAGCATCATGAGAACTCAATCGTAAGCTTGTCTCCATAGGAGTGGCAATAGGTTTACAGTCTTCAAGACCAAAACGCTGCAATAATGTGTCAATATATTTCATTTGACACAAAGCCATTCCACCATCAACGTGCATAGACTGAATGCCCAAATAATAATGCAAATGCCCCAAATCAGACATCTCAAATGAGGCATGAAAATCAGCCTTAAAATCAGCAATATGCCTCTCATGACGACCAATGAGTGTTACACTTATGTGTTCCTTGAGTAGCTTTGATGTGAACCTTTTTCCTATACATGGGCACTTTTTAGTCTCGTGCTGGCTAGAGGTTTTTTCCCATGTTATCACATACTTGATACTCTCATATGTGGTGGTACTTTTTACTTAGGGATATTATTCAGCTCTTACTTCAGTTCAGTGCATCGTCAATAAAGAGAGCTATTCCAGCCATCATCTTCTTCGTGTGTCTTGCTGTGTTTGTGCTCCTTGTGTGTGCTTCTTGTATGTCTCTCGCACTTCTACACACACCCAATAGTGATATCAGAGCAGGTTCAGCTCCTTCTCAAGTTTCAGTTTTTCGCATCACGGCGCACACACTTTTAAGAGTGCAAATTAACTATGGAGCATAGAACTGTGAATTTCAGGAGCCAAGAAACATTTCCACTAGGTGCGCTGGGGTTTTACCCCCATTTCAAAGCCATTCGTGCAATCAAAATCACCATGAGAGTGACAATTTGTGAGCTGAAATTTCTGTAGTCATTTCAGCTTTCGTCAAAGTGAAGATTTTGTCACATTCTTGTTCTTTTGTGAAATGGCATGCAACAATGACTTGTTTGGCATGCTTCAAGCTGAAGATAAGCTTGATGGGACCAACTATCCTATGTGGTCTTACATGATTAAGCATGTTCTTGTTGCTAAACAACTTTGGAACATAGTGGCAGATGTAGATCAAAGACCCGTAGGTGCTTCTACTTCAGAGTCTACTGTCACAGATGGAGCTTCTTTTTCGAGTACAGTGGTTTCTCCTTCTCCACCTACACAGGAGTAGCTTAGATGGGATGGAAAAGATGCTCAAGCTCATGCTTTGATTGCGCTTTTAGTGAAGCGTCATATATTCCACACATTCGGTCATGTTCTACATTGAGACAGACATGGGACACTCTTGCTTCTTTGTATGCCATGTGTAATGAAGCACATGTTACATACTTGAGGAATCAACTTGAGGATGTATGTACGACTGAAAATGAGTCGGTGGATGTGTATGTGACACGCATCAAGGACTTGAAAGAGCAACTGGCAAACATAGATGAGATCATTCCGGATGCATCACTCATTTCTACATTGTTTAAAGGATTATCGGAATCTTTTCAAAGCTTTGCTACTACACTCCGTTTGGTTGCAAAAGGAAATCCTAATATGTATGCATTTGATGAGGTTGTGTCTCTTCTTTTGCAAGAAGAGCAATCTAGAGTGAATAGGAGTGGATTGATTGAGGGAATGCAAGCACTTACTATCTCACAAAAGGGGAAAAACAAGTATGGTTCAACTTTGGGTTCATCAAAACCAAAGCCTCAAGCTTCCTCTTCCACTCATTCCTCTAATTATGGTGATTTGTAAAAGAAGAAGAGATGCAAGTATTGTCGGAAGGCTGGTCATACTATTGATGAGTGTAGAAAGCTTGATAAACGCAATGAAAAGAAGAAGGAATCCGACATGTCTATTATTGAAAATTCAGCAAATGCAAAGAATGATGAAGCTAACATGGCTCAAGATTTTTGGGCATGTGTTGTTACATGTCATCATGATGCTTCTTTGCATTCTAAATGTATGGTTGTGAATGAGGCTGATTCGGATTGGTTCTTTGATAGTGGTGCTTCAAAGCACATAACATCATGCAAAATATTTTTTGCCTCTTTGAAAGATGCACCTAAAGGAGGACATGTGGTGTGTGCAATGCCTCTTATCCTATCACTAGAGTAGGAGAAATTGAGCTTACGGCTACAAATGGAGGTGTGATTCTCTTGAAAAATGCATTGTATGTGCTCGGTATCAAGAAGAACTTAATTTCAGTTCTGTTGATTGTCAAAGCTGGACTTCATGTACACTTTGTTGATGATAAGTGTATGGTTCATGATTTCAGCAATGGCGATGTTATCGTGATGTCCGGTACATTATGTAATGGTTTGTATCGCATGGATACATACAAGAGGGCTTCCTCGAATGCCTTGGTTGCTCATACTTCTTCCATGGCTGAAATGGAGCTTTGGCATGCTCATTTTGGTCACTTGAACTTCAATAGTTTGGTTTACTTGCAAAAGAAGAACATGGTTATTGGCTTGCCTACACTTGAGTCCATTGAAAAGCATGCATGTGAAGGTTGCATTCTCGGAAAAATGCATTTTGCTTCTTTTCCAAAAGATAGTCACACACACACTACAAGAAAATTGTAGCTTGTTCATAGTGATGTATGTGGTCCCGTCAAGACTCCATCTTTTGGGAAGCATGTATATTTTGTTACCTTCATTGATGATGCTACTCGCCATACATGGGTGTATCCTATGAAAGCAAAGAATGAGGTATTTTCTTGCTTCAAAGCATTTTTAGCTATGGTTGAAAATTTTTCTTCACAAAAGCTTTTGACTCTACGCACGGATCGTGGTGGTGAATACATGTCACATGAGTTTAATGCTTTTCTTCGTGAAAGAGTTATTTCTCACCAATGTACGATGCCATATACACCACAAAATGGTGTTGTCGAGCGTAAGAATAGAACTCTACTTGAAATGGCACGATGTATGGTTAAAGGAAAGCATCTTCCTGATAAGTTTTGGATGGAAGCGGTCATGTGTGCAAACTATGTGTTGAATTGCTGCCCTACAAAAGCTTTGAGAGTCATCACTCCTTATGAGGCTTGGAATGTTCATAAGCCTGTGGTTAGTCATATGCGTGTGTTTGGTTGTTTGGCATATGCTCTTGTGCCATCACAACAACGTCACAAACTTGATGACAAGGCAAAGAAATGTATATTTGTTGGTTGTAGTGCTGAAAGTAAGGGATATCGTTTGTACCATCCATTTACGAACACAATTATTGTGAGTCGAGATGTGGTATTTGCTGAAAATTCAGTTTTCCTTCTACTTGAATGCAAAAAACAGCCAACAGTTAGCTCACAAGATGTGTTCGATACACTCATGCCTTTGTTCCAAAATGGTGCGCTTGACTATGGCCATTTAGACCAGCCAACTGAGGTTGAAAGGGCTGAAAATTCCAGCCAAATAGGGCTAAAAATGTAGAGAATTTCCAGCCAAACATGGCTAAAAAATTTCAGCCAAAAATTGTCAAAACTGTTGGAAATTTCCAGCCACATATGGCTGAACATTTGCATCAAAATATGGCTGAAAATGAGCATGAAATTTAGCCCACACATGATGTACATATTGAAGATGTTTTACATAATGAACGCATGTCTATCAAGAGTGCACAATCTATGCCAAAGTGGCTGAAACAAACTTTGCAGGACAACAAATTGAGTGCACCTTTACTTGGTAGAAGAAGATCAAGCTCTCACCATGCATCGAGTAATTTTGTGGATTATTCTCTTATTGCTACAACATGTAATGAAGAGCCACTTTCTTTTGAAGATGCATGTGACGATCCACAATGGATGAGTGCTATGCAATCAGAAATGGATTCCATACATAGGAATGGTACTTGGGAGTTATGTGAATTGCCAAAAGGAAAGAATGCCATTGGTACAAAGTGGGTTTACAAGATTAAGAGAAAATCTGATGGTAGCATTGATCGCTACAAAGCTAGATTGGTTGCCAAAGGATATGCGCATCAATATGGCATTGACTATGAGGAAACTTTTGCACCTACTTCACGCATGACTACCATTCGTACCATGGTTGCATTGGCTACCCATCGAGGTTGGAAAGTGCATCAGTTGGACATAAAAACAACCTTCTTGAATGGTGATTTGCAAGAAGAGGTTTATGTGAAGCAACCTCCTGGATTTGCTATGAAAGGGAAAGAGTATATGGTTTGCCGCTTGCATAAAGCCTTGTATGGTCTCAAGCAAGCTCCACGTGCATGGTATGACAAAATCCATATGCACTTAATTGCTCTTGGCTTGATTGCTTCACATGTAGTCCGATTGAAAGCACACTCCATGTACGCAAAAATGGGGCTGATCTTATAGTGCTTGTTCTTTATGTCGATGACATACTCTTGACTAGGTCATGTGATGCAAAACTTGACGTTCTTATGGCTGATTTGCAGCATACTTTTGATGTCACTTATCTTGGTCTTTTGAGCTACTATCTTGGCATCCAATTTGTATCCATTGAGTGGGGAATTATTATGCATCAAGCAAAGTATGTTGAAAAACTACTTCAGCGTTTTGACTTTGAGGATTGCAAGCCAGTTTCCACACCAGTTGAGACAGGATTTAGATTCTCATTTGAGGATTCCAGTGATGCATTTGACACTTCTCTTTATCATCAAGCTATGGGATGTCTTATATATGCATGTAACACAAGGCCGGATATACAGTATGCAGTAAATGGCCTATGTACTTTGGAAGTGATGTGTGTAATGATTGAACCAAAATAGATAACTTTGAATTTCCCAAACTCAAGAAAACCTTCTATTTTAGTCTTGACATTTGCTGACTGTTTTGCTCAGTGTGACCAGTACAGTAGAAATTGATAAAATTCCTTCTAGTGGTATTTAATTAGCTTAGTAAGCTACCATTTGCAAGTGGAATGATATAAAAAGATAAACTATGCTAAGAGAAATCAATTTAGCAAGATTAGCTATACCCCCGACTTTTTAGGACTGGAGCAGAAATAGACCAGTGAGCACCTCGACGCGGGTTTCTCTGAATTGGCTGAATAGAATGTCTTCAAATTTTGACATCATGTAGTAGGCTTCAAGCTGAATCCAACAAGCTTTGAATCACTGAATTTGGTGGAGTGTTGACCGAGATATGCCCTTGACAAGTTGACAGACTTTTGAGTAGATTAGCAGAGAACACAGAGATGAATAATGTAAATGTATCTATAAATTAACACTTGTGTACAATCCCATTGGCATGAATAACATTGCCTAATGGTGTAGAGAGATGTAGGCTATGGTATAGTCCTTACACACACTCAATTACAATAGAATGAAGCTCGGGAGTGAAGTGATCTACCCGCGACTTTTTCATATCCATTTTTATAGGAAATGACTAAAAATTTGAATTCAAATTCAAACTTTTGGCTCCCTATGATCAAGCTCCTAAATGCTTGGAGATATTCTCTCAATCAAGTGAGTTACTTTTTCCACGAATCACTTAGGTAGGTGATTACAAAAGATTCTAAGTCAAATTGACTTTTACAATGAGGTAAAGTGGTAATTAACCACTAGCATATGTTCCTATGCTTCTTCATGTATGTGTAGACTTTAATGCATCCTTTGAGCCAAATGTGTAGGCTTACACCAACACAAACAAAGCATCTCATAAAGTGAAAGAACTACCATCAACAGTAGTCAAAATGATCTTACCAACTCCCATAATAGGATAAAGAGGAGTTGTTGGCGCATGTAACATTATTCCCATTAGGGGTAAGCTCGAGTGAAGAGAAGAAACTGCGCTACGAGGTAATATGTTTGGTCGCCCCACTGTCAAAGTACTGGCAAACATCTGAGTCTACTACAGACATGCACTGCTCATGAGAAGATGGGTCAAAACTACAAACAATAGTAAATGCCCATTCTTCTTCCTGCATAAGATTAGCAGACTATGTTTTTGGTGTAGAGGCTTCTGCAACAATCATTCCAGCCTCTTTCTTCTCTGCCTCTTTGGCAACCAGTTTTGGACAATTCTTTATGATATGATCATTTCCTTTACAGTATTTGCAAAACAATTCCTACTTTTTTCATTTCTTTTCATCTTTCTCTTCCCTCTTCGATTGTGCAGAATTAGCATATTTTTGCTTACTAGTTGAAGAGATCCATTTTCCTTTGTCCTTCTAACTAGCCAGGAAATCTTGATCTGCCACACACATAATGGACTTGTTCTGCCTGGACTGATCCTCCTGCAACAGAACAAAGACTAACTCCTCAAATGACAAGGCATTTGGATTGCCTTTCATCATCAACTGAAGAGTAGAAGCAAAACTCTAATATGAATCAGGAAGACCATTCATAACGGTCTGTACAAGTGAGCTATTTGGTATAACGTCATCAACAGAAATCAATTGTTCCTTGAAAGGCTTCTAAAGCCCAAGGAAAAGATGATTATATGAGGCTTTATTTGGTTTAAATCCCTCGCAATCGGTCTACTTGGATTACCTAGAGCCCACAATTATCTCGAAATGGAATTCTTCTTATGGCTATACACTAGCTCATATGGTTCCCGGCAAACACACCCAAAATGTACGGCTTCTTAGTGCAAGGGAAAGTTCCTTAGACACACCTATGTTTGATTCAATCAACTTGTAATATGCCACGTTCTTTCACTTCGAGCCCACAATTGCGCGTGAATATATTCTTTTAGGGATCCCCATGACATGATGCATGTTGTCAATGGCTAGACCCCTTTGTAAAAAGCTAAGTGGTTAGAGCTGCTAAACCGGTCCATAAAGCTATATAGTGTGTTACCAGCCACATTTTCTATGACTTGTTTGGAGAAAGGGGTGAGAAATCCTTCAAGTACACTTACTTTATTTAGAGCTCAGAAATCCACACAAACTCTTAACTTTGTACATATGCAGCCACAAGCATTCACAAGGTTGAATCAGTCATCCATGTAAAATTTTATTTCAAATCTCTTGCTGCTTAACATGAGCAGTGGAAATTAAAAGCTGGCAGTTAAGAAAGGTGTGATCATCATATCATTCAAAAGTTTAAATGAAAAAGACTATTCAAACACGCAACTCAAGGACTTGTTGAATAAGCAGATGCCTGTTTTTCAGATTTTCCAAATTCTAGGTTGTAATGTTCTTGCTAAAACATATACTCAAATGGGCTTCCTCAGCAAAACAAAATTCCTAGGATTTCAAAGCTAGACACATGGAAACTTCCGATGCTAAGGCTACAGGATTATACAGATTGACATAGAGAAAAAAACCCAATCGACATAATACTTGACAACACCACTTAAGGTATCACATCAATCACGTCCCTGCTGATGGACATACCAAATGAAATGCTTCAGTATCCTTATTTCCATCTTCAGAAGACCTGAGATTCACTTACTGACTTAGAGAGTGGATGATTTCAAACATCAGAAAAAGATATATGGACAAAAATAAGCAAAACAATGTTTCACAAAGAAAAGAAAGCATGTGCCCGAATTGAACTGAAAGAAGTTCTTCATACGTTCTAAAATCCCATCACAAATTGACCTATCATGTCATATGGTCAGGAAAAGTGCTACTTGACTACCAGTCGTCAAAGAAATTGCTGATACTAAGCCCATTTTATTATGCATACAAGCAACGCGAGCAAAAGGAACTTTTAAACCAATAGTGGTTCAAGTATAAACAGGCAGCTCCTGGGCATGTAAATGAACATTACACAGATAGACATATAAGAGTCTTTTCTTGTCACAGCGTCCATGAAATCCAAAACTCTAACAACTACGATACTTGAAATCCACCCAGCAAACCTTCCATTTCTTCAAGAATGGAATCACAATCCCGAATTTGTGTATGTGAAGAAATCAAATTGGCACTTTCTTTTATGTAATCCTTAATTGATTCCACCTCCACTTGTTGCAGTTTTACTCCCACATTTACGAATGAAAACCGATCTTTCTCTCCCTCAGACACACGCAACAACATCAAAATCATTCTCATTCGAATATAATCTATCAAATAATTCCTAGTCTATCAAGTCATTTTTATTTTTTTTTGTAAGTTTCGTACAATTTGCATAGAGATCTGTCAGCACATATAGAAGAAGCGGAAGTGCGCAGACCATATAGACCTTCAATACCAAGATTTCAAGCATTTCGATTCAAAATTTATGTAATGATACCCTACATTAGACAATAAACAATTGACCGGCAGATAGAGCAGAGCAGTAAACAAAAGAATTTTCATCGATTCAATGCTCAACAGAGAATTTAGAATTGGAAGAAACATACTTAACAGTCAGAGTCTTCTTCTTCATGCGCATCGGATAATAGAATATATTCGGCAGAGTTGCACAATTTTGGTGCCAGGTTTTTCGAAAGTATCTCCGTGAAATTGGCGTCTTCTTCCTCAGATCATATGTGATCACTCTTCCCCAGTAGATCAGCTGGATTAGCCCATCGTGAGAAGATTCAGATTTCTCATACTCGTCTGATGAATGTCGTACATTGACCTCCGTTCTGCAGATTTAGCAGAGAAGGACATCCACGCAACACATCAAGTGCATCATCCGTGCGTAGCAGCCATCGAAGTCAAGAATGACATATGACCTCTACAAAGATACAACACCAGCTGAACATCCTCTACAGTTAAAGCGAACAGAGATACAATTTGTATCACTCTTTCTAATCTTCGGCACCACCTTTGGATTGATTTTCATTCTGAAACAGCTATGTGTGCTCCCCAAGAAAACTCTTGCGCATCCCTCAAAATTCCCCCTCCTTAAGGTGAACAATTGAAAGCTATCTTATTGTTGAGATCCAAACTATCGATTCACTCAGACATCGCTTTCCCCTATCCTCTCCTCTCTGAATGGTCTGGTAAGTATGTGTAAACCAGAGCTCTAAACAATTGTAGTCATGACGTCAGGACGCCTCTCTCTTGAATGCTACGCACTGCAGATCAAAACTCCTTCAACCCAGACCACAACGCTTGACTATAGAGAAGAGGAGGCAGACCCATTGATGCACAAACTAATGTTTCCTCCAAATCGAGAACGACCGTAAGCCTGTTGGGATCCTTGCCGTCACGAGGTGGAAGGGCACCTGATCCTCGGTGTGAAAAAAACAAAACCCCCCGAGAGAGAGCCTCCATTAGCGCGTTCCCCCATTTTGTTCTGAATCGAAAAAACGAAAAGGAGCGTCCCCTCTCTCTGTTTTCCTGGCAAAAAAACGGAAAAGAGGGGGGAGAGTATTCTGACATAAATAACCTTCCCAAAACAGACTTTTGTTCACTTCCTGCATTGTTTTTGTTGATATCCCAAGCAGGCCGACTCACTCTTTTGGTTTTTTTTTTTATTTGAGCATTCCACCATCAAGCTATCACTATGGGAACATGGTGTTATCAGGTTCAGACTGCAGTCAACCAATAGAAGACCCGCGAGTTTCCTTGATCTTACCGAGGCATCAGCAAGTCCCGAAAGCTGTGTCAAGTGGTTACCAATCTCACTTGACAAAAGCCCCAAAGTATACACATCAAACTTCAAACCAAGCTCCTTCTCGGTAAAGTCCTGAAAAAAAATTCTGGAAAGCCAGTATAAAGTCTTCTCGTTTTGAATTCAATTCCATGCATCATTTCAAATGCAGTGCGTCTCCTTGAAGAAGTGACGCCATATATCGTCAGACAACCGGACAAGATGACCACAAGACCTGCAGCAATAAGAGACCCAGCAACTCCTGCAACCTTGGCATCCGTAATTCCATTCAGATGCACTGTAGGAGGGGCTCTGCGCACTCCAAATACTTCTCATCAATCGTCAATTCCACTCTTCAAGTACCTGAAATCAAATGTATTTTCCTGCCAAATAGAATCACATTAGTGCATCAAAACCAACCATTTTCGGAGCTAACATACTTCCCTCTTCTTATTTGCGAAGTCGTCCTCGACGAGCCGCTTTTGCTGCAATCTAATCAAAACAGCCATGAACATGTCAACTTTCAATTGGTTCACATACCCTTTCATCGGCCGCCATTTCCATTGAACCTGCACTCATTGAAGCTGTTAGTGCTAAAAATCACTTATGAATACATACAAATCAGTCATTTCCAAAATGATCCAAGAACATGCACATATATGCAATTCCATTTCAGCCATGCATCAATTTGCTCATACATTCCATTATGAAAAATGGTCTCAACCAAAATAACACATGCACACCTTTCCATGTTTTAGATATGCAATTACCATTGCGGAAAACAGAAAAGAAATTACCGAAAACAACAACAACTGAAATGAACACAATCGGAGATGCAAAAATACCCAAAATGCACACTCGATTATTACATCTACTATTCGCTATGTACGATCATTCCATGAACAGACATTCCCGAAGGATCCCCATCGTCGTCCTACAAAAATCATCGAAACTCGAGGGCAAGTCAAGACATACATCAGAACCCTGGAGTGTCCCACACACTAGAAAAACCCTCAGATAGAGCACACAAGTTATAAACCACTACCGTTGCATCACCTCGCTAAAGCCTCATCCATAAATACATATAGAGTCTCCGTGCCTTCAAGAATGTTGATTCAAAGTGAGCTGATCTGTCGCAAGCCAACACATATCAATCACACAAGCAAATAACGTTCCCTTCCAGGCGATCATCGCCCTCTCCTCTCTCTCTCTCCCCCTCAGGAGTGGGGAATAACTTCATATGAAAATTTTATTGTAATCACACGTTGGCCTACATTGACACTGGATGCGATTCGTGGACCTGACCACCCGATCAGGTTGATTCCACCCATCTACCAACGCAATGCAGCGCACAACACACAAACACACAATGATAACACATAACATATATCAGCTAGCCCATAACGAAACTGGATACAGCTCGTGGTCGTGACTACCCAGCCACGATGGCTCCACCTGCCTACCAACCCGTTATGGCGCGTAGCTAAGACACAGACATATACATCCCAAGCCTATGGCGAAACTAGCTGCGGCTCGTGGTCCTAACCACCCGGCGAGGATAAATCCACCCACCTACTAGCCCACCATAGCGCATTGGTACGATCACAACAACACAATATTTTTTCTTTTCTTTACTTTTTCTTTTTCTTCGTTTTTTTTTTTTCATAGTTAATAAATTCTTGGAGAAGTAGCATCCACCTCATCAGTCGCCCTGATAGCTCGGGTTTATTAATGATATACTTAAGGGCTTCATGATCCACATAAAAAGTGAAATGCTTTCCCATCAAGTAATGCCGATATTTGTTCACCGCGAAGATCATCGAGAGACATTCCTTCTCCGTAGTCGTATAGTTCCTCTCAGTGCTATTCAAATTGCGACTTGCATAGTAAATAGGATGGTCCATCTTCTTTTCGTCGGCTTGGCATAGTACTGCTCCAACCGCAGTATGAGAAGCGTCGGTATGTACATGAAATTCCTTCGTCCAGTCAGGTGCTACCAAAATCGGTGCGTTTATTAACCTCTCTTTGATCGAGTCGAATGCGACTTGACAATCTCCCGTCCACTGGTATTGTTGGTCCTTCCTCAAGAGAGTCGTCAGTGGTGTCGCTATGGATGCAAAATTTAATATAAAACGTCGATAATAATTTGCATGGCCTAAAAATCCTCTGAGTTGTCGCAAATTTTACGGAGGTGGGAGTTGTCCAATCTTTTCCACTTTATCCTCGTCGACCGCAATCCCTTTTTCGGAAATAACATGTCCCAAAAGCAATCCTCTTCGTACTCCAAACGTACACTTTTCAGGATTTAATGCGATGCCTTTTTCGATGCTTCTTCTTAAAATTGCTTCGATCCTCTCCATCATGTTCTCATCGTCGCCTCTGATTGCAAAGTCATCAAGAAATATCTCCATCCAATCCTGCAGGTAGTCTTGATATGCAGCTATCATTGCTCTCTGGAATGTGGCCGGTGCATTGCATAATCCAAATGGCATCACCCGATATGCATACGTACCCCATTCTGTCGTGAAAGTAGTTTTTGATTGATCCTCTTCATGGATTTGGATCTGGTTGTACCGACTAAAACCATCCAAAAATGAGTACAACTTATGGCCAGCCACTCTGTCCAAGATTTGATCAGTAAAGGGTAAGGGAAAGTGATCCTTCTTCGTGCGCTCGTTCAACTTCCGATAATCTATGCAAATACGGATTTTCTTATTTTTCTTCGGAACAACTACAATTGGTGATACCCATTCGCTGGATGCGATGGGGTATATGAATCCTGCCTCCAATAATTTGGTCCATTCCAGCTTGATCAATTCCGAGTAGACTGGATTTGTTCGCCTAAGTCGCTGACATATTGGTCGTGTGCCTTCTTCCAAGTCTATATAATGTTGGCAGATTTGGGGATCAATTCCTCTCAGATCACTGTATGACCATGCAAAGGCCTTGCTGAAATTTTTGAGTGTCGTTTTAATGCAATCTCGTACTCCATCTGGTAGCTCTGACCCCACGCTCAGGAACTTTTCTGGAAAAACTTCCCACTTTTCCAGCTGGGCTTCTCGCGAATATTCCTTATTCCTTGATGACACTGTGATTGGAACATGCTCTCCAATCACGCGTGCATGGTTGGCCAATAAATCATTGTTTTGTTCTGTTCCGATTGAACCTAGTTTCTTCAATTCAGCTTTTACAATGGCTTCCGACACTTTAGTCTTACTCTTCGCTTCCTTTTCCGATTCTCGACTTCTCTTTAGAATCTCTGCTTCTAGCGTTCTAACTCTTTCTCGCAACTGTTGCACTTCCATTGTCGGAGCTAACTCTAGTTTCAACTCTTCCCTTGAAGTCCCCTTCTCCAGGGATTGAGTAAATTTATTTTCCTTTGCATCTATACTCAACATGTAGCACTCAAATTCTCTTGTGTGCGTCAACCATCCTAGCAACTCCTGATCGGAATCGTCGTTATAGAGTAATGGATTTTTATACTCTCCCATCTTCGTGTCTTGATTCTTAAAGAGCTGCAAGTTCAACCCGTCTTGAAGCAGATTCTTGTAGGCGTCCGTGTTCAAGGAAAACCTAGCTCGTGCAATCTCGTGCCTTTCTTTCTCCTTCTCCTTCTTGTCCATCTCATCGATTATTATTGTCTTCTTCTTGTTGCTCGAGGGTGGGGATACTTGCAACTGAATCCGATCAGATTTTGGCCCTATTGAAATAAAACCTGTGCGCCAGTCATGCACACATTCGGCTTGCACCAACCATGGCCGTCCAAGTAGGATCGAGAAGGTAGCCTCCGAGGTCCTTGGTCTTACTATCAGATAATCAACTTTAAACTCTAGACCGCCCACAACTGTACTTACATTCTTCAAAAGACCCGCAGGCTTTACTTGTGTTTGATCCACCATTCTCAAGGACATTGGCGTTTCTTCCATGTGGTTGAGGCCCAAAGCTTTCATCATGAACTCAGTCATTAAGTTGACTGCGGCTCCACTATCTAACTGAGCGCCGGGGACTGCATATCCCTTAATCTCGACCGTCACAGCTGGAGCATTCGAATCAATTTGCATCGTAATACTTTGAATGATTCCTTGGATATCGTTATCTTGTCTATTTTTATCTCGAGCTTTCCTCGGCTTCTTAATATATTCGTTGTAGAATTGTTTCCTATAAACAGGCGAACATTTCAACAATGTGCCAATGTCCAGCGTGACTTCAGTGTCACGAGTAGCTTCACAATATCTACTTCTTCCGAACTTTGTCTTTCCTTTCTAATCTTAGGAGCTTTCAATCTTTCAGGGAATGGTGCTATGCCCGGCACAAACTCCTTGGTTACTGGTGGAAGAATCTCGACCTCTTCCCCATCCTCAAACTCTTGCTGCTCAGCAAATCCTCCAACTTGGTTTTCTACCTCTTTGTGCTCAGCTATCTTCTCGTGACTCCCTTCTTCACCTTCGCCTCCTGGATTCTTCTTCGAATACTCTTGAGTCCTTGTGACTACTGCCACAGTTGGATCTTTGTGTGGTTTCTTGGCCTTGTAAGCATCCACAAAGTGCATCGACGAGCTAGAGCCTTCTTGAGGATTCGGTGTTTTGAACACTACTCCGATTGTAGGAATGTGCTCTTGAGCTCTTGATGTGGGATGCATCTGAGTATCCACATAGTTTGAGGACCCTACTGGTCCTTTTTCCTTGCCGGCGGCAGCTCTTCGTTTTGGACAATCCTCATCAAAGTGGCCCTCCCCACTACAGTACCTACATAGTGGGGTATAATCAATTGGCTTCTTTTCGTTTGGACATCTAGATTGAGTGTGGCCAAAGCCATGACACCTCCAGCACTGGATTGGACTGTCTCTTCTTTGATCACGCGTGGCTCCTCTTGGATAGTCTCCTCCTTGACCCTGAGCACCATATCCATAAGTCGGTCTGTTTTCCCAACGAGATGTAGGTGGTACACTTTGAGCGGGCAATCCCGTGTAAGGTCTTTCTCTTGCATCTCCTGATTTCATGGTCCTTTCTTCATAGGCTCTCTTGTTGTAACATCGGTCCTCTGTGTGATTTGTTCTTCCACAAAAAGTACAACGCATCCCAGGTGGCGATCTATCTGTGAATACTCTCGAGACTGTAGGGCATTCTGAAGCCAAATGGCCGTAACCATGGCACTTTCCACACCATGTATTTGATCGAAACACTTGATTCGGGTTTGTTGTGACCTCTGGTTTTACTGTGTATGTCTCCTGAGTTATCGTGGCAGCTTTTATAGCTTGCGTGACCAATTCCAATATTCGCTCTTCAGTTAGCGCAAGCTTTGCCTCGCCTGGCGTGCTAGTGGCAGCTACAAAAGCTGGGGTCGTCAATGCGGGACTTCCTTGGCCAGGATCCTTCATTGGTATGTTTCCTGGCCCTCCCATTGGCTCGTATAAGAGTTCCATCTTTCTTTGTTGACATAATTGTACTTCCTCCCAAAGCCTTGCTTGTTCCTTAGCATCCATTAAGGTCGCAGGTCTTGTCAGGCTGATATGTTGTTGCGCCGTAGGATCTCTCAATCCCGAAATGAATCTTCGTTTCAATGTCGCATCATTCGGGGCATTCACGCCCATCTTTCTTACTAACGTTTCCATTCTCTGAATATAGTTGTCGATGCTCTCATTGACTCCTTGTCGCAAATAATCCATTTGTTGGGCCAATCTATCTTGGAAGCCTTGTCGCCGAAACTTTGCCAAGAAGGCTTCTTTGAGCATCTGATAAGTTCCACGCTCTTGTGGTGTCAGATTCCCATACCAATTGGCTGCCTCATCACGGAGAATAGCAGGAAAAATTCTCAACCTTTGATCCTGGTCAACTACATCATTGGCCTCACAAGTAACCTCAAACAGCTCGATAAAACTATCCGGATCTTCGTCCCAAGTACCTGAGAACTTGGTGAAGTCCCCCAAATGAACTGAAATTCGCTGAGCCATTTCGAACAGAGGTGTGATGTCGATATCACTTCGATCCCAAAAATTTAGCACACGTGGCTTCAGGATCCCTCCTTCAAATTTCCGCACTTGGTTCGCGACTCTCCTACGGGAGTACACGTTTTTTACTGATTTCTTCGAGCTAATCGAGGTCCACTCACCTGGCGGTTCCCACCTTCTCCTTTCTCTTTCAAGGGCTCTTCTCTGAGCGCGTTCCTCTCTTTGAGTTTGTGTTGCTCCTGACGATGAGCTCCCCTCGCTCATGTACTAGATCGTGGGGTCCGCAAGCTCCGCCAACCTGTGGCGCTAGGCGAACCTATGGCACTCTCTTATAGAGACGTACCAAGCTAATTCCCGACAGATGCACCAAATGAAAGGCTTCTAAAGCCCAAGGAAAAGATGATTATATGAGGCTTTATTTGGTTTAAATCCCTCGCAATCGGTCTACTTGGATTACCTAGAGCCCACAATTATCTCGAAATGGAATTCTTCTTATGGCTATACACTAGCTCATATGGTTCCCGGCAAACACACCCAAAATGTACGGCTTCTTAGTGCAAGGGAAAGTGCCTTAGACACACCTATGTTTGATTCAATCAACTTGTAATATGCCACGTTCTTTCACTCCGAGCCCACAATTGCGCGTGAATATATTCTTTTAGGGATCCCCATGACATGATGAATGTTGTCAATGGCTAGACCCCTTTGTAAAAAGCTAAGTGGTTAGAGCTACTAAACCGGTCCATAAAGCTATATAGTGTGTTACCAGCCACATTTTCTATGACTTGTTTGGAGAAAGGGGTGAGAAATCCTTCAAGTACACTTACTTTATTTAGAGCTCAGAAATCCACACAAACTCTTAACTTTGTACATATGCAGCCACAAGCATTCACAAGGTTGAATCAGTCATCCATGTAAAATTTTATTTCAAATCTCTTGCTGCTTAACATGAGCAGTGGAAATTAAAAGCTGGCAGTTAAGAAAGGTGTGATCATCATATCATTCAAAAGTTTAAATGAAAAAGACTATTCAAACACGCAACTCAAGGACTTGTTGAATAAGCAGATGCTTGTTTTTCAGATTTTCCAAATTCTAGGTTGTAATGTTCTTGCTAAAACATATACTCAAATGGGCTTCCTCAGCAAAACAAAATTCCTAGGATTTCAAAGCTAGACACATGGAAACTTCCGATGCTAAGGCTACAGGATTATACAGATTGACATAGAGAAAAAAACCCAATCGACATAATACTTGACAACACCACTTAAGGTATCACATCAATCACGTCCCTGCTGATGGACATACCAAATGAAATGCTTCAGTATCCTTATTTCCATCTTCAGAAGACCTGAGATTCACTTACTGACTTAGAGAGTGGATGATTTCAAACATCAGAAAAAGATATATGGACAAAAATAAGCAAAACAATGTTTCACAAAGAAAAGAAAGCATGTGCCCGAATTGAACTGAAAGAAGTTCTTCATACGTTCTAAAATCCCATCACAAATTGACCTATCATGTCATATGGTCAGGAAAAGTGCTACTTGACTACCAGTCGTCAAAGAAATTGCTGATACTAAGCCCATTTTATTATGCATACAAGCAACGCGAG
Source organism: Ceratopteris richardii (assembly GCA_020310875.1). Classification (NCBI taxonomy): domain Eukaryota; kingdom Viridiplantae; phylum Streptophyta; class Polypodiopsida; order Polypodiales; family Pteridaceae; genus Ceratopteris; species Ceratopteris richardii. The sequence goes on along the minus strand of CM035436.1, from coordinate 73,922,910 downwards.
CAAAAGGAACTTTTAAACCAACAGTGGTTCAAGTATAAACAGGCAGCTCCTGGGCATGTAAATGAACATTACACAGATAGACATATAAGAGTCTTTTCTTGTCACAGCGTCCATGAAATCCAAAACTCTAACAACTACAATACTTGAAATCCACCCAGCAAACCTTCCATTTCTTCAAGAATGGAATCACAATCCCGAATTTGTGTATGTGAAGAAATCAAATTGGCACTTTCTTTTATGTAATCCTTAATTGATTCCACCTCCACTTGTTGCAGTTTTACTCCCACATTTACGAATGAAAACCGGTCTTTCTCTCCCTCAGACACACGCAACAACATCAAAATCATTCTCATTCGAATATAATCTATCAAATAATTCCTAGTCTATCAAGTCATTTTTTTTTTTTTTGTAAGTTCCGTACAATTTGCATAGAGATCTGTCAGCACATATAGAATAAGCGGAAGTGCGCAGACCATATAGACCTTCAATACCAAGATTTCAAGCATTTCGATTCAAAATTTATGTAATGATACCCTACATTAGACAATAAACAATTGACCGGCAGATAGAGCAGAGCAGTAAACAAAAGAATTTTCATCGATTCAATGCTCAACAGAGAATTTAGAATTGGAAGAAACATACTTAACAGTCAGAGTCTTCTTCTTCATGCGCATCGGATAATAGAATATATTCGGCAGAGTTGCACAATTTTGGTGCCAGGTTTTTTGAAAGTATCTCCGTGAAATTGGCGTCTTCTTCCTCAGATCATATGTGATCACTCTTCCCCAGTAGATCAGCTGGATTAGCCCATCGTGAGAAGATTCAGATTTCTCATACTCGTCTGATGAATGTCGTACATTGACCTCCGTTCTGCAGATTTAGCAGAGAAGGACCTCCACGCAACACATCAAGTGCATCATCCGTGCGTAGCAGCCATCGAAGTCAAGAATGACATATGACCTCTACAAAGATACAACACCATTTGAACATCCTCTACAGTTAAAGCGAACAGAGATACAATTTGTATCACTCTTTCTAATCTTCGGCACCACCTTTGGATTGATTTTCATTCTGAAACAGCTATGTGTGCTCCCCAAGAAAACTCTTGCGCATCCCTCAAAATTCCCCCTCCTTAAGGTGAACAATTGAAAGCTATCTTATTGTTGAGATCCAAACTATCGATTCACTCAGACATCGCTTTCCCCTATCCTCTCCTCTCTGAATGGTCTGGTAAGTATGTGTAAACCAGAGCTCTAAACAATTGTAGTCATGACATCAGGACGCCTCTCTCTTGAATGCTACGCACTGCAGATCAAAACTCCTTCAACCCAGACCACAACGCTTGACTATAGAGAAGAGGAGGCAGACCCATTGATGCACAAACTAATGTTTCCTCCAAATCGAGAACGACCGTAAGCCTGTTGGGATCCTTGCCGTCACGAGGTGGAAGGGCACCTGATCCTCGGTGTGAAAAAAACAAAACTCCATTTCGTTCTGAATCGCAAAAACGAAAAGGAGCGTCCCCTCTCTCTGTTTTCCTGGCAAAAAAACGGAAAAGAGGGGGGAGAGTATTCTGACATAAATAACCTTCCCAAAACAGACTTTTGTTCGCTTCCTGCATTGTTTTTGTTGATATCCCAAGCAGGCCGACTCACTCTTTTGGTTTTTTTTTTTATTTGAGCATTCCACCATCAAGCTATCACTATGGGAACATGGTGTTATCAGGTTCAGACTGCAGTCAACCAATAGAAGACCCGCGGGTTTCCTTGATCTTATCGAGGCATCAGCAAGTCCCGAAAGCTGTGTCAAGTGGTTACCAATCTCACTTGACAAAAGCCCCAAAGTATACACATCAAACTTCAAACCAAGCTCCTTCTCGGTAAAGTCCTGAAAAAAAATTCTGGAAAGCCAGTATAAAGTCTTCTCGTTTTGAATTCAATTCCATGCATCATTTCAAATGCAGTGCGTCTCCTTGAAGAAGTGACTCCATATATCGTCAGACAGCCAGACAAGATGACCACAAGACCTGCAGCAATAAGAGACCCAGCAACTCCTGCAACCTTGGCATCCGTAATTCCATTCAGATGCACTGTAGGAGGGGCTCTGCGCACTCCAAATACTTCTCATCAATCGTCAATTCCACTCTTCAAGTACCTGAAATCAAATGTATTTTCCTGCCAAATAGAATCACATTAGTGCATCAAAACCAACCATTTTCGGAGCTAACATTCCTTCAAGTCTTTGATCTTTGTTAGAAAACTATCCATAGAATCACCTTCATTCATATGCTCACTCTCCAACTGTTTTTGGAGGTAAGCAACACGGGCCTCATTCCTAGCTTGGTACGATGTGGTAAGTGTATCCCAAGCATCCTTAGCTATTCTGCAAGAGTGAATGTGAGGAATAATGGCACGTTTGATAGACAGAGCTATCAATGCATGTGCTTGGGCATCTCTAACATCCCAATGAATTTTCTCTGCAGTAGCTAGAGCAAAAATTGCAGCACGAATAGGAATATGCAGAATATCATCATCTTCGACACCTTCTGCATCAGCTTCAGTACATGTAGTTGTAACAGTTGCACGTGTGATAGGACGTTTTTCAACACCCTGCACAATGTTCCAATACATGTCGCATCATACAAGCCCATAACGGGTAGTTGGTACCATCCAATTTATCCTCAACAACCAACATACGTAACACATCACTGCTTTTAGCCATGGTCGGTGACTCAAATACCTTGATGTAGAAAATTGATTGTATCTCAAAAAGTTGAAGAGAACTGCCCAGATGAATTCTGCTAGACCTGTAGCACTAGCAATCCTAGAGTGTTCATACACAAGCCGGGGGGGAAAACCTCCTAAAGAGGGAAAAAAGTGCCCTAGCAATCCTAGAGTGTTCATACACATCACTACTTGAATATATCAACACAAAACGTATCCCATCATGATGGCAATGTGCATAGCAACAAGAATGCTTTCATTTCATTATCCATCTTTATTTTCTGATTCTACAACTAAGAGAATATACCATCAAACTCATTTAAATGAGCAACAGTTCTATTTGTGTCCTTCATGCGGAGGTCATATAACTTTCTCATCAAATACACTTTATTTGATGCGGTTTCTTTTTTATATGTATTGCGTAACTTCTTCTAAAGATCCTCTACACTTTCACAATCCAATACTAAAGAGTAAAAATTATATGCTAGGTGAAATTTAATGGTAGGCCCAGCCATTTCATCCCAATCATCATCCATATCAATAGGATTCTTTGAAATTCCAATTATTGGCTTCCAATGTCTCCTCGGAATCATCATATTTTCATCCGATTCTTCCATAGAGAAAAGTTTGTGCAATCAAAATTTTAGATCTCAAAATGGTATTTTCCTTGCAAATTGTAGCTCCTCCTTGGAACACTAGCACTAGATCTAGATCCACTAGATGTACCTGAGATTTTTGATGCCATGATGATACAGAACTCACTAGAATGACAATGAAGCTAGAATAGTCCAAACACCACTAAAGCTAAAAAAGGGATGACCAAGTGTTAGATTCTTAGAGAATCTGAGATTATGTGAGAATGTATGTGCTCACACTAATAAGTGTGTCCAAGAGTAAAATTGACCACTTATAGTTGAAAAACAAAAATTCAGAAAAATATGTCAGAGTGTCATCCACAAAATGAGCATGTGACCTATGAAAAAAGCCTCCATAAGATTGCCAATATTGACATGTAAACTTGCATAGTGAATCACTTAATCCAATGCATGTAACCACTTAATCAAAAGAAGCCAACTACTTGAGAACCTATGAACAACTAGCATACATCTCCAACGATGAGGCTGGGTAAGTCTTCCACCTACACCACCAAAGAGACCCAATATCTCGATGTCTTCCAATTATTAAAACCTCACTGTGATCGTGTTTATCAATGCCAAAGGCTTTATGAAAAAATGTAGCTGCTATATCAATGACCACATGTACGTACATATGTAGTATCCACATAAGCATACATAGTGTGTATGTGCTTGGTATATGCAGTAAAATGGTACTGAAAGGTTGAATTGGAAGCACAAACACAAGTGAAGAATACTTGCAAGTGTCTGTCAACTCTATTCTTTAGGTGAAAAAACCTGCATAAACTTACGGTGGTTGCTCCCACCAAAACTGAAATGTTATCACTTATGAAATTTTTGAATTATTGTTCATTATGGAGATATTAATGTGCTTTGTGTTTTGATATAGCAACTAAAGATTTATGAGGGCATGGATGGGTGTGGACATTTCAGATGTATCTAAACATGAATAAGAGAAATTATAATTTCTATATATTTTATAAATAAAGCCCTACATTAGAGGGTTCTTTCTAGAAATTCATAAAAATAGTGTTTAGGATAAGGATAATTGTAGATTGTGATTTTTGTAAATAAAAGATAAGTCTCTCTATAAAAGAGAGCAATTTTGTACCTTCAAATCTACTTTTGAAAGTGCGAACCTCATTGTAATCTCTATTTTTCACGTAATAAAAACACCTATAAATACATGTACTTTGGAGATTCATGAAAGAGAGTGTGTAGGGGAAGGTTTTACCCAATACTGTGTATAGTCTCATCGCTATTTTTGTGTGTATTTTGAGTGTTGTACTCTCTGTGTATGCGTGTATGTAAGATCCTACAACAGTGGCATCAGAGCCTACATGCTTCACTTTAGAGGGATTCCGATACTGTTTGCTTTTGGCATTCTGATCACCTATTTGGCATTCGATTTTGGTCCCCCTGTCCCTATTTCAATTTCAGTTTCAGTTTCATTTTCATTTTTGTTTCTGTTATCTAGTTCTAGTTCTCATTTTTGTTTCTTGTTTTTGTTTTTGTTTCAGTTCCAGTTCTTGAACCTAAACCTATAGTTTATGCATATAATTTACTCCTATGTGTACACCTATGTTTACTCCATATGACTTTGGCATCTTTGGCTTCCATGGCATCCATGGCACCCGTGGAAACCTGACATATCGTTTCTAATCAAGAAGTTCATGTAGAACCAATGAAAATCAAGGTAATTGTAGAATGGTATGTACCTCAAACAGTTAATGATGTACATTCTTTTCTTGGTTTAGATAGTTTCTATAGGTAGTTGTTAAACATTTTTCCTATTTAGTACTTATCATTACTTTATTATTAAATAATCACAATAGATCCACAAGGCTTCATTAATGCGTACTTATGATCACTTAATTTTTGCACATCATTCCCATTCACATTAATTTAAGGCTCTCATGATACATTCTCATGCATGTGTTTTCACGTTTATATTGATTTAACTCTTTCATGATACATCTTTCATGATACATCCATGCAGTTGGAGGAGGTTTGTGAGATATGGATGGGCATGGACATTTTGGATGAGTTTCAACATGAATAAGAGAACTTATATTTTCTATATATTTTGTAAATGAAGATCCATGTAGAGGGTTCTTTCTAAAAATTGATAAAAATAGTGGTTAGGATAAGGATCGTTGTAGATCATAATTTTTGTAAATAATAGATAAGAGGGAAACTTTTTACTTTCATGCCTGCTTTTCAAATTGATGCCCTCATTGTAATCTCTATTTTATAAATAATAAAAACACCTATAAATATACATATTTTGGAGACTTGTCAAACATAGCATGTGGGGGAAGATTGCACCCAATATTTTGTATTGTTTCTATTGTGTGTGTTTTCAATTTTTGTACTCTCTATGTTCACATATCTGTAAGATCTTGCAATACGAAAACCTTCAAGAAATTTGTAAATTTACTAGTATGGCCCAAAGCTAAATATTCATTGTCAAAGAAATACAAAGAACACTCTTCTTGATGTTGTTGAGCTTGTGTAAAGAGAATTATTTGTGAAAAAAATCTAAGATGGCTCGAGAAAATCATCCCAAAAATTCTTCAAAATAGGTTTTGAAAGCAAAGAATGAAGCTTTGAGGGCCCAAAAAATGTTTAAGGTAATGTGAAACTTAGTCTTTCCCCCTCCTCAAACACCACAAGAGTGTACATTAGTGACAAGAGATTGCTAGTTAAGCGAGCTCCCAGGAGAAGAGTACTAGGATGGGTGATCTCATAGGAAGTACTGGGAAACGCCATCTTCCTTGATCATTTAGGTCCTCCCTCACATGTAGCCAACAACACCAATAGTGACTTCGGTGACTTGGATGAGAAGGTATGCCAAGGTTTATGCCTTGTTCGTACCTCAGAGAAAGTCATAGGTGGGTGGGTGAATGCTACCTTTTCTCACACAACAACAATTTCTTTTTTGCTTCGAACTACTCTGATACCAATGATGTGGTGTGATACCGATGTACCACCATGGAGCTCTCTTCATGTCACCTTCAAGTTGTACCCTCTTTACTACAAAACTCAGCTCTGGGTGCGACACATAGTACTCTGCATGGGACTTGCAAAATGCACAGAAATCACATAGTATACATTGAGCACGAACACAATTTTTCCTAAGTTTTACAAATGTGGTAAAACCTTGGGTTCGTGGCTAACTAGGCCACTATATTACAAAACATATAAAAGTGTTCGATGGCCATTTTGACTTTCATATAGACACTAACAATAACACTCTTTATAAGAGGAAGATATGTACATTGCATACCTCCATAAAATTCACTACGAACCTTGAATTGTCCTCACTTTTACATGTAAAAATGATTGTTTTTCTTTTATTCTCTCAAACAATCTCCACCTGATCCTTGTTTTTCATTTGTTATTGTGCTACAGAGTTATTGAAGTTATTCTCTTAAGTTATTAACATTCCCTCCTTTTCAGAAGTTGAGCTTATAGTGATAGACTCTTCATTATCCATGACATATTAGTTTTTCTTTCTTTTGTGATTGACTTCACATGGTGTAGCTTTGTGATGAGTAGCACCTCCTTTAATGTCAATCCGAGAAGACGTGAGGATGGTATGAAGACCTCGAACAAGTGATGGCACAAGTGTGTGAGTGAGAAGCACACAAACATGCACACACATACACACACGTGCACACAAGGCAAGAACAAAGAGAGAGACAATGGACTCACTTCTATTGCAAAAGAGTTCTCATACAAGTTCAAATCTACAACAAGCTATCCTAAAAAATGAGCTCTCTAGCTCTTTTTATAGTTTTTTACTAGCTTTGGTCTTGTCCAGACCTAGTGTCTGACCTAGTTAAAAATTAGGTTCTAAGTCTATTTTAGAGGCTCAAACGAGCTTTGAAAATTATGAAAATTGGTACATAAATACTACCAATACTCCTCAAGCTTGAGGACTCCTCGGTTTGCACAAAATGGAGTAGAAATAATCAAAAACGGTATTTACAATGGTGTGAAGTGACGAAGATCACTATTTGGAAGATATTGCTTCATGAAAAATGATAGGCCTATTTGCCAGATCTTCGTTGATTGCTTTGCCTACTTGGCCCTTCTCTTTGCTCTGATTTCTTATGTTGGCTCCCTTGTCTTGAAATGCCCTGACTGCTGCCAACACTCCCCCCTCTCTCGCGTTTGTCCTCTCTGACAGATCCTTGTTGAGCGGACCATTGGACGTAGTATTCCACGACATCTGTCGCGAGGTGGTGCTTTGCTAACCTCAGTCCTTTGGCCAAATCTGTGAGTAACGCATCCTAGTCGACTGGCCCAAGTACCTACGGATGTGGCATGCGTAGCTCATCTGAGTGTAGAGCCTATTCCACAACAAATAAATGTAACAGATGAGATGGTTTGGGTATGAATATTTCTGAGTGATACTCCTAGAACCCTGATAAACATTCCTTCAAATGTTTGTTTGAAGCATGCTGGGAGATATTTGATGCGAGCATGCCACACATACAAAACATTGATGGATGGGGTGGTGCTCATATCATAGACTAGGTCGTGGTTGCCTTCATTGAAACCTAGGGCCGAAAGGTGAGGTTCTTTAACATTTTTGAAGGTCCTGAATGTGATGAGCATGAGTTCGAATATTTTGAGGCATATCTATGCCATGATGTCTGGTACATTCTTGAATCTAATGCCCCAATGTGGAATTGTTGAAATCATATAGGCTATTGTTGGTGGGCCACGAGGCAATGCCAAATATACATAGTTCAGCCATTTGTGACATCCTTTGATGGTCTTCATTGTTTTGGTGTACTCAGGCCATGATCTTCGTAAAAAAACAGGGCAATAGCAAGGGTTATACTTAATGTATAAGGGCATATTGTTCCATGTGCGCACCATTTTAGGGTAGGTTTCAAGCTTATTCTCCATGTAGGTTGAAATATGTTTCCTTGCGTTGCGCTTTCAAGAATGTCATCTGGGGCAAATTGTGTTGCATAGGTTGGCTCTTTCATGGTGCGATGTTTTATCTCAGCATTATAATCTACCAATAATACACAAAATGGAACATACAAATCATCTGAAGTGCCAATCCATAGATGCTGAGATAGGTTTTTGAAGTAATCTGATTTGATGACAACTTCTTCCAGTCGGGACATGGAGTGTATCTCTATCATCATGAGTTGGGCCTACCTTTTCTAATCTTTGCATCCATTCTGGAGCTTCAATCTCAAATGTATCCATTCCTTCCTCTATTTGTTTGCCTCCAGGTGTAGGCATGGGGGCATAAGGGTCCTCGAATGTCTCCTCTACTTCAATTGGAACTAGTTCCTCTGGCTTCGGCTCCACCAGGGGAGAAGGTTGACGTTCATATTGGAGAAGCTTATTTTGCAACTCCTTCAGTTGTGCTCTCAGTTCTATTACCTCTTCTGATGTGTCAGCTGTGGCTCCTACTTCTTTTGGTGGCTCTCGCTGATTGGCCAATTGCTTCCGTAAGTCATCACACTCTTTTTCTAAGGTATCCTATGCCTCTAGGAGGTCAGCATGGGTGTCCAATATGATCTGCATGTTGGCTAACGGTATGGCTTTGAAGCGGTCTGGGTCGATCTCTGTTGGGGATCCTTCCATCGCTGCTTCTAGGTTCTCTTCATTCTGTCTTTGTAGTCTTTTATTTTCTTCTAATGCCGCTGACATGTGTTTCCTTAATAATGCGAGGTTACAATGGCTATTGAGGTTTTCTGCTTATTGGGCATGTAGCATTTCTTCAAGGTGTTGTTGTGCCTTTCAATCTGGCTGGGAGGGATTGGCCACTAATTCGTCATGCTATCTCTATAAGGTATCATAATGATGTTGTAGTAGCCTCTTGTCCTTCTCCAATTTTGTGAATCGTTCTTGTAGCATTTCATGGGTTCTGAACAAGTTCGTATGCTGAGCATCTAAATGCTGGTAATGATGTTGTAACTGAGACATACATTGATACAAAGTATTGAATACATTATTTACAAGAGTGGATGCTGGGAAGGTGTGGAATGCAGGAGGGTAGGGAAAAGGGAAAGGGAGTGTGTATGCTATGCTTGAGAATGGTGAAGTGGGTGGTGGGGGAATGGGAGATTGTGGGAATATGGGGGGAGGGAGAGGTGCAGATGTGGGTGATATGACAATGAGGTCATGTGTGGATGCGGTCGTGGGAGTTATTGTGTACATGGGAATGGTAGGTGTGGTGATGGTCGTGAAGGTGTATAATGGTGTGTGCAGTTGTGCATGTGAGCCACCGAGAAGTGTGATAAAAGGAGTGGGATTTTTGGTGACTACAATTAGAATTACATTGTCCATGGTGGTAGTTACAATAGTGGAGGTGTCAGGTTGTGAATATTGTGACGGTTGAATCACAGTGTGTGCTTCACTAAGGGAAGTGGAGACTGTGGCTGTGACACTAGTGGTGACAGTGGTGGTAGGAGGTGAGGGGGGTGGAGTTGGAGGGGAGGGTGGTAAAGGTGGTGATGGGAGTGCACTTGAGGCGTGGGCTTCGTCAGTGTGTTGAATAGAATGTGTTGTGCCAGTGGTTGTGGAGGTGGTGCCATGTGGTTTTGATACCATAATATGTATCTGCTTCCCTGGTCTTGGGGGACATCTCCCATGTTGTCGCTCAAATTTCCGTGAGTGTGCACAGTCTCTGGTACCCCCAATGCATCAGCGATCATGTCAAGGGTAGCCCTGTATTGATCATTCATACCTTCTTCTTCAACTATCTGGTTCATTAAGGCCTTTCCTGTTGCCAAAGATAATTTGTGTTGTTCCTAAACCATGTTTATAGTATCATACAGTCTTTTTAGTTGCTTCGTATAGGCTGGGGCTCCTGCAAGTTCTCATATAATGTGTTGCTCATATTCATGCTCCCCTTTGTCGGATGGTCCTTCCTGCTCCTCATCTTGTTCCTCTTCTTCAGTCTCCTCTTCATCATCCTCTACTTCGACTACTACTGGTTGAGTTGGATGGGCTTGGTCTGTGATAGTTTGTTGTCCACTTAACTGCTCTGCTTTGATTTCCAAGTTAGTAGCATTGATTATCCTTGCTACCTCTTCATCAGTTAAATCCTCAAGCGTGAAGCCATGAGGAGTCATTGTAGCTTGCTTCTTTTAACTCCATATGATTAGCTTGCTACCTAGTATGACTAGATATCCACTTGTACTCGTATCCTATTTACATCCTTCCCACTCTACATTAGAGAAAGTGCTTTTCACATAGAATCATCAAATGAGAAGAATAAACCTTCATTTATAGTGGCCTCAAGAATGTTAGCATTGGAACCTATTTTGGTTGTGTACCAAAGTGTTAGGCAAGAAAATCCCATTTGTAACATGGCATCCCTAACACACGTGCATTGGCTTAGCCAAGAATATAGCCTATAGTGAAGGTTGTTGCACTAGATCTCCCTAACTCTAACTAATGGAAATTTTGTAATCCATCCTCCATGTACAGTATGTATCCTTTGTGTTCATTAAAGATATATGAATAAAAAGATTAGTTGAGTGAGTGAGATTCAAAACTCAAGAGAGTATGAAGAGCACACTATGGATTGACCAAATAATCAATGTCTCCAAGTTTAGTCTTTTGTTGCTTTCATCTTCATATATCCCTCTAATATAGTCAATGTGGGATTATCTTTTTACTATCTATGTGAAATCTAATTTGCGTTTACTAAGGTATGTATTCATGATACTATCTTTCAAGTGTTTGTTTTACTTGAGATGCGGTCACTATATAGATTGCTTTAGGGAGTTGCAGGTGACTCACTTAGAAATGGATCCTAGATCTATTATTGGGTTGTAGATAACAAGTCTTATCAAGGCTTTTTCATCATGTTTTTGGAAGAATTTTTGGTGCCATTTATCAAGGACAATGTTTTCAAGAGACAAAAGCAAAACCAAGTTTTATTTCAATAGAGGCAAGTTTTATTGCAATAGTTGGGGATTGAATATGGATTCTTTGACATTTTTAGACGAGATGGTTCAAAAAATAAGGGAATAAAGAGACCTCAAAATAGAGAATCCTAAGCTAGTTTAACTCTAGTGGGATCATATTGATTGCAAAGATCCTACTCTGAAAGCTCAAGGGTTTGTGGAGAAACCTAGAGGGTTGTACCTAAGGTAGAAAATTCACACTGTTCCTTAAGTACAAGGAAGTCTATGTTCAATCAAAGTCTTCTCTAGCTAGATGTTGGATTTTATCTTATAGCAAGAAAGGTGATTGATCTTAAAAGAATCTAGACTATTCCTATAAACTATAGTGGTAATATGGTGGAATTAATGGTAGTAGTCTAGTAGCATCCAATATTCTTGTCTTAACAATGTGGTGACATACTCAAAATGTTTGCACCTATGAATTCTTCATGAGCTACTTTGAGAATTTCCATATCATAAGGTATGGAAAAAGGATATCTTACATTGGGAAAGGATATCCATGAGATAAATAAGCTTCACAAGATGAAATCTACACTCTATGAGAATCAGATCATGGCTATGTTGATTCAAAGGAAACAATGGAGGCCAATAGGAGGCATGGATGCTTAACTTTCAAACTATTATTCCTTTAAAATCAATATCATTGAAGTTTCCTAAGTCCATAAAATAGCATCCTTGTTGTAGCAATAGTGTGCAAGATCAGTGTGAAACTCTTTGGAGATACGAAAATCAACTCATTCCCATAAGAAAAGTGATTTTATACCTCTCTACAACCAAAATGATAGACTTACCCTAGTGCCATTCTAGGTGTTCCTAACCGTAAATGTACTCAAGCAATATTTTTTACCTAAGCTATCCTTGTTTCCTACACAATTTCATCATCCTAATTCACATATAAGAAAATCATGATAATAGAATGAAATTTTCACATCTTGTTAACCAAGAATTTCTTTGGTTTTCCATCCATATAGTTTGGACTAAGTTCTTTGGAAGAGTCTCTATCAGAATTGTGATGAAAAATATAGTCTTTTCTATTCACTTTAGTTTTCTATATGAATGAAAAAGAATTCCATTTTTAGATTTAGATAATCCATAGTATCAATCTTTCTTAATGGTGGTACATTATCATCCTCATGAAAAAATACCAAATAAGAGCTTGGTGCTTTTACGAGGTAATCTTATCCCCATCACATTCAACTCTAAAGTCGAAAATTCATCACTCAATTCCTACTCTCTCTAATGCTAGCAATTGGAACTCATCTCGTTCAAGAACATCATTGCAAATAAGAACTTTGCATCTAGATTCTTCATGTGAGATTCAATCTAGCCAATGTTAATGCACCCTAACTGAGAGGAAAGATAGTGGTGGCAAAAGACTGACCCACACCCAAATTATCCAAAAGTCATCTCACACTCATGTTGTCAAATCAACCTTAAACTAAGCCTCACAACTAGAAGTGGCCACAATGGACTGCTTATTTCTCAACCAAGATATGCATGAGCTACCAATGATGAAGAAAAAAGGCACTCACAGACACATCAGTTTCATAGCAACTAGCCTAGTCTAACTCAAAAAAAGCATGTAAATATAGCAGAAATGATTCCCCTCATGATAAAAAAATCCAAGTAGTCAGGTACCACTCAAGCAGCAAAACCTGCCCTTAATTGCTTGCCAATGCTTGACACATGGGCAATGTGTAAACCCGCTTGTTTGAGTGATAAAAATTTAAATATTAGTTCAAGTTATGCATAAGTAAATCAATCATCCAATGGCTTGATGATAGAGAATGATATCAAATGCATCTACAACATCATGAAGACTCAACTATAAACCTATTTCCATGGGAGAGGCAATATATTTTGTTTGAGACAAAGCTATTACCCCATAAACTTGCATAGACTGAATGCCCAAATAATGATGAAAATGTCCCAAATATGACATCTCAAAAGAGGCACACAAATCAGCCTTAAATTCAGCAATATGCTTCTGATTAAGATCAATGAGCCACATACCATAAACATATACAAAAATTATTAGAAGTAGATGATCTACACACCAAAGAAATCCCTTGTACAAAATCAACCCTCTCACACTAGACTTCATAATCTATGGTCTAGGCCCACCACGCCTTTTACAACATATATTGTGCTATTAGTTGGATTGCTCTCAAAAAAATGTGCTTGCAAGTAAGCATGTATCTTCTCATACTAAGGCAATGGTGGTTTCTCCAAGCCTGATAATGTCTTTATCAACCTAGATACTTCTTTTTCATGCCTTTTTTTCATAAAACCATGGGTTTGAAATATACACACTTTTGCATGTAAATTTCCACTAAAAACTGCACTTTTAATATCCAATTGATGTACATTCCAACCATGATGAGCTGCAAGTGCACAAATGCTATGAATGGTGGTCATTCCACATGTGGGAGAAAAGTTCTCGTCAAAATCAATGCCTCTTTCTTGAGCATAACCTTTGGCAAAAAGCCCATACCTTTTTTTGCATAAACCATCTATATATTTCACTAAAGAAGAATTAGAGGAATTTTCAAAAGCAAAAGAAACCATTTGGCAAAATGAACGGCATCACCTACATTTTTAATTCAAGATAAGGATACAATTCATGTAAGCACTCTCGCAACCACAACACCTCCATCTCCTTCATCACAACCCTATGCATCAATGGCACCAAGTTTATTGATTTCTTATGAGCCAAAAACAAAACCTTCAAAATGAAATGATCATGATTTTTTCATCTTTATTGGAAAAATTTGTTGTGCAATCCTTTTCAATTATGACATTCCCATTAGAATAGAAATCTCATAAACCTAGAGAGCTAATAAAAATTGGAACACATGAAAAATGGAGCATGCTAAAGATTAGGGAGAATTTATGAAAGAAATAACTAGTATTCATGATGAAGCATGTGCAAACATGATGAAACTATATGCACTCTACTCCAAAATAGTTCTTTGTCGTTAATAACTCGTTTTTTAAAAGATCCATGTTCATAACTTATGCAAATGTAGAAGGAATTGGCGTAACAAAAGAAAAACTAGCATGGTAATTGGGTTCACAAGGGGAAATACCTTGAAAAAGAGATGAAGTCCATGAAAGAGATCTGTTAGTTCCACATCAAGGAACTCAAAGAAAAGCTTGAAGAATTAGTGTAACAAACAATATAGAGATCAAGCTCAAACAATTTCCACTATTAGCTCTCCATGAATAAGAACAACTAGACACATATTAGAGCTAGTCACATAGTTAAAAGAGGCCCATGCAACAATGGTAATATATCATTAGAAGGAAGAAGAAACCCTACAAGAATCCTATGAAGAGATAGAAGTGTTGGAGATAGACGTCTGCAGAAGCACGGGAACAGCACAAGGAAGAAGAAGAAGCTTGGAGCACAAACACACAATACTGACTGTATTACTAGAGAATGTACAAAGATAAGTAGCCCATTAGGGCAATAGGCGTATATACAAGCTGGGGGGAAAAACCTCCTAAAGAGGGAAAAAAGTGCTCCGGCGGTCCTAGAGTGTTCACACACATCACTACCTAAATGTATCAACAAATCCCCCTTGGGAGTGATGCGGTGAACAAGTACCTGGCACTCATGTATAAGGAAGTGCCAAGCTATGTGGAAGTCACTCCACAAAAGGAAGTAAGCCCAAAGCTTTGTGGAAAGCTTCAAACTTCTCCCTGGGTAGAGCCTTCGTGAAAAGGTCTGCAATGTTCTCCTGCGTGGGTACATATGGCCAAGCTGATCTCCCTAGTGTAGAACCTCTCCCTAACATAGTGATAATGCACCTCAATGTGCTTAGTGCGAGCATGGAACACAGGGTTCCTCGCAACTGCCAATGCGCTCTCATTGTCAGTGAAGATAGTGGTGGCAGAATTCTGACCAATACCCAAATCAGCCATAAGGCGTTTGAGCCACACACACTCAACAGTAGCTGTGAAAGTTGCCCTATACTCAGCCTCACAACTGGAAGTGGCCACAGTAGGCTGCTTCTTGCTCAACCAAGATATACATGAGCTACCAAGCATGAAGCAAAAGGCACTAGTGGACACACGAGTGTCATAGCAAACAGCCCAATCAGATTAAGAAAAAGCATGGAAATATGGCGGTAGTGATCCCCCCTTGGGATAAAACAACCCAAGTAGCCGAGTACCATTCAAGTAGCGAAAGATGCGCTTAACCGCCTGCCAATGCTTGACTCCTGGGCAATGCATAAATCTGCTCATCTGTGAGACAACAAACTGAATATCTGGCCGAGTAATGCATAAGTAAATAAGGAATCCAACAGCCTGCTAATAGAGAACAACATCAAATGCATCTCCACCATCATGAAGACTCAATCGTAAACCTGTCTCCATAGGAGTGGCAATAGGCTTACAGTCTTCAAGGCCAAAATGCTGCAATATTTCGTTTGACACAAAGCCATTCCACCATCAACTTGCATAAACTGAATGCCCAAATAATGATTGAAATGCCCCAAATCAGACATCTCAAATGAGGCATGCAAATCAGCCTTAAAATCAGCAATATGCTTCTCAATAGGACCAGTGAGTAGCATGTCGTCAACATATCAATAATGATCAGAAGCGCATCATTAACACGCTTAACATATAAGGTGCTTTCAGTTGGATTGTTCTCAAAACCATGTGCAATCAGATAGGCATGTATCTTCTCATACCAAGCACGTGGTGCTTGCTTTAAACCATATAATGCCTTCTTTAACCTGCACACCTGGTTTTCATGCCCTTTCTGCACAAAGCCGCAGGGCTAAAAAACATACACTTCTTCATGCAAGTCACCATTCAGAAATGCAGTTTTAATGTCCAACTGATGTACATTCCAACCATGATGGGCTGCAAGTGCACAAATGCCCCGAACAGTAGTCATACGGCATGTAGGTGCAAAGGTCTCATCAAAATCAATGCCTCTTTCCTGCGCATAACCCTTTGCAACAAGCCTAGCCTTATTACCTGTCAACTCTACCATGAGGTTTACGCTTCAGCTTGTATACCCACTTAGTGCCAATGGCCTTCTTGCCAGGAGGCAAATCACATAAAGACCAAGTACCATTCTTCATTATTGCATCATATTCAGATCGCATAGCAGCCATCCAATTTTTTGAATTTTGTGCTTCATCAAACGAAATAGGCTCATTCTCATCACAGAGACTAAATGCAGCCATAGCGTAGCAATCTGATGCAAAAGAGGCACTATCAGAGCCTGAACGAGTACAATATGACATAGGTGCATCTAATTTGCTGTCACGCAAAGTCTGCACTAGCCATTTTGGCATAGTTTTTACCTGCTCAATATTACCTCTCTCATCAACTAGTAGGACCAGCACTAGACTTTCCACCCGTAAAAAGAGGCATCAAAGTATCATACATGTCTTTGGAGCTAAGCGATGTCTCCTTAGTACATGAAAGCAATGGCTGAATAGTATCTTCCACAAAAATATCACGACTAATCAGAATGCGTTTAGTCTGTGGATGATACAGACGATAGCCTTTACTTTCAGAACTGTACCCAACAAAAATCCATTTTACTGCTTTATCATCCAATTTTCTGCGATGTTGTTCAAGCACTAATGCGTATGCCAAACAACCAAAAACACGTAGATGGGCAACAGATGGCTTGCAATCATGCCAAGCCTCATATGGAGTGATAGATTGGAGCGCTTTAGTGGGACACCTGTTCAGTACATATGTTGCACACATGACAGCCTCAAGCCAGAAACTATGAGGTAAAGCGTGACTCTTGACCATACACCTCGCCATCTCCATGAGAGACTTGTTCTTGCGTTCAACAACTCCATTCTTTTGAGGTGTATACGGCACTGTACACTGGTGTTTTATCCCACGTTCAGCCAGAAATGCATTAAAATGAGAAGACATATATTCCCCCCCTCGATCAGAACGGAGGGTGCCCATTTTACATGCTGACAGATTTTCAACCAAAACCAAAAATTCTTTGAAGCACATGAACACTTCGAACTTTGCCTTCAATGGATATACCCATGCATGCCTGGAAAAATCATCGATGAAAGTCACGAAGTAAAGATAATTCCCAAAAGAAGGTGTCTGCATAGGACCACAGACATCACTATGTACAAGTTGCAATTTCTGAGTAGCCCGATCTGAACCATCTTTTGGAAAGGATGAACGTTGCATTTTTCCCAAAATACAGCCTTCACAAACATGTTTTCCAGGTGCCTCAAGTTTGGGCAACAAGGACACCATTTCAGATTTCTGCAGGCATAGCAAACTAGCAAAATTCAGATGACCAAAGCATGCATGCCAAAGCTTTGCATCTGACATAGCCTGCGAATCATTTACTACACATGCCAAATCATTTACAGATCTTTCATAGTCTATGATCTTATACAGCCCATGACATAGAATGCCAGAAGCAATAATCACATCTCCATTTGACAGATCATGAACTGTACACCTGTCATCAACAAATTTCATAACCAAGCCAATCTTGGCTAATGCAGAAACTGATAACAGGTTCTTTTTGACCCGTGGCACAAATAAAGCATCTGACAAAGTGAAAGAACTACCATCAGCAGTAGTCAAAATGATCTTACCAACTCCCATAACAGGATAAGAGGAGTTGTTGGTGCATGTAACAGTATTCCCTGTAGGGGTAGGCTCGAGTGAAGAGAAGAAACTCCGCTGCGAGGTAATATGTTTGGTCGCCCCACTGTCAAAATACCAAACATCCGAGTCTACTGCAGACATGCACTGCTCATGACAAGATGGGTCAAAAGTGCAGACAGTAGTAAACGCCCATTCTTCTTCCTGCACAAGATTTGCAGACTCTGTTTTGGTGTAGAGGCCTCTGCAACAACCATTCCAGCCTCTTTAGCAGCCAGTTTTGGACAATTCTTTATGATATGATCATTCCCTTTACAGTACTTACAAAACAACTTCTACTTTTCTAATTTCTTCTCATCTTTATCTTCCTTCTTCGAATATGAAGAATTAGCAGATTTCTGCTTACTAGTTGAAGAGCTCCATTTTCCTTTGGCCTTCTGACTAGCTAGGAAAGCTTGATCTGCAACTCGCATAATGGACCTGTTCTGCCTGGACTGATCTTCCTGCAACAGAACAGAGACTAACTCCTCAAATGATAAGGCATTCGGATTGCCTTTCATCATCAAACGAAGAGTAGAAGCAAGACTCTGATATGAATCAGGAAGACCATTCAGAACGGTCTGCACAAGTGAGCTATCTAGTATAACCTCATCAACAGAAATCAATTGTTCCTTCAAGTCTTTGATCTTCGTTAGGAAACTGTCCATAGAATGACCTTCATTCATGTGCTCACTCTCTAACTGTTTTCGGAGGTAAGCAACACGAGCCTCATTCCTAGCTTGGTACAATGTGGTAAGTGTATCCCAAGCATCCTTGGCTGTTCTGCAAGAGCGAATGTGAGGAATAATGGCACGTTTGACAGACAAAGCTATCAATGCATGTGCTTGGGCATCTGTGCCATCCCAGCGAATCTGCTCTGTAGTAGGTGCAGCAAAAACAGCAGCACGAACAGGAATCTACGGAATATCATCTTCGACACCATCTTCATAAGCTCCAACACCTATATTTGCAGTACCTGTAGTCAGAGGTGTAACAAGACGTCTTTCAACACCCTGCACAATGTTCTACAATCCTTTTGCAACCAATACATGTCGCATCATATAAGCCCATAATGGGTAGTTGGTACCATCCAACTTATCCTCAACAGCCAACATACGGAATACATCACTGCATTCAGCCATGGCCGGTGACTAAAATACCTTGATGCAAAAAATTGACTGTATCTCAAAAAGTTGAACAGAACTGCCCAGACGAGTTCTGCTAGACTTGTAGCAGACTTCGAGACGCTTAAACTGGCGAACAGAAACTGGTATATACCTTTGGCACAAAAAGACAAAATAGCATGCACAAGCGCTGCGATAGTGCGTTCGGAGGCCGAAACGAGCTCAGATCGCAAAATTCGTGCGATTCTGAGACTGCAAACGGAGGAGTGTTGACGACGCCCTAGATGAAGCGACGACCTGCTCTGATACCGATTGTTGGAGATAGACGTTTGCAGAAGCACGCGAACAACACAAGGAAGAAGAAGAAGCTTGGAACACAAACACAAAATACTGACTGTATTACTAGAGAACGTACAAAGATAAGTAGCCCATTAGGGCAATAGGCGTATATACAAGCCGGGGGAAAAAACCTCCTAAAGAGGGAAAAAAGTGCCCCGGTGGTCCTAGAGTGTTCACACACATCACTACCTAAATATATCAATAAGAAGTAGATCAATAAATTAAAGCGGCTTGAAAATTCCTACCATAACAAGTGTACATTGGATCTCCACAGATAGAGGATTGCATATAACCATACTTTCCAATACTTTTGCTCATTAAGGAAGAAAGTATGCTAGATGACTTGATGGAATGGAGAAAATAATCACACATTCAAGCCATGGAAGAAAGGTACATCAACTTCGAGAAGAAAATTCTAATTTCTCGTCTCAAGGGCACCATTACTTCAAAGGAACTCGTAATTATCACACACCAAAATCTCAAGTCAAGGAATACATAGTATCAATCATTGATAAAGAGCTAGATGTAAATGTTGATGGAGGAATTTGTACTTCCTATTAAGCTACAAGTATGATGTACCCCCTAGGATAATTTCTAAAACTACTTTAAATTTTTCTTACTACACAGACTGTTACACTTATGTGTTCCTCGAGTAGCTTTGATGTGAACCTTTTCCCTATACATGGGCACTTTTTACTCTAGTGTTGGCTAGAGGTTTTTTCCCCATGTTACCACATACTTGATACTCTCATATGTGGTGGTACTTTGTACTTAGGGATATTATTCAGCTCTTACTTCAGTTCAGTTCATCGATCAATAGAGAGAGCTATTCCAGCCATCGTCTTCTCCGTGTGTCTTTGTTGCATTTGTGCTGCTTGTGTGTGCTTCTCGTGTGTCTCTCGCACTTCTACACACACCCAACAATGGTATCAGAGCAGGTTAAGCTTCTTCTCAAGTTTTGGTTTTTTTGCATCGCGGCGCGCGCGCACTTTAACAGTGCAAATCGACTTCAGAGCATAGAAGTGTGAATTTTAGCAGCCCGAAAACATTTCTACCAGGCGCGCTTGGGTTTTACCCCCATTTCGAATCCATTCGTGCAGTCAGAATTGCCATCAAAGTGACAGTTTATGAGCTGAAATTTCAGCACTCATTTCAGCTTTCATCGAAGTGAAGATTTTGTCATATTCTTGTTCCTCAGTGAAATGGCGGGCAGCAATGACTTGTTTGGCATGCTTCAAGCTGAAGATAAGCTTGATGGGACCAACTACCCGATGTGGTCTTACATCATGAAGCATGTTCTTGTTGCAAAACAAATTTAGAACATAGTGGCAAAT
>CM035436.1:73777140-73899640 GCA_020310875.1 Ceratopteris richardii | reverse complement strand
GCGATTCTCAAAATGCTCTGAACGTCCAAATCAACAGGGGTGCACTGTCTCCGTATCTCCATGTCATGGCGTGCGTGAATCGCCTGAATCTCTCTCTGATGTGGACGGGCTCTCCGGAGTGGGGGTCTCTATCGTCGATGCTGTCGTCTAAGCTCCTCTGCTCTGTGTAATGTGACACCCCGTATCGAGTTGGGTCCTCGAGTGGCTGTGGGTCTAAAAAATTTGTAATATAAGTCTGAGGAGGGGGGCGAGGTGTATCTCCATCTACTGCTAGAGAAGTGATGCACGGCGGTGCTGGAGCTCTACTAGGAAACGACCTAGAGCGTGTTGGTCCTCTATCCCCAATAGAGCCCTGATCTCTCTGGGCCCCCTGAAGAACTATGGGTAGCGGTCTCTGATGTCCTCATATGCCTGGCATCTACATGTGTAGTGCTCCTTGTCCTCCACCTCCTCTCCACATATCCTGCATAATCTCTCATCCCTCGGGGTATGTGTCGCTCTCCCAACCTCAATCTCGAGCTGGTGTGATGATACTCTGAGCTGCCCAATGGCCACTCTCTCAGCTAGTGCCATGTATGTATCCATGTATTGTGGTCTCTGAATGAACCCATCGGCTGTCACAATCAGGAAGTGCTCTCTGTAGTATTGCCTCTTTGTGGGAAGAGGCTCCCGTGGTGCTATCCATGTCTCCCTGACGTGTATCTATAGTAGGTCGTGACGGATGATCCTATTCCTCTCCGAACGAAAGAGGGTAATGTGGGGGGAAGAGAGGTCATACTGAAAAGGGGAGAGATCGGTAATGCTCATGCCATGATCTGCTAACCATCAGTATGTCTGTGCATACCATACTCTCTCATGCCCTATCTCTGCCAAATGTCTAGAGCTCTCAAATGCAAGCCTGGTGAGTCGGCTGCTGGGGAGCTCTCTGACTCTTAGAATAAAGGTCACCAACTAGAAGAGGGCCTCCACTAGCATCGGTGGTGTGCCAAGCTCAGCTCGTATAATGTCATGTGGAACGAAGGGCTTGCTGCGCAGCAAGCGTGAGATCATGGTGACCTTGGGCCTCTCAATCCGTGTCCACATCGCCTCCGTGATCCCTGGTGCCCATACTGATGCTGCGTACATCAATGCGGGTGTCACTAGTGTCAAAGAGCCACCCCTTAGTCCGAGGCTCTTGAAAATGTGTTTGAAAGTAGTCTCTCCAATCCTGCAAGTGCCACATAGTCGCACGTCAATCTATCTCTCGCTGCCTGGGCCATGGAGAATACCCCTATGCTGCCCAAGAAGGTGACACCTAGGTAGACGTAGGAGTCCACTACCTCTATCTGTCCTCCAGCTGCAGTGAAAGAGGCGCGATGGCGTACTGTCCTGAGGTATGGAAGATCATGACCTTGGTCTTGCCAAGGTTCACTGTGAGTCCTCTCTCCATGCAGAAGGTATCGAGTGCCTGTAAATGTGATTGCAACCCCTCCTGTGTCTCTGAAAGTAAGACAATGTCATCAGCATATAATAGGATGTGTACTGGCATACCTCCGAGGTCTCCTCCTAGCCCTCCTGTGCACTGTATATACTCCGTGATCTCATCGATGTAGAGACCGAAGAGAGTGGGTGAGAGAGGGCAACCTTGTTTCACACCAATGGTGCTAACAAGGCTGTCTGATAGGCCGCCGGGGCAGCGTACCCTGCCTGTGACTCGTGTATACAAAGCATGGATGGCCCATAGCATGTTTGATAGTAGCTGTAACTCCTGGAGCCTCCGTAGTAGTCTCTCTCGACGGACCATGTCGAAGGCTTTGCGAAAATCCACAAAGCAACAGTATAGTCTCTGCTTCCTCGCCTTCGCGCTCTCAATCAAGCAACGAAGCATGAAGCTGTGGTCGATGGTGGAGAAAGTGCGGCGGAAGCCTACCTGGCCGGGTGCTCTAATCGCAGCTGCCTCAGCGTGTGTACTGAGCTCTACCTCTAGTATTGTCCCATAGATCTTGGCCAGAATATGGCCCATCATAATAGTCCAGTAGTTCCCTGGGTCCATCATATCGTCGGACTTATGGATAGGCGTAATGGTATGCATAGTCCACGAGTCAGGTAATCCCTCAACCAAAGCTCGGTTGAAGAGATGGACGATCAGGTGGGAAACTACATCTGCTGCGTATATAAAGTGCTCGCCCTGTAGCCCCGTGTGATCTGCTGAGCAGTCATGCTGTAGTCTATGGATGGCATGTCGTACCATGCCTGTCGTGAATAGGGTGGATATAACAGGATGCGGTGTGGGAGGGATCGGCAATGGTGGCTGTCGTGGGACATCATATAACCTCTGGGCTTATGTGTGCCAAGTCTGAGGATCTACTATGGGTGTAGGTGGGCGTGGATCACGTAGGGCCCTCCATGCGGTGGCACAATCCCTACTCATGAGAAGGTCGAACAACTCTGCCTCCTGTTGCTCCTCGAAAGCTCGCCGCTTCCGACGTGTGAGAGCTCGCATCTGTCGTCGTGCCTCCCTCTCTGTGATGGATCCCAAGATACTCTGTGCTCTGAGATGTCGGTATAGTCGCCTGCACTCCTCATCGTACCATCTATTCTGGGGTGTATGCCCCAGACGTGTCAAATGTGCAGTGTTGTGGGTGGTGTATGGAAAGCTGAGAGTAGCAGATGTGTGGAGGATCGAGGAGAAGTGGGCGGTGAGGGTGTCCAATGAGGAAGAGGGATCAAGGGAGTAGATGCGCTCTCGAACATGGGAGCCATAGATATGTGCTAGCTCATGTCTAAAGTGAATGGTGGTGTGGGCATGTGGTTGTATGGTGACGGGGTGGGATATGCATGGTGATCTGCGTATGGAGAGGGCAAGATATGCGTGATTAGCTCCAATCAGTATGGGTGGGATAGTGAATGAGGTGATGAGATGTGTCGCCTCGGGGGGTCCGATAATATAGTCTACCACACTGTCCCCCTGCGCTGTCGTGGGTGGAATGCAGGTGAAACCACCCGAGGTGGGCCAGGTCACCATCCCATTATATATAATGAGACGGTGTGCTGCTCCCATCTGGAGTAGGTGTCGACCATATGAGGTGGGTGTGGCGGTGTCGGCTGAGGCTCTGAGTGTAGACATATCCTCTATGGTACGAAGCATCTCCGGGTCATCAAAGTCGTAGATATCACACTGGTGGCTCTGAGTGCGGGCATTGAAGTCTCCTACAAGGAAGACTTCTCCCATCCCGGTATACTCCATAATCGTGTCACTGAGGCAGTCATATGGCAACGTGGTGTCTGGTCCCTCCCTCCCTGAGGGTTGCTCGAGGGAATGTGTGAAGCGCGAGCCAATGAGTGCAATATAGCAGACGGCAAAATATATTGCTCTCTCCCCTGATAGCTGGAGGCGTATCCACATGAAACGTGCCTCTGGGTCTCTGGCTACCACCTATACCCTGTGTTGTAGCGATTGTTTGTAGAGCACGGCTACTCCTCCCGATCCTCGTGTAATGTGTTGTCTCATCTGTCAGCTGTGAGCTAACTCCCACATATAGCCCTCAATCCTTGGTAGGCTCCTCCCCGGGCTCTTGTGTGTCTCTATCAAGAATATCATATATCAGCCCTCCATCACCTCCTCGAGGCGTCCTGGATGTGTCCACAAAGATCCATTGGAGTTCCAGACTGCAATGTGCACCTCTTGTTGTGCTGTCTCATAGGCATATGAAATCTATAGTGCCTAAGCTTGAAAATCTATAGAGAGAGAGGGAAGAAAATCTATAGTGCCTAAGCTTGAAGCTTCAATGCACCAAAAGGCATATGAAATTCATCAGCCCACATTATGCAAAGTTTACAAGACTAGGGGGCCTAAAAAATACAAATGCATATTCCTCTGCAATTTTCCCTTGCCTCCACACTAGATGAAGAGAGGGTTACTTGATATTCATTGTTCTACTATCAATATTCTCTATCATTGAACACATGTATGTATATATGTATGTATGTATGTATGTATGTATGTATGTATGTACGTATGTACGTACGTATGTATGTACGTACGTATGTACGTACATATGTATGTACGTACCTACGTACGTACATATGTATGTACGTACGTATGTACATATGTATGTATACATACATATGTACATACATACATACATACATACATACGCACACACACACACACATATATATATATATGTGTGTGTGTGTATGTGGGTGTGTGTATGTGTACATACATACATATGTACATACATACATATGTACATACATACATATGTACATACATACATACATACATACACACATACACACACACACACCACATATATATATACATATATATATACATATATATATATATATATATATATATATATATATATATATATATATATATATATATATATATATATATATATATATATATATATATATATATATATATATATATATATATATATATAGCATATCCAAGAGGTAAGTTGAAGTAGTGAAACGTTACATTTACTTCAAGGTTATCTTTTGGACCACACACTTCCCTATTTATAGTACCCAAGCAACTGACAATCAAGATTGACTAAGGGATTGGAGAGACATCAACAACAATCTACAAGTGTTTTGTTAAAGCCATGGCTCTATGACACACTAATCAAATCATTGATTATGTATAGCATGGTTATATAAGCACCTATACTACCACCATATGTTTGGAAATGGAAAAAGAAGCCTCCGTATAAGACGTTTCAACATAAAAATTATAGCAAATCATCAACCTTGCATGATATTATTTTCAAGGCTAAGTCTACCTTACCACCTATGCTTGTAAGGGTGTCTTGTCAAGCAATGGGGTTCATCCAAAAAGCAAAAGATGTCAACCTAGATAAAACATCATACAACACACTTCAATCATCCAAAGCTCTCCCAAGTTATGGGGCACCATCTCATCATGGAATAAATCAAGAATGTGGTTCTCTTGTAACACACCAACGATTGATCATTTAACATCATTGTGATATACTAGGAGCACATCTTAGAAAAAACACTTGTATATTAAGAGGAACAAAAATCAATGATCCTCCTAAAGCGTAAAGGCCTAACATAATAAAAGAGAGAGAGAGGGAAGAAAATCTATAGTGCCTAAGCTTGAAGCTTCAATGCACCAAGAGGTATATGCAATTCATCAGCCTACATTATACAAAGTTTACAAGACTAGGAGGCCTAAAAAATGCAGATGCATATTCCTATGCACTTTTCCCTTGCCTCCACACTAGACGAAGAGAAGGTTACTTGATATTCATGGTTCTACTCTCAATATTCTCTATCATTGAACACATGTATGTATGTATCTATGTATGTATGTATGTATGTATGTATGTATGTATGTATGTATGTATGTATGTATGTATGTATGTATGTATGTATGTATGTATGTATGTATGTATGTATGTATGTATGTATGTATGTATGTGTGTGTGTGTTTGTGTGTGTGTGTGTGTGTATGTATGTATGTATGTATGTATGTATGTACGTACGTATGTATGTATACATACGTACATACATACATACATACATACGTACATACATACATACATACATACATACATACATACATACATACATACATACATACATACATACACACATACACACACACACGTGTGTGTGTGTGTGTATATATATATATATATATATATATATATATATATATATATATATATATATATATATATATATATATATATATATATATATATATATATATATATATATATATATATATATATATATATATATATATATATATATATATATATATATATATGCTTGCATATCCAAGAGGGTAAGTTGAAGTAGTGAAACCTTACATTTACTTCAAGGTTATCTTTTGGACCATACACTTCCCTATTTATAGTACCCAAGCAACTGACAATCGAGATTGACTAAGGGATTGGAGAGACATCAACAACAATCTACAAGTGTTTTGTTAACGCCATGGCTCTATGACACACTAATCAAATCCTTGATTGTGTATAGAATGGTTATATAAGCACCTACACTACCACCATATGTTTGGAAATGGCAAGCGAAGCCTCCATATAAGAAGTTTCAACATAAAAGTTGTAGTAAATCATCAACTTTGCATGACATTATTTTGAAGGCTAAGTCTTGTAAGGGCATCTTGTCAAACAATGGGGTTCATCCAAAAAGCAAAAAATCTCCACCTAGATAAAACATCATACAACACACTTCAATTTTCCAAAGCTCTCCCAAGTTATGGGGCACCATCTCAATCATGGAATAAATCAAGAATGTGGTTCTCTTGTAACACACTGAAGATTGATCATTTAACATCATTGTGATATACTAGGAGCACATCTTAGAAAAAACATTTGTATATTAAGAGGAACAAAAATCAATGATCCTCCTAGAGCATAAAGGCCTAACATAATAAGAGAGAGAGAGAGAGAGAGAAAGGGAAGAAAATCTATAGTGCCTAAGGAAGCTTCAATGCACCAAAAGGCTTATGCAATTCATCAAATCACATTATACAAAGTTTACATGACTAGGAGACCTAAAAAATGCATAAGCATATTCCTACGCAATTTTCCCTTGCCTCCACACTAGATGAAGAGAGGGTTACTTGATATCATGGTTCTACTCTCAATATTTTGTATCATTGATCATTCCTTCATCCCCCTACCATACCCTAGGGATCCATCACTTATGTAAAAAACGTTTTGAGTATCCATGTTCTTATCACCTTATTTTTCTTGCAACAATTGGATACTTAAGAGTATCCTAATATTTATCGCTCTTTCTTTTCTCCTTCACATGGCTGTCAAAGGTTGGTTGAAGGGTTTTCATGGGCCTCTTTAAACAAGAGAAATCAGAAACATTTATCAATAATCATACATCTTTTTGGCATCCAATCCACTAGCATAGAATAGTCATCCATACACCATTTTATCACAAACATTTATCAGTAATCATACATCTTTTTGGCATCCAATCCACTAGCATAGAATAGACATCCACACTAGATGAAGAGAGGGTTACTTGATATTCATGGTTCTACTCTCAATATTCTGTATCATTGATCATTCCTTCATCCCCCTACCATACCCTAGGGATCCATCACTTATGTAAAAAACTTTTGGATTTTCCATGTTCTTATCACCTTATTTTTCTTGCAACAATTGGATACTTAAGAGTATCCTAATATTTATTGCTCTTTCTTTTCTCCTTCACATGGCTGTCAAAGGTTGGTGGTTGAAGGGTTTGCATGGGCCTCTTTAAACAAGAGAAATCAGAAACATTTATCAGTAATCATACATCTTTTTGGCATCCAATCCACTAGCATAGAATAGTCATCCATACAACATTTGCAAATAGGTATGATCCACAATGTAAGCATCTTTTTGGCATCCAATCCACTAGCATAGAATAGTCAGCCATACACCATTTGCAAATAGGTATGATCCACAATGTAAGCATCCACCTAAAACTATAATGTGAAATTATTGAGTTTTGATTAGGTATGATCCACAATGTAAGCATCCGTTTAAATCATCTAGTTTTGATTACCTAGGATCTTAAAAAGAAAAAGGAGGGAAACCATAGAGTATGGATTAAATGAATTCATTGAGCAAGACATCTGAACTTGGTGGATTTATGAATATGAATAAATATGGAATACTCCCTAATTCGTCCACTCAAAGCAACAAAAAACATGCATGCGAGGAATCTCCTTCAATAAATTCATGTCGTCTTCCAACAGAACAAGCAAATTGAAAAACTACCAATAGCAAAAAGTTTCCAACACAGCTTAATGAACAGAATACAGATAGAAAAAAAAGGTTAAAAGCATTAAAAAAAAAAATCAAATATACTTGCAGAAGGTACAGAAAGAAGCTTGTGCAATATAAATCCACTCTAAAGAGTTGACATATGCAGGGCTGGAATAGAAAATTAAAGGAATTGCTGTAGAAAATGATAGGCAACGAGGAATTAGGAAGAAATCGAATATAAGCTCAGGGCACTAACCTGAATTAGTTTTCTTTAGTGTGTCTAACCTACACAAAAAGAATATTGTCCAAACAGAGCATTTTGCCTTATTTATAGTTTTTACTTCTACTAAGAATACCAACCTTATCTATGCCCATCCTTTCGTCTTGTGCAAGCTCTCTGTCTATGTTCTTACATGGGATTATGGTGCTTTTTTTACATGGATGAAGCTTTTGGATTTATTCCTACTGAATTGACTGAATTCAAAAATTCTCTACCTTCTAAAGAAAGGCTATCCCCAATATAACGCTCTAACAAACTATAAAACTAACCAGAAGATAATGAAGAGAAACCAACAGACTGACTGACAAATAAATATGCCCTCACACTATACCCTTCATGTGGATAGAGACAAATAGGACCATATGAACTTACAGAAAAGTTGATGGAAATTTATCAAAGAAATATACATGTTAAAAATACCTAAACATTTGATAAAATAAAGAACCACAAATCCAAGCAAATTTTGATCCTGCTTAAGTGTATAGTTTCCACAAATCTATCATCCTTTGAAACATTTTTGCAAAATCCTTGAGAGCCTTGAAGCATAGGTTTCCTTTGTGATTACAACATCAGATCTTGTACGGATGCACTTTAAAACACATGTTTTTTCCTCTTGAATTGCCTTTCCACAATGTTTGCATGACTTCTTTTTCTTATTGTTCTGAATGAATCCAGTGGCATACACTCGTTTAAAATAAAGGCGGTTATTCGCGTTCCTCTCATTCTCCTTCCATAGAGCTATAGACTCTTTAAGAGAAATTGTCATACTCATGTTATCTAGAACAGATGCATTCAAGCTACTTGAGCGAGTCTGTATAACTTATTACAATCACCACCAAATATCATGTCTGAATTAATCCCAGCCTTTGTTGCAAATATAATACCCAAAATACAGTAGATATACTTGTTACTCAAGTTGAGCCCTAAAATAGATAGAGCGCTCTCCTCTGTACACTTGTTACTCAAGTTGAGCCCTAAAATAGATAGAGCTCTCTCCTTCTGTTTGCTTGAAGGTGCTTGAATCTTTCCTAAAGTTGAATATCCTCTGCAATTGTTCAAAAGCCTTCACCAAAATCAATGTTATTGATCTCATTTATAGCCTCCCATAGATTCTGGCTTGTAATTATTTAAGTTTCATCTGTCAAGTGCAAAAGAAATTCCACGCACTTGGAGCTATCCATTGCTACAACTTCTAAAAACGCCATGACTTGATGTGCTTCCCTTCAATTGATTAGAGAAGAAAGATAAAAAGGACTGATAACAATATAATTTTGATGTGTCATCAAAGGAGTCTAGATCTCTTGCTCTCGTGACCAATGTTAGACTTTTTCCTTTTTCTTTTTTCTGAATCACCCACAACCTTAGAAAAAAAAAAAGGAAAAGAGAAATGATAGACAATTAGTTGAATGAATTCATTAAAAAGAGGATATGAGTACATAAAACATGAATCAAAGTGATTCTGAATGAAATTATGGATGAATATCATCACAAAATACTCTCCCATATGATCTGGTGAAGAATTACTGCAGCATATTTGATAAGAATCTCCTCCAAAAGAATTGATGTAGACCTTCAGCAACAAAAATAGATATGCAGCATGATGAATGGGATTCAAACAAATAAGGGGCTAAAAGGAATATGACTAAAATGATGGTGTAATAAGAAGCGAGTCCAATAGGAGTTCACTCTGAGCAGCTGAATATGAACTCAGAATACTCATCCACGATAGGCTGCACATGCATGTGGCTAAATAAATATAAAGATGTCCAGTGGCATGTGCAAAATAATCTTGTCAAAAGATCACACTTCACCTTCTCTAGAAACAGTTCTCTTCTTCTGCTTAAAATAGGAACCTTATGCACTCGTCCTTTTATCCTTGCACAAGCTTATCTATGTACTTACTTGGGGCGAAAGCCCTTTTTTAGATGGCAGAGGTTTTTAGCCTTGCTCATATTGAATTGACAAAGTTTAAAAACTCTCTACCTTCTAGTGAAGGTTGCCCCTAAGGTGAAGTTCTGAGTTTTATCCAACTGATGTCCAACAAGAGATTTTTAGTGGATGGTCAATGAGTTCAAAATCAATTCACAGTGCTCTTTTCTACATAAACAGTCAAAATGCCTGCATCTCATAAGATCATGACTTGGATTATACAAGAGATTGAGCCATAGAAGCCACATTAATACAGTACAATAGCAGAAAAATTTTCCACGTGAGGAAAAAACTATTTACTAATAAAAGCACCAAAATAAAAAAGAAGACACTTTACCACTTTCTATCACCTAAACTATGAACATCGGATCTTCAGAAAAAAACAATCAAAGTTGCCTCCTCTTAAGAGGCCTTGTATCGACTTCTCTGAACAGCCCTCTCCTTTCTGAAGGCCCTAAATAAATCCACACCAAGCAACACATTTAATATATGTAACCCTGTCATTCCTGAAATAGCAAGTGGCCATTCTATTCCAGATGGAAACTTGGATGAATCAATAAGCAGCTTGTAGATTATGAAAGTATGCATGACCATTCTTGATGTGAAAAATGTGATCCAATTGAAGCTCCACTCAATGCTGACAAGCCAGCTGCCTTCTTTTCGTACACATGCCATCCGAAGCACACGTCGTAAATGCAGAAATATAGAGTGTAGCTATGAAGAACATGAAACGATTCGAGTCAATAAACCATCACAAAAATGTTCTTATTAATTACCAATGCAAAATCCACGTACCTCACATAGTAGTGTGAGAATCAAGTAATTGATAGTGACTTGGCGATACAAGGCCATTGTGAAACAAACAAGTAGGACAGCATGATGTACAAGCAGTGATGGTGCCTTGGGATTATATAGATGTCTGCGAATCATGTCGACTTGGTCATAAACAAAATAGCCAGATGAAAAGCACAGAACTGTTTTAGCCATTGGCCATATGGCATAAAATAGTTCTTCATGGTTGTACATGGAGGATAAACCTTGCTGATACCATTCCCGCATCAATATATAAGATACTGAACCAGCACAAATACACTTTCATAAGTTCAAAATGAAACCTCACTTTGTGATAAATAGCATCATGTGCACCAACAAAATAAGTAGGTCCTCATGCATATGACAAGCCTCAATATGTACATGTGCATGATCTGAAGTACAGATAAATCAAATGAACACAAGATAGCATCAGCTTCATCACATGTAGCTTTGACATTTTGACACAATATCCATACATACAAAGAAAGTAATAATCTTATCAATGTTCCTCAGCGCTTCTGAAACTACTTATTTCACAAGCATCACTTGAGATATTTCAACCGCATAAAACTGCACACCGAGATTCTGTCATGGCTCCACAAATTAAGGGCTGAATCAGCCATACTGAGAGTCAGCACCAGGAAAACCAGCACAAAAATTATATGATATCATGCACGGATTTCCTGCAGCTGCTGCAACCAGCCAGGCTTTGTGAAAATGTCACTCAATAGATTGCTTGTAAAGATGCATGTTTCGTGATTATTGCCAGTTCATATGGAATCGAATTTGTTGTTTGCAGATATATCTCATGATAGATACTACTCCCGAGTATTTACTTTTACCTTGTTTACCAAAGCAAACATAGCCTGTATAAACAACACACGTTGGGCACTAACATTAACACTTATTGGAGCTCTTTTCTAAAACAAGCTTTGAGAAGGAGGTCCCTTCTACTTGGAGAAGTGGAATTATGTTTTCTTCATCATCTACAAGGTGGGCATCAGCTTGAAGCTATCTTTTTGGAGAAGATCATCTTCACCCTGGGAGGTTTTGGAATTATTGGTTAGCTTATATTCATCATGTTGTGTATCTTCTATGCTATCTTGTAACTTCAATCATGAAATATATAGATTGCATTTGGAGCTTTGCTCTTTACATCTCTCTCGTGTGCAGTCCTCTCTACATCATGGCTTTGATTTCTCTTTGTCTCTATAATGATTGTGGGCCTAAAAACCAACAATTGGTATCAGAGAAGGAAAACATAGAGTACATAGAGAACTTGGACAAATGTAGGAAGATCAAACCTTTATGGCAAGTTCATGTCAAGCTCAGCCACATATTCAACAGTGTACATCAAGTCATCAATCTTTATGAAGAAGTTGAATATCATATTGAAAAATAACACTCCTTGAGGGGGTGATATTGAAGAAAAACATGGCAGATTGCAGGTACAATAGAAGCAACAAAAGCATGGACATTGCTGAAATTTTATATTATTAGCTGAATTTGTTGGAATTATCAGTCAAAAAGAGCTTGGAGAGCATTGCTTCACATGTAAAGTGATGTTCAACTACTAGTCAACCTTCTAAGTGGTCCTTGAAGTTAGCCACTCAATAGTCAACCATACATATGGAAGTTGGCATCTACAACTTGGTGGTCAATCGTCATGGAGGAAGGCTTATGTGAGCAAAGAGGTGTTTTATCTCTATCATGGTGGAATTATAACACCACCTTATATTCATGTGTGTGTGTATGTGTGTTTGTGTTTGTACAATAGAGCATATAACCTTGATTTAAAAAGGATTGACCAACCTTGATAATCTTGGAAGTATGTTTGAGTCTATGTCCTATATAAATAAATAGCATCATGCAGTTCTCTTTATCCTTCAAAGTAGTACTTAGTTGAGAAGAGTGGGGGATCTATGAGTTTTCTTTGTAATGTGTGTTATGAGAGTGCTCTTCATGACAAAGGTCCATGTGTGTGAGTTTTCTTTGTTGGGTGTGTTATGAGAGAGTGCTCTTCATGGAAAAGGGTCTTTGTGTGTGCTCGTAGGATATTTTGCACGATATGTGAAAAAAAGAGGTACCTAAAACAAATAACTAGAATAAATAACAAATATATCTACTTGATATATTCCCCTAGTGTCAAGTGAGGGGGGGATTGTTAGAAAATATGTCATTGGAGCAACCTTAGAGTAGAGATCCCACCTGCAAGTTCTAAAAATTGGATAAAATTAAATCTTGGAAATGATCAAAAATGGTAAGAAAATATGGTCAAAAAAATTATTACATAATGTGATATATCATATAGCTCACTGAGAGCTATTCAATTGGCACCTAAATCAAGGTCAAAACTCAAACCCTAATTTTCAGATGTAGTGTGAAAAACCATTTTCAAGTGAAAAAAAACTTTTGTTTTAATAGTGAAAAGCAACTTTTGCTTTTTTTACCTTGTTAACCAAGGTAAAAATAGCCTATATTAACAACACACATTGAGCACTAATATCATCACTTCTTGGAGCTCTTCTCATGAACAAGTTTGGAGAAGGAGGCCCCTTCAACCTGGAGAGGTGGAGTTGAGTACTCTTGATCAACTACAACGTGTCCAGCAACTTGAAGCTATCTTTTTGGAGGATGTCTTGAGCCTTGGAAGTTTTGGCGTTATTGGACAGCTTGTATTCATCATGTTGTATATCTACTATCTTCTATGCTATCTTGTAACTTCAATCATGGAATATATATCATGTGCAGTCTTCACTACATTATGCCTCTATTTCCTTTTTATCTCTATATTGATTGTGGGCCTAAAACCAACAATTGGTATAGAAGCAAGAAAATGTAGAGTACATAGAGAATTTGGAGACATGTAAGAAGATCAAATATTAAATGGAGGTTCAAGTCAAGGTCAGCCACATCTTTGACAATGATCATCAAATCATCAATCTTTATGAAAAAGCTCAATATCATATTGAAGAGTTACACTCCAAGAGAGGTGATACTGAAAAAAAAACTCGATAGATTGCAGATAATTGCAGCAACAAAAGCATGAACATGCTCAAATTTTATTTAGTCAAAAATAGCTTGGAGAGCATTGCTTCCTTGTGTACTTGTAAAGTGATGTTTAACTATTGGTCAACCTTTTAAGTGGTCCTTGAAATTAGTCACTCAACTATGTATATGGAAGTTGGCATCTACATATTGGTGGCCATGGAGGAAGATTTATGTAAGCAAGAAGGGGTCTTATCTCTATTGCGATGGAATTATAATGCCTTGTATTTGTGTGTGTGTGTGTGCGCGCGCGCACACGTGTACAATAGAGCATATAACCATGATTTAAAAAGGATAGACCAACCTTGATAATCTTGGAAGTATGTTTGAGTCTATATCCTACATAATTAAGTAGCATCCTCTAGTTGTCTCTATTCTTCAAAGTAGTACTTGGATAAGAAGAGTGGGGGATGTGTGAGTTCTCTTCGTAATGTGTGTTACGAGAGTGCTCTTCATGACAAAGGACCTTGTGTGTGCTTGTAGGATACTTCGGATGATATGTGAAAAATAGAGGTACCCAAAACAAATAACAAATATACCTACCTGGCATATTCCCCTCGTGTCAAATTAGGAGGGAATTGTTAAAAATATATCATTGGGGGAAGTTGGAACCTTCGACTAAAGAGTTAAGACCCCACTTGCAAGTTTTAAAAATTGGATAAAATTAAAATTTTTGAAATATGGTCAAAAATTTTTTACATAAGGTGATAAACCTCACTAAGAGCTATCCAAATGGAACATAGATCAAGGTCAAAACTCAAACCCTAATTTTCAAATGTATTATGAAAAGCAACTTTTATTGGTGCGATGAAGTTTTTGTTTTACCTTTACCTTGATTACCAAGGCAAAAATAGCCTATATTAACAACACACATTGGGCACTAATGTTATCAATTCTTGGAGCTTTTTCCATCAACAAACCTAGAGAAGGAGGCCCCTTTAACTTGGAGAGGTGGAGTTGTGTTTTCTTCATCAGCTACAAGGTGCACAGCAGCTTGAAGCTATCTTTTTGGAGGTGATCATCCTTTGTCTTGGAGTTTTTGGAGTTATTGGACAGGTTATATTCATGTTGTATATATTCTATGCTATCTTGTAACTTTAATCTTCGAATATATAGATTACATTTGGAGCTTTGCTCCTTACATCTCTCTTATGTGCAATCTTCTCTACATCATGTCTCTATCTTCTCTTTGTCTTTGTATTGGATATGGGCCTACAAAACAACACATCCATCTTCTCTTTATCCTCTCTCGAGCTCCTTTAGAGCTCTCCCTCTACTTTCTCCATTCTCTCTTACCAAACTATCTGAGCACCTTTTGGAGCCCCGAGCATAGCTTTTGACAAGCTCTTTCAATGTAGTCATCGAACTTTTTTCAATTCTTTGTCATGCAAAGTGGAGCAACATAGGACAACTTTGTGGAACTTCCTTCATCAACATGAACCCATATTTTGGAGTCTTCTCACATTTTGAAGACTTGCATCCTCTTCATTAGCTCCTAGCTTAACCTCAAATTCAGCCCACTTCTTCTTCAAATCATTCATAAACTTTTGCCTTTATTTTGAGGAGTATTGTTTATCTCTTTTCTACATTATTTTATACTATAATTTTCACATGTAAAATTTTGAATTATTTGTCTAAGATTCATGTAAGAAAACCAATAATTTGGTAATGATACAAATGCTTTCAAATTTGAGTTAGATTTTTACATATCTCAAACTTGTGAAGTAAGTTCAGCTCAGCTCAGGTATTTTTAATTATAACCTCAATCCAATCATCTCAGTTATTTTTAGTTCAGTCGTGTCAGTTCATCTGTGTTCAAATATGTCAATCTTGTTCATATGGATATATTTTTAATTTCATGAAATCTGTCATGTTCTTATTGTGTCTCATAAAGTCAATTGTATTCAAATTTATACTTTGTTATTGATCAAATATCTAATTTTTGTTTTATTCAGCTTCGATTCAAAAATGGAGATAATATTATGATCATCTAACGTCAATTGTATATTTTATTGTCAGCTTGAGTTTTATCTTCATCTTTCTAACTTTTAGATCCCCCTATCCAATCATCTCAGTTATTTTTAGTTCAGTCATGTCAGTTCATCTGTGTTCAAATATGTCAATCTTGTTCATATGGATATATTTTTAATTTCATGAAAACTGTCGTGTTCTTATTGTGTCTCATAAAGTCAATTGTATTCAAATTTATACTTTGTTATTGATCGAATATCTAATTTTTGTTTTATTCAGCTTCAATTCACATATGGAGATAATATTATGATCATCTAACATCAATTGTATATTTTATTGTCAGCTTGAGTTTTATCTTCATCTTTCTAACCTTTAGATCCGCCTCTCTTTCTTAGATGTATTTCAGTTCATCTTTCTTTGTGTCCACATGGCTTCTTCGGGTATGGTAGCAACCATAAATTCTAAGGCATTGGGTATCATACCTCATAAACCAAAATAGGGCTACCTTCTAATGAATCATAACTTGTGAGAGGTGACCAAAGACCACATAGATCATATAGATTCAAGAGAAGGACAGTCTACTTTTGGAGGAGGCACTCTTGATGGAGCTTTACTCATGCAGGAGAACAATTTGGTCAACCAACCTACTCCAAAACGAATGATCTTTATCTATCATAGATCTTAACTTAAGTGATGAATATACTCATCATATTGCTTGCATAACATCAGCAGTTGAAGCATGGATGGCGTTTTTTACGATTAATGTCATATTGAACAAAATTATGAAACCCCTATGGATGATTTGGCATGTAAAGTTCCAAGTGCGTAGATGATTTCATATGCAAGACTTTGCCTTGCATGTTTTGGCCATTTGATTCCCTAATTCCTTACGATTACATTAGAGAGGGTGAGCTCACTTGAGAGAGAGTTCCTTGACTTTATTTTACCTTTTCATTGATTTCCAAAAGAGGAAGGATAGAAAAAGACAACTCATAGAGATGATCATATATATGCACATACAAAGATGACGATCTACATGAATATATGTGGTTGAAAAAGAAATCATCATGATTCTCCACGTCCTCACACCTTCCAATGATCATTTGCAATAACAAAAATGAAATTAGAACAAAGGAAATATCATATAATGAGTTGTATGAACACTACCCTAAAATTATAAGAGATGGTGGATAGCTAACATGTTTTCCATGTGGCACACATGGGATGGGCCTTATGGAAGCCACAGGAAAGGAGGATAGGGAGTAAGTAAGGATGTTGCGTGGTTGTAAGGTACTATTTTGAATGATATGTGTGAGTGGAATCTAAAAGATCTTGCCCAATTTTTGTGGCATAAGCAAGCTTCAAAAGGATCAGTCAATAGTTAGCTATATGTTTGATCTACTTATTCGTTTTATCTTAACTTTCGCGTATTTTATGTTTATACAAGATGTGACATATAAAAAATAATAACTTGCAATCTCTACCTTGTGTGTGAGAGATGAGATCTCTACCTTGTGTGTGAGAGATGAGAGAGAGAGAGAGAGAGCGAAAGTGAAAGCAAGAAGGCCTCCTTCTTTCCAATATTTTTGCCAAAAAGTTCATAAAATTATCTGCAAACGTAGCCATACCGTATAATAGTTTCACGGCATGTTCATGACCAAACGTCAGGAAAGATGTTTAGGCCTCGTGTTCGACAATTTACAAAGTTGCGTATCCAACTACTCAAAAGACCTCTATACAATGCGGAATACAGGAAAAAAACACGATGTCGAGAGAGGCGCACACATACACAGAATTTTAGATCAATCAAGTAGATGTACTAACCGGAGAGACCCACAATGGTAGAATGAATTAAGGAGACAGAAGTATTCGTAAAGAGGTCGAGTGAGGAGAGAGAAAGAAGGGGGAAGCAAGTAGGGCTGCGCTTATAAATGAATGCGTTGCAAGCTTGGAAGAATAGCAACCCTATCAGAGCAGACCACGGCCCATCGCGGCCTCCTATCAGAAGCGAAAAAATTAGATAGAAAGCCCATGGTACCAGCAATGCAGAGAACAATGCCCCTGTCAGGTCAACACCTCCTTTCCTCGATACTGTTTCCTTGTCCTCCATTCTACTGCAACGCAGATTAAAACAGCATGGCCATGGGAACTATTTGCACTCCCACTGAAATCGGAATGGCAAGCCCATACGCCATTATTCCTCCCTAAATATAAAGGGATAATTTTTCTAATCGAAATCAAAATGAGATTCAAGGAAATTTCATTTGAATCTGCAATTCACAATGTTAGGAGTTATAGACGAGGAATCCCTCAACAAAATTCAGAACTATTTAATTTAAATCTCCACTTCATAACGTTAGGCGTTATTTATGAGGGATTTCTCAAGCTTTTTTTTTTAAATGAAAGTTCGGCAAGCGCTTACTCTCTCGAGCTTCAACTTTGAAAGAACGATTGTACAGATGAATGAGCATAGTACCAGGGGGATCCCCGTATCCCACAAAGTAAGGGTTAGACAAAGTCACAAATAGGTTTAGACTGGCTAAAGCCATTATATGTCCAGCCCGAGGGTTAAACACAAGGCGTCTGCCTCAAGAGGCTAGTGCTTAACCAACCCACCTATGTGACTCTCGAGCTTTTTTAATGAGGAGTCGAGACGCTTTGATGTAGCATTAACATTTTGGATCTCTCGATTGAAGGCCCAAGGTTCAAAACTCATTGCTGACTGAATTTGAACCTCGGCAAGTAGGAGGTGAACAAGGTCTCCTGGTATGTGTGCTGATCTTTCAAAATTTCAAGCCTACCAGAGAGTAGTTCGAACATCAAGCTTTTCTATAAAAACAATAATAATACTACTAGTGAGAGGAATTGGGCTTGAGACCATCCCTCTTCAACTTTGAATTTTTGAAACAACATCTCACCAATGAACAATTTTGATGCTCATGGATATAGCTATTGGAAGGCAAAAAAAACTCTAGAAGCTAATAGGTTTCTCATTTGTGGCCTCAAGGCCAAAAAGAGGAGGTCAACAAGGTCAATCAATCTTGAGAGGAAAATGTTATCTTAAGATCAAACCTCTTGGTCGAGCCACAAAGCGAATACACATTACAGCATTTGGTCAAGGAAAATGTCCCTTAGTGCAAGGTGATAAACCACTTGTAAGAAAACTTTTGAAATTCATTAAGACACCTAAGCTTATTCATCAATAATGCTCCCCAAGGAAGCAATGTATGTGTTGGACTCTATGCATTGTGTATTTCAAAGAAAATACAAATACAATCTAGTCAAGGACACCATAACTTATCTCCACATTATGAAATTTCAAACAAGAAACCTCTTCTAATGATCTCTTGAAGCTCATAAGGGCATCCAAGCCTTTCCAAGAATAATTTCCTCTAAACCTCAAGTGACTCGCACTCAACATATTTGATATGAGTTCTTTTATATAAAGGAAGAAGACACAATTCAAGATATAGATTCCCCAAAGAAACACTCTAGAAATGGGTGGATTTTTTTTCTTCCTATTGCTTCTCTTAGCACTTGCAAAACTAATGTCCCCATATCTCAGTTCTTGTAGTGAGCCTCATATTCTTAAATAAGAAAATTCTAAACTTCCGTAGAGCTTTCAATTAAGCACCCTATGATCATTTCCAAAGTGTACTAAGAAAGATTCTCAAACTCATAATTGTATGAAGATTATAAGACATAGTTGATGAGATTAATAACTATGCAAAGTATTATCTATATTTCTATCCAATTAAAAAATATATATTTTTTGACTCTATAGATGGGATAATTTCATTCCTCTGAATTCGACAAGTACCTAAATGGATAACTTGATGACATTCTATGTGACTTTAATAGCATTCAAGTCCAATAGAGATTGTCATATCTACTTTTCCAAGTTGGCTTCATTCACATTTCTTTCAAAGTGTTCATCATATTGCAATAATGTTCCTTGTTATTATAAAGCACGAAGCATAACATGTTTTCCAACTATCTATACTAATTCTTTTATGAAACACGTGATCTTTAAGGCGGCATGTTTCATCATTGTGCAACCTCTTTTGATCATCATTTTTTTTTTGGAATAATAACTCCGATCCCCCATTATCTTTGGATTCAAAAATATTTTCCTTGGAAAATCCTTCTGTGAAACTATTCTACACAAATTTACTTCATAGCTTTATGATTTTTGTAAGTATCCAAAAGGAAAAAAACATAGTGGGCAAACAAATGAAAGTGATAAGTTAAGAAGAAGGCACAAACTTCTTCACATGCTCATTGGCTATAAAAGTGGAATGGGAGCACGTTCTCAACAATGAGAAAAAGAGAAAGAGCCCCCCGTAGTCCAATTTGATCTTAGAATCCATTTTTCCATTTTGTCTTCCCACATACTATTTCCAGTCTCACGTCACTTTGTACATAGTCATGTTGTGAGGTTCATATTTCAACGCATATGTAAACAATTTTTGCATTTAAAAATTCATTAGAAATCATGTCTTGTGCACTTTCTATATCTCAAATACATAAATCAAACATTTTCTATTTGTGAGTTATCAATTCAAGAGTGAAGTCCAATTCCTCAACATACCCATGTGGACAAGTAGCCTATTTTTTCCAATTGAGTTTCCCGATCAAAACCTATTCAAATTAAGTGGTTATAGCTTGTTGGAAAGCTGTCTTTGTCTAGTTGATTGAGTTTTACATTTGAATTTTGATTTGAGAGATGCAAGCAATCCAAGATGTAGTTGTTTATCCAAGTGCTTGACCTACAAGGGCTCACTACACGCTACTTATTGTGAATAGAAGAATGCATTCTCCACAATTGGTGTCAGAGTGAAATTGGTGCAAAAGCTTCATCAACAAGGCTAGAGTTGAAGCAAAGAAAAAGAGGAGCTACAAATCAAGCGCAAAGGACTATATAACTACTCCATGTAACTCTCAAAGTTTTTGATAGTCTTCAATGGCTGAATTGGATCAACAAGTAGAGAAGTTGGATAAGGATAACTATCCAATGTGGAAGTTTAGAATGAATAATTACCTAATGGGCAGAGGTTTAGTGGGGTATCATGAGAGGAGATGGTGCTCAACTTCGAATCAATCAAGCTACAACCACCGAAGTCAAAAGGAGGCAAGCCAAAGAATGGGAAGAGTGAAATAGGATAGTCATGTTCCTCATTTCACAAGTCATTACTAGTGCCTTGGTAGGCGAATAATAGCAATGCTTGGGAAGCTCTTGAAAGGATATATTCGACACATACAAAAACTACAAAACTTCAGGACAAGAATGAGTTGAACACAATCAAGAAAAGCTCGAGTCAATCCATAGTTGAATATACTTTGAAGATTAAGGAGCTAAGTAGGCTTTAGCTTCTATTAGCACATTAGTTGAAGACAAAGATCTTGTGTGTTGTACTCTCAATGGATTGAGAGAAGATGAAAGATGGAAGCCTTTTATAACTTCCATTAACTTGAAAGATGCATATCCAATATTTGAACAACTAATCCCTCATCTTATCATAGAAGAGCTTAGCTTTGGTGGATCAAAAGGAAAAGACAGCCACAACCAAATGTTGTATGTAGGTGGAGGTAAAGAAAGGAACTCAACAGGAGGCTCAAGAGGAAAAGGAAGAGGTCACAACAACTCCAACTACAATCAAAACAATTCGGAAGACAACAAGGATGCATCAAATGACAACACACTATCTCAAATTGTTAGTTGTATTCAAATTTATACTTTGTTATGCGTGCTTTTGCAGATCTCGAACTCCAACATTTGGTATCAGAGCAGGTCGCTGCTTCATCTAGGGCATCGTTGGCACCCCTCGAGTCACAGTCTCAGAATCGCATGAAATTTGATGAGCATACTCAAGATGATTAGGAGATCAAAAGGGCTTCACTTTGTCGTGTTGAAATTG
Source organism: Ceratopteris richardii (assembly GCA_020310875.1). Lineage (NCBI taxonomy): Eukaryota > Viridiplantae > Streptophyta > Polypodiopsida > Polypodiales > Pteridaceae > Ceratopteris > Ceratopteris richardii. The sequence continues at coordinate 73,877,924 of CM035436.1, read as the reverse complement.
CGATATGAGCTCGTTTTGGCCTCTAAATTCACTATCGTAGCACTTGCATAGGAAATTTTGTCTTTTTGTGCCAAAGATATATATAGGTTTTGGTTCACTAGTATAAGTGCCTTGCTACATGTTTAGTGTAACTCATTAGGATAGTTATGTTCGAATTTTTCAAATACACTCATTTTTCTACATCAGGGTATTTTCATTAGTGGCCATGGCTTAAAGCAGTTATGTATTATGTATGTTGGCTATTGAGGATAAGTTGGATGGTACCAATTACCCATTATGGGCTTATATGATGCGTCATGTATTGGTTGGAAAAGGAATATGGAATATTGTGCAGGGTGTTGAAAAACATCCTATTTCACCTACAAACACAGTTGTTGAAGGTGATGTAGATGGCATTGAAGATGGTGATATTCTTCATGTTCTTGTTCGTGTTGCGTGATTCCTGCTCCACCTACTATACTAGAGCATAATCACTGGGATCAGAGAGATGCTCAAGCACATGCACTGATAGCCTTGTCTATCAAACATGCCATTATTCCTCACATTCGCTCTTGTAGAATAGCTACGGATGCTTGGGTTACACTTAGCACTTTATACCAGGCAAGGAATGAGACTTGTGTTACTTACCTCTGAAAACAGTTGGACAATGAGCAGATGAATGAAGGAGACTCCATGGATAGTTTTCTGATAAAGATCAAAGATTTGAAGGAACGGTTGATTTCTGCTGATGAAGTCTTGCCTAACAGCTCACTTGTGCAGATTGTTATGAATGGTCTTCCTGATTTTTATCATAGTTTTGCTTCTCCTCTTCATTTAATCATTAAAGACAATACAAATGCCTTAACATTTGAGGATTTACTCTTTGTTTTGTTGCAAGAATATCAGTCTAGGTAGAATAGATCCATTATGTGTGTTGCAGATCAAGTTTTCTTGGCTAGTCAGAAGGACAAAGGTAAATGGAGCTCTTCTACTAGTGAGTAGAAATCTGCTAATCCTGCACAATCAAAGAAGGATGATAGAGACGAGAAGAAAACAAAAAAGCAGAGATTGTTTTGCAAATATTGTAAAGGAAATGATCATGTCATAAAAAGTTGGACAAAACTGGTTGCTAAAGAGGCAAGGAAGAAAGAGGTTGGAATGGTTGTCACAAAGGCCTCTACACCGAAAACAGAGTATGCTAATCTTGTGCACAATGAAGAATGGGTGTTTGCTACTATTTGCAGTTTTGACCCATCTTCACATGAACAATGTATGTCTGCAGTAGACTCAGTTGTTTGATACTTTGATAGTGGGGCAACCAAACATATTACCTCACAGTGCACTTTCTTGACTTCACTTGAGTCTGCTCCTACATAGAATACTATCACATGCACCAACAACTCCTCATATCCTGTTATGGGAGTTGGTAAGATCATTCTGACTATTGTTCATGGTAGTTCTTTTACATTCTTGGATGCTTTATTTGTGCCAAGGATCAAGAAGATTTGTTGTCAGTTTCATCTTTAGCCAAGATTGGCTTGGTTGTGAAATTTGTTGATGATAGACATTGTTCATGATCTCTCAAATGGCGATGTCATTATTGCTTCTGGCATTTTATGTCATGGGTTGTATAAGCTCATAGACTATGAAAAAATTATGAATGATTCAACATGTGCAATACATGATTCTCAGGCTTTGCCGGATGCAAAGCTTTGGCATGCACGCTTTGGTCATCTCAATTTTGTTAGTTTTCTATGCTTGTAGAAATCTGAAATGGTGTCCTCTCTGCATAAACTTGAGGCACCGGGTAAACATGTCTGTGAAGGCTATATTTTGGGCAAAATGCAGCATTCCTCGTTCCTAAGAGATGGTTCAATTCAAGCTACTCAGAAATTGTAGCTTGTTCATAGTGATGTATGTGGTCCTATGCAGACACCCTCTTTTGGAAACTATCTTTACTTCGTGGCTTTCATTGATGATTTTTCCAAGCATGCATGGGTATATCCATTGAAAGCAAAGTTCAAAGTATTTATGTGCTTCAAACAGTTTTTGGTTTTGGCTAAAAATCTATCAACATGTAAAACGGGCACCCGATGTTCTGATCAAGGGGGGAATATGTCTTCTGACTTTAATGCTTTTCTGGATGAATATGGGATAAAACATCAGTGTACAATGCTATATTCACCTCAACAGAATGGAGTTGTTGAACGAAAGAACAAGTCACTCATGGAGATGGCGAGGTGTATGGTCAAGAGTCAGGCTTTATCGCATAGTTTCTGGCTTGAGGTTGTTATGTGTGTAACATATGTACTTAACAAGTTTCCCACTAAAGCATTGTAGTCTATCACTCCATACGAGGCTTTGCATGGTTGCAAGCCATATGTTGCTCACTTGCGTGTTTTTGGTTGTCTCGCATATGCACTAGTGCCTGAACAACAACGCAAGAAATTGATGATAAAGCAGTGAAATGTATTCTTGTTGGGTATAATTCTGAAAGCAAAGTCTATTGTCTATATCATCCATAGACTAAATGCATTTTGGTTATTTGTGATGTTGTTTTTGTGTCAAACCATTACTTTCATGTACTAAGGAAACATTTGTGAGCTCCAAAGACATGTATGACACTTTGCTGCCTCTTTTTATAGGTGGATAGTCTAGTGCTTGTCCTAATGAGGCAACTTCTCAGCCTTTACAGGTTCCATGTGATGATGTAGATCATTCCATTTATGATGCAGATTTACCTGATGCACTTGTTGATGAGAGAATTGATATTGAGGATGCAAAAACTATGACAAAATGGCTATTGCAGACTTTACGTGACAACAAATTAGATGCACCTCTATCATATCATACTCAGTCAGGCTCTCATAGTGCCTCTTTTGCATCAGATTGCATGCTATGGCTGCCTCTAGTCTTTGTGATGAGAACGAGCCTATTTCCTTTGATGAAGAACAAAATTTTGAAAATTGGATTGCTGCTATGCAATCAGAATATGATGCTAGCATGAAAAATGGTATGTGGCCTTTATGTGACTTGCCTCCTGGCAAGAAGGCCATTGGTACTAAGTGGGTATACAAGTTGAAACATAAGCCTGATGGAATAGTTGACAGGTATAAGGCTAGGCTTGTTGTAAAGGGTTATGCGTAGGAAAGAGGCATTGATTTTGATGAAACCTTTGCACCTACATGTCGAATGACTACTGTTCGTAGCATCTGTGCACTTACAGCTCATCATGGTTGGAATGTACATGAGTTGGACATTAAAAATGCATTTCTAAATGGTGTCTTGCATGAAGAAGTGTACGTTTTTTAGCCCCTTGGCTTTGTGTAGAAAGGGCATGAAACCAAGTGTGCAAGTTGAAAAAGGTGTTATATGGTTTGAAGCAAGCACCATGTGCTTGGTATGAAAAGATACATGCCTACCTTGTTGCACATGGTTTTGAGACACGCGATGATGTGCTTCTGATCATTTTTGTGTATGTTGATGACATGTTGCTCACTGGTCCTCATGAGAAGCATATAGCTGATTTTAAGGGTGATTTGCATGCCTCATTTGAGATGTTTGATTTGGGACGTTTGCATCATTATTTGGGCATTCAATTGATGGAAGTTGATGGTGGAATAGCTCTGTGTCAAAGGAAATATATTGACAAATTATTGCAGCATTTTGGCCTTGAAGACTATCAACCTATCGCCACTCCTATGGAGACAGGTTTATGATTGAGTCTTCATGATGCTAGAGATGCATTTGATGTTGTTCTCTATCAGTAGGTTGTTGGATGCTTGATTTACTTTTGCATTACTCGGCTAGATATTCAGTTTGCTATCTCACAGATGAGTAGGTTTATGCATTGCCTAGGTGTCAAGAATTGGTAGGCAATTAAGCGCATCTTTCACTACTTGAGTGGTACCTGGCTACTTGGATTGTTTTATCCCAAAGGGGGATCACTACCGCCATATCACTATCGCCATTTGTTAGCTCCAAAGACATGTAGGACACTTTGCTGTCGCTTTTTACAGGTGGATTGTCTAGTGCTTGTCTGAATGAGGCAACTTCTCAACTTTACAGGTTTCATGTGATGATGTAGATTTACATGATGCACTTGTTGATGAGAGACTTGATATTGAGGAGGCAAAAACTATGCCAAAATGGCTAGTGTAGACTTTGCGTGATAGCAAATTAGATGCATCTTTGTCATATCATACTCGTTTAGGCTCTCATAGTGCTTCTTTTGCATCATATTGTTATGTTATGGCTTCCTTGAGTCTTTCTGATGAGAATGAGCTAGTTTCATTTGATGAAGCACAAATTTTTGAAAATTGGATGGGTGGTATGCAATCAGAATATGATGTTATGATGAAAAATAGTACATAGTCTTTATGTGACTTGCCTCCTGGCAAGAAGGCCATTGGCACTGAGAAGGTATACAAGCTGAAGCATAAGCATGATGGAACAATTGACAGGTATAAGGCTAGGCTTTTTGCAAAGGGTTATGCTTACAAAAGAGGCATTGATTTTGATGAAACCTTTTCTCCTACATGCCAAATGACTATTGCTTATAGCATTTGTGCATTCGCAACTCATCATGGTTGGAATGTACATCAATTGGACATTAAAATTGCATTTCTTAATGGTGACTTGCATGAAGAAGTGTATGTTTTTTAGCCCCATGACGTTGAACAAAAAGGACATGAAAACCAAGTGTGCAGATTGAAAAAGGCATTATATGGTTTGAAGCAAGCACCATGTGCTTGGTATGAAAAAAATACATGTCTGCCTGATTGCACATGGTTTTGAGAATAGTCCAGCTAAGAGCACCTTATATGTTAAGCGTGAAAATGATGTGCTTCTAATCATTGTTGTCTATGTTGATGACATGCTGCTCACTCGCCCTCATGAAAAACATATTGCTGATTTAAAGGCTGATTTGCATGCCTCATTTGAGATGTCAAATTTGGGGCATTTGCATCATTATTTGGGCATTTAGTTTATGCAAGTTGATGACAGAATAGCTTTGTGTCAAAGAAAATATATGAACACATTATTGCAGTGTTTTGGCCTTGAAGACTGTAAACCTATTGCCACTCCTATGGAGATAGGTTTACCGTTGACTCTTCGTGATGTTGGAGATGTATTTGATGTTGTTCTCTATCAACAAGCTTTTGGATGCTTGATTTACTTATGCATTACTCGAATAGATATTCAATTTGTTGTCTCATAGATGAGTAGGTTTATGCATTGCCTAGGTGTCAAGCATTGGCAGGCAGTTAAGTGCATCTTTTGCTACTTGAGTGGTACCCGATTACTTGGATTGTTTTATCCCAAGGGGGGTTCACTATCGCCAGATTTACATGCTTTTTCTAACTCTAATTGGGCTGGTTGCTATGACACTCATGTGTCCACTAGTGGTTTTTGCTTCATGCTTGGTAGCTCATGTATATCTTGGTTGAGCAAGAAGCAGCCTACTATGGCCACTTCCAATTGTGAGGCTGAGTATAGGGCAGCTTTCACAATGGAAGATGAGTGTGTGTGGCTCAGATGCCTTATGTTTGATTTGGGTGTTGGTCAGTCTTCTGCCAACACCATCTTCAATGACAGACAGAGCACATTGGCAATTGTGATAAACCCTATGTTCCATGCTCGCACTAAGCACATTGAGGTGCACTATCATTATGTCAAGGAGAGGTTCTCTGCTGGAGAGATTAGTTTGGCATATGTGCCCACAGAGGAGAACATTGCATACCTTTTCAAAAAGGTTGATCTGCCTAGGGAGAAGTTTGAAGCTTTTCGCAAAGCTTTGGGCTTACTTCCTTTTGTGGATTGATTCCACATAGCTTGGCACTTCCTTATACACGAGTGCCAGCTCCTTGTTCACCGCATCACTCCCAGGGGGGTATTTGTTGATATATTTAGGTAGTGATGTGTGTGAACACTCTAGGACTATCAGGGCACTTTTTTCCCTCTTTAGGAGGTTTTTTTCCCCCGGCTTGTATATACACCAATAACCCTAATGGGTCATATATCTTTCTACCTTCTAGCGATAAAAAATTCAGTATTGTGTGTTTGCTCCAAGATTGTTCTTCTTCCTTGTGCTATTCATGTGCTTTTGTAGATCTCAAACTCCAACATTGGAAGATTATGGATTTAACTTGTGATTTAATATGAGTTGACATACACCCTTAACTCAAGATGAAGGGCTATAGAGATAGACTTGAACAAGAAGATGAATAAGATGTGGAGTTTTACGATGATGAATTCTCTAGTTTCCAAGGATTTGTGGAACATGATCAATGGCAAGTACCCTAGGCCAAGACAAGCAGAGGAAGATGTGACTTCTTCATCCGAGGGGCCTACTACCCCATTTTTTTGCCCAAAAGGTTGAAGAGGAAGAAGAGGAGATTACATCTTCATCCATAAATAGAAGGAGACAAGTGCGGATTCAAAATTGAGAAGAGAAACCTAGATGGGATTGAAGAGATGCACAAGCACCCTCATTTATTTCTATGGGGTTCAAGAGGCACATTTTCCATAGATCAAGTCATGCAATACCTCTCGCTAGGCTTGGTTGAAATTAGAGAATCTCTATTAGAGCAAGAACCCCACCCAAAAAGCTCACCTCAGGAGACAACTAGCCAACGAAGTAATAGGATATAAATCCCAAATCAATCCTTGACCCTCCTTTTTGGGGAGGCGACAAAAAATAGCAAACGAAGATGATGTAGAATTCGAGAAAGAAAATCATGAGAGATCTCTTGATTCACCTCCAAACCTCACAACACTTTATAACCTTCCTCTCTATCCATGCGATCATTGCATGAGAGCCACCTGGCCTCATGCCCTCAACAACCACATAAGGTGGTTCACACATAATTTGGTCATAAAATTTCCTTCCCCTTAAGTTCAAGTTTGTCCTCAAACCTGGTCGTGGAAGGCATAGGTGACAAAGAGAAAGAACATATTTGTTGTTCTCACTGAACCCCATGTAACTGGTATACATGGTCATCTCTTCGTAATGTTTTCCCATATCCTTTCCCTTAGGAAGACTCTTCTAAAGTCTTCAAAAAGGTGGAAAACCCTCTCTAAAGGGTATTAACCCACTCCCAAGGAGCAATATCCTCTGAACTATCTTTTTGCTTAACTAGGTACCCTTTATATAAATGACTTTTCGTTCGTGTTTCTCTAGTACATAGTATGCTCTCAGGCGCATGGTGGAATAGATTGAATAGAAATAGGCTCTATTACATCACTATCTAGAATGAGGTCTTTAGTTTCATCCATTTTTTTCTTCAGCCTACTAACATGAAATATTGGATGAATCTGACTTCTTTTTGGAAGTTGGAGCTGGTAAGCCATCTTACCTATTCTCTTAAATATTGGAAATGGACCACAATACCTAGTAGATAACTTAGGACAAGGTCTTGTTTTCATGGTTTCAGGCCTAGACGGAACTTTAAGATAGACTTGGTCTCCTACCTCAAAGTTGATTTCTCTCTTTTGGGGGTCAACATAGGCTCTAGCTCTATCTTGAGCTTTCCTTATACTGTCTTTAGCAAGTCTAAGCATATCATTCATTTCTTCCAAGGAATCCTTTATGAATTGTACTTTCTCATCTTGTAAGCCAATTGCATAAGGATCTCTTCACGAAAACCCATACATAAGCATAAATGGACTATGTCATGTGGAAGAGTGCTTCACACTATTATATGCAAACTCTACTATAGCTAAGTACTCTTCCCAATTAGTTTGCCTTTTATTTACATATGCACGAAGCATATCTTCTAGGATTTGTTTAGCTCTCTCTGTTTTCCCATCCGACTATGGATTTTCCACCATAGGTTCTCTACAAACAATCTAGCCAATTTAGGTGTCTTCACCATATTATGTGTTGAAATAAACCTTGTCAATTTGGTTAACCTATCCACAATTACCTAGACTCAATCATGCCCTCTTTGTGTCTTAGGTAATCCTACTATTAAATCCATAAAAATACTATCCCATTTCCCATTGGGAATATCCAACAGGTGGAGCAATCCTCCGATCTTTAATCTTTCATCTTTCATCTTTATTGAACTGGCATTTAGTGCACTTAAGAACATACTCTTGGATGTACTTATTGTTACCGTTAGTGTCCATGTGAAAGGCCAAATGGCCACCGGACACTTCTTTGTATATGTTCTTTAATAAAACATATAATGGCCTGGTCAGTCACAGACTGTAAGTCGACCGCATTTGTAAGACCTAAGAAGTCTGTCTTCGTGCTCCCCGTGTACCGCGTTTTCTGCGTATTCTACAACATCTGTGCGGAGTACTGTGTGTGACGACAGGAGCTCGGTTTTTTCTACTTTGAGCATATCGTCGTGGAGCTCTCGAGAAGGAGAGTCCAGTGTGGTGCACGCCATCGAAATACTTCACTGATATCAGAGCAGTTCGAGGCAAAAAGCTTTGTTCCTTTTGTGCGAGCGAAGCGAGGCCCCCCCCCCCCCCCCAGGTTTTCTCCAAGGCTTACGACCAAGGCGGCGACCAAGGCATAGACCTTGGCATACCTTGTCATCCGAGTCACCGAAGTCACCGTTGGCGCCGTTGGCTGCGCGCGAGGGAGGACCTCAACGATCAAGGAATATAGAGGTTCCCGGTACTTCCCGGGAGGTCACCCATCCCAGTACTGTTCCCCCCAGAGCCGCTTAACCGCGGCAATCTCTTGCCACTAAGCTACACTCTTGTGGTGTTTGAAGAAGGGGAAAGACTAAGGTTGGCATTACCTTGAACAAGTTTTGGTCCCTCAAAGCTTCATTTTTGCTTTTAAAGCCTATTTCTGAAGCAATTTTGGGGTGTTTTTGGAGCCATTTTGGAGTACTTTCGCACGTAGTTCTCTTCACACAGGTCCAAGAACATCAAGAAGAGTGTTCCTTGTACTTCTCAGACAATAAATATCAACCTTTGGGGCTGTATTTTCAGCCACACTCGTAAAACTACAGGTTTCTCGAGGGGTTTTCAGTTTTGGTGGGAGCAGTCGCTGCAAATTTATGCAGGTTTTTAAAGCCTAAAACATCAGAGTTGACAGACACTTGCAGGTGTTATTGGCTAGTTTTTTGGGCTGTGTATTCAGCCTTTCAGTGTCATTTTACTGCATATATTGAGCACATACACACCATGTACGCTTCTGTGGATACCGCTTATGTACGTCCATGTGGGCATTGATATAGCGGTTACGTTCTTTGCATAAAGCCTTTTACGTTTGATAAAGAGGGTCGTGGTGAGGTTTTCTTAACTGGGAGACACCCAGATGTCGGGGTCTCTTCGGTGATGCAGGTGGAAGACTTACCCAGCCTCGCCATAGGAGATGTATGATAGTTGTTCATAGGTGCTCGATAAGCCTAGTTGGCTTCTATTGGGTAACTGATTATATGCAGTGGAGTCAGTGATTCACTATGCAGGTAGACATGTTAGTACTTGCAGTTTTATGCTACTTTGACACTGGTCATATGCTAATTTTGCAGAGGATACTCTGGCAAAATTTTTCCAGATTTCTGGTTTAGTCAACTATATAGTGGTCGATTTACTCCTTGATACACTTATTTGTTGGTGTTTGGACTCTTCTAGCTCCATTATCATTCTATTCAGTTCTCTACGATCATGGCATCAGAGGTCTCAGGCACATCCGGTGGATTAGGGTCTAGTGCTAGCGTTCCGAGGAGGAGCTATAACTTGCAGGGCAAAGACCATTTTGAGATCCGAAAATTTGATGGCACAAACTTTGCTCTATGGAAGAATCAGATTAAAGATGTGCTGATTCAAAGAAGGCAATGGAAGCCAGTAAATGGGATTTCAAAGAAGCCTGCTGACATGGATGAAGATGATTGGGATGAGTTAGATGAAATGGCCAGGTCTACCATTCGCTTGCACCTAGCAGATAATGTTTACTTTACAGTATTAGACTGTGAAAGTGCAGAGGAGCTTTGGAAGAAGTTATGCAATACATATGAAAAAAAGACGGCATCAAATAAAGTATATCTGATGAGAAAATTATACGACCTTCGTATGAAGGACACAGATAGTGTTGCTGCTCATCTAAATGAGTTTGATGCCATATTCTCCCAGTTACAGGCTCAGAAAATGGATATGGACAATGAAATGAAAGCAGTATTGCTGTTATGCACCCTGCCATCATCATGGGATACATTTTGCACAGCTATTAGCAATAGTGCACCAGGTGGTAAACTCGTCTATGATGACATATGTGGAGCACTCTTGAGTGAGGAGATTCGTAGAAAATCTATGGTTGGCACTCAGAGTGGAGATGCATATAATGTTCGTGATTCTTACCAAGGAAAGAATCAACAACGTGGCAGGAGCAAGAACAAGGAAAAGAATGGTCAACGGAATAAGAGCAGAAGTAAACCAAGGAAGAGGGATATTGAATGCCATTATTGTCATAAGAAAGGACACATGAAGAAAGACTGTTATGCATTAAAGAATGCTAAAGGTAAAGGACAGAATGTTGATGGGCATGTTAAACAGTTACCTGCACCATCTACTTCGACTGTGAAGATTGAAGAAATTAATGCTATTTCTGATGATGCTGATGTGTTGACACTTGATAGTACTGTGCCATCAGAGGCACTTATGGCTGATTCTCTTTCCCACACCTGGCTGCTAGATTCTGGTGCTTCTTTCCATGTGACACCACATAGAGAATGGTTCTCTAATTATGCAGCAAAGTCTCTTGGTACCGTGAGACTTGGTGACTCTTACCAGTGTGATGTTGTGGGGATTGGAGATGTGGTTGTGCAGTTCATTGACGGTTCAAAATTTACTATGCATAATGTACGCCATGTACCTCAGTTATCACGCAGTTTGATGTCAGTTGGTCAACTTGATGACCTTGGTTACAAGGTGGTCTTCTATGCTCAGTCCTTTCGTATATCAAAGGGCAATATGGTTATTGCAAAAGGAAGGAAAGTTGGCTCACTTTACCCTTTATTTGTATCACAGAAAGAACACTTGTTAGCTGTTACTGAACAGCCTATGGCTTGTATTTGGCATGGTCGTTTGGGCCATATATCTCGTAGTGGAATGGAAAATCTTTCTCGTTCTGGCTACTTACCTGTGTTATCTTTCTCTGATTTTTCATTTTGTGAGCATTGTCAATATGGAAAGCAAACCAGAAATGTGCATAAAACGCACATTGACTCTTCAATTCAGCCTTTAGATCTTGTTCATACAGATGTGTGTGGTCCTATGCCCACTAGGTCCTTAGGTGGTTCTCTTTACTTTGTTACTTTCATAGATGATGCTACTAGAAAAGTCTGGGTATATCCTATCAAATCGAAGGATGATGTATTCCCTACTTTCAGAAAATGGCTTGCTTCAGTTGAGACTGAAAAAGGAACTAAGCTTAAGGCTTTACGTTCAGATAATGGGGGTGAGTATACCTCACATGAATTCAGCCTTTTCTATCAGTGTAGAGGGATTCGTAGAGAGTTTACAGCTCCTTATACCCCAGTACAGAATGGTGTAGCTGAGAGGATGAATAGAACTATTCAAGATAGAGTAGTCTCTATGTTGCATCATGCAAACCTCTCACAAGGTTTTTGGGCAGAAGCAGTATTGACTGCAGTTCATGTGATTAACCTTTCACCTAGTACTGCCAAAGGTCTGAAAGTGGCACAAGAGTTATGGACAGGGAAACCACCATATTATGATCATCTTCGAGTTTTTGGGTGTGAAGCATATGTTCATATACCCAAGAATCTTAGACAGAAGTTGGACCATAAGTCAAAGAAATGCATTTTTCTTGGATCTGGTCGAGAAGGACAATTTGGATATCGCTTATGGGATCCTGAAACACGGTCTGTGATCAGAAGTAGTGATGTCATTTTTAATGAGTCTAAGATGCATAAACAGCCAATTAAGGAGGTTGAAGTGAGAAGAGTGGTGTTTGAGGATACTAGTCCTCCAGTTAGCATGCATAAAAATGCTGCACATAGGGATGTTCAAGAGAATGTCCATTCAGATCAGTCTGCACATGTTCCTGTTCAACAACCATTGAGACGTTCTGCACGTGTCTCATATCCACCTGATAGATATGTTCCAGGTTTAGATTTTGTTATGCTAACAGATGCCGGTGAGCCCTCTTGCTACAAAGAGGCTATGCAGACAGAGGATCATGTCAAGTGGGAGCGTGCCATGAAGAGTGAGTTGGATTCTATTCACAAGAATGGTACTTGGGACTTAGTACCTTTGCCAAAGGGAAGGAAAGCTTTACCATGTAAATGGGTATATAAGCTGAAATTCACATCAGATAGTGCTTCTCCAAAATATAAAGCACGACTTGTTGCAAAGGGTTTTAAGCAACAACATGGTGTTGATTTTGAGGAAATCTTCTCCCCAGTGGTCAAGATGACTACTTTGCGCATGTTGCTTGGATTCGTTGCAATGGAGGACTTAGAGCTAGTCCAAATGGATGTGAAAACAGCTTTCTTGCATGGAGATCTTACAGATGAGATCTATATGGAACAACCAGAGGGTTATGTAGTTCCTGGCAAGGAAAGTCTAGTTTGTAAGCTCAAGAAGAGCTTGTATGGACTTAAACAGTCTCCTAGACAATGGTACCAAAAGTTTGATGCTTTTATGAAGTCCCAAGGCTATTCTCGGAGCAATGAGGATCATTGTCTCTACACAAAGAGATGTTCTGATGGCAGCTTGATATGCTTGATACTTTACGTCGATGATATGTTGATTGCTGGGAAGTCCTCTTATGATTTGTCAATCCTCAAAAAGAAGTTGAGTCAGACATTTGATATGAAGGATTTGGGGGATGCCAAACATATTCTTGGCATGCGCATTACTCGTGATAGGAGTAAAAGATGCATATACTTGTCTCAAAGTGAGTACATATCCAAAGTACTTCATCGATTCAATATGCAGGGTGGAAAGGCATTGAGTACACCTTTACCCACATATGTGAAATTGAGAAAGGATGACTGCCCCAAATCAGATGAGGAAAAGGAATTCATGACCAAAATTCCCTATCAGTCTGCTGTTGGTAGTCTCATGTATGCTATGGTAGCTACGAGACCAGACATTGCATTTGCAGTGGGAGTTGTGAGCAGATATATGTCTAATCCTGGCAAGAAACATTGGGAAGCGGTCAAAATGATTTTGAGATATCTGAGTGGCACTAAGGACAAGTGTCTATGCTTAGGTAGAGGGAAAGCATCCATTATTGGTTACACAGATTCTGACTATGCTGGTTGTGTAGACAATCGTAAGTCTACATCAGGGTACATTTTTCATTTTGCTGGAGGTGCTATCTCTTGGAGATCTCGTCTTCAAGAATGTACAGCTGTTTCCACCACAGAAGCAGAGTATGTTGCAGCAAGTGAGGCATGTAAGGAAGCATTGTGGCTTTCTCGTCTTGCTTGTGATATGGGTTTGCCTCAGCATGTACCTCACTTGCTCAGTGATAGTCAGAGTGCCATTGCTTTGGCTAAGAATCCGGTCTATCATGCAAAGACCAAGCACATTGAAGTGAGGTATCACTTCATTAGAGATTGCTTAGCCACTGAGAGCATTATTCTTGAGAAGGTTCACACTCGAGATAATGCTGCAGATGCTTTGACTAAAGCTCTACCACAGGATAGCTTTCGACACTGTTGTCACTTGATGGGGGTTACTTGATTCTTGATCTTACGCAGTCACTTGTATACTGTGTAACATGCCCATCAGGTGGGAGGTATAGTTTGTATACTTACACTCAGGTATTCTTTATCATTCTTTCTTTTTTTTCTCCCATAGTTACTCTGGCCATATTGGCCTTTAGTGGGAGATTGTTACCGTTAGTGTCCATGTGAAAGGCCAAATGGCCACCGGACACTTCTTTGTATATGTTCTTTAATAAAACATATAGTGGCCTGGTCAGTCACAGACTGTAAGTCGACCGCATTTGTAAGACCTAAGAAGTCTGTCTTCGTGCTCCCTGTGTACCGCGTTTTCTGCGTATTCTACAACATCTGTGCGGAGTACTGTGTGTGACGACAAGAGCTCGGTTTTCTACTTTGAGCATATCGTCGTGGAGCTCTCGAGAAGGAGAGTCCAGTGTGGTGCACGCCATCGAAATACTTCACTTATGAAGTCTATGCTAGTAAAACTACCTCTTAACAAGATCATAAGTCTTGTTAATTCCTAGTTGTCTTGCACTCGGTGTGTCATGACACTCATAAAAAATGTGCCGTCTCATCTCAAAATCTTTAGGGACACATAACTTTCCTTTATATAAGAGACATCCATCTTGCCTACTGTAATTCTTCCAATCCTTATCGAGTACCCATCGATACTTCATCTTATTGGAAACTCGTACATCATGATCTGTTTTCTCTATGGCTTCCCAAATCTTAGAGTATGAAAGATGAAACCTACACTTCCCTCTAATGGATTCAAATAGATCACTGGTGATCTCAGTAAGACTGAATCCATTGAGCGTAGGCATTTGGCTAAGCGAATCAGCCACTATATTAAATTTTCCCTTTCTATACCTAATCTCATAATCAAATTCCTGAAGAGGCTCTACCCATGGGGCCTTATGACCTTTGAGGTCTATTTGATTAGAGATCCACTTAATACTCTCTTGATCAAACACTATCATAACCTTGGCACCATATGAATAATGATGCCACTTCTTTAAAGCATTGACAATTGCATACAACTCCTTCTCATAAACGGAGTAATTCTTCTGAGTTGGTTTTAACTTCTTGCTCTCAAAACTAAGTGGTCAACCATCCTAAACTAGAACCGCTCCTATAGCAAAATCACTCGTGTGAGTCTCGACCACAAATGGTCAATTGGGATGTGCTACCTATAACAATGGATTTGGAGCTATTGTTACTTTCAATCTTTTCATACTTTGTCTTTCCCCATATCCCCAATGAAAGACCTTCCCTTTCCCTTTTAGTTGTTCTGTCATCGAAATAACAAATTTGACATTATTTTTTATGAATCATCGATAGAATCTAGATAAACCCAAGAAGATATATATTTCTTCCAGGTTTCTAGGATGCGACCATTCCATAATAGCTCACACCTTTTTAGGATCCATCTGAATTCCATGTTTGGAGATGATATGGCCAAGATATTTAACCTCAATTTTAAAAATTCAAACTTCAATCCATTGGCAAATAGAGAATTTTCTCTTAACACTTGGAAGACTAGCTGTAAGTGGTCCAAATGTTCTTCATCTTACTCACTATAAATGAGAATATCATTCAGAAAAGTCAACTACAAACTTGCCTAGGTAAGGTCTCAAAACATTGTTCATGAGAATCATGAATGTGCCTGGAGCATTAGTGAGACTAAACAGCATCACTAAGAACTCATAATGTCCATACCTAGTCCTAAAAACAATCTTACATACATCTTCTACTTTTATTCAAATCTAATGATACCCAGATCGTAAACCAAGCTTAGTAAAATACTAAGCTTGGTATAGTTGTTCAAATAGATAATCTAGTCTAGGAATTGGAAATCTATTCTTAATAGCTATCTTATTCAATGCCCTATAATCAATACAAAGTCTCACAGAGCCATCTTTTTTTTTTATTAGAAGCATTGGTGATGCCCATGGAGAATTACTAGGTCTAATAAATCCTTTAGCTAAATAATCCTGAATTTGACTTTCTACTTCCTGATGTTATGCTAAACTAAGGATGTAAGGAGGCTTACAAATAGGTTTAGTGTGAGAAACTAAGTCGATGGCATGGTCAATGTCTCCCCTAGTAGGTGGTAATCCTTTTGGTAAATCAAGTGGAAACACATCTTTATATTCAAACATTATTTGCTTAAAACCTTTAACCACATTTTCTTGCAAAAAAGAGTAATAAAAAGTCTTGTCCTTAGTTACAACACTAGGATAAAAAATAGATACATATGAAATTTCATAACAATCAATAATCGGATGAACATCTAAAGAAAATAATGCATAAACATCCTGTACCTCATGTGGATCAAGAATATTATCTAATTGCATGCATGAAATAAGAGGTGTACTGGGCACATCTCTTTCATCTTGAACACAAAGAGTACTTCCATCTTTAACAAATTCAATAGTATTGTTCTGATAACTTTGTAAGTGTATCCCCTAATCCCCTAAACCATTATTTGTCCCAATAATATGTATGTTCTTTCCATGTTGATGATTTGGAAATCTAAGTGATCGATAAATCCTTGTATCTTGATTTTCAAATTTGATACCATAGTATCCCATATTCTTTTATCTTCCCCTTGCACCATAGATACTAAATATTTGTGTGCATTGGGTTGTTGAAGAATTTTAAGATTTTTGACTAGAGCATAATAAAAAAAGTTATGAGTTGAAGAATCATCAATCATAATTTGCATTGTAGTCCCATATACATGACCATGAACTTTAAATCAATCATGTGGTCCAAACTACTGTGACCACAATGATTGAGTTAAAAAACAAGTATGTTCGCTATACTCATGCATAAGTTCCACTTCCTTGCAGCTAGAGCTACCATATATGGGAAGTGTTTGCATGAGATGGACTGCTTTTTTGCCTTGGTCTAAGACCATAGTGTTCCTTGGTCCTTACTTTTCATCTTTCCCCTTACATACTGGGAAATTCCAATGAGAGTGCTTAGGAGATAAAGACCTAAAGCATAATTTTTCCTTTTTGGCCTTCTCAAACTGATTTGCATAAGTCTAGGACCTCTTGGTTTTCTTACTATGAATTTGTTTTTACTTGGTACTACCCTTTTCTTGAATTTAGTCATTTGTGTGGGTCTCAGTGTTTGGTCTATGTCCATTGCTACACCACTATTGGCTTCATACAATTGAGCACACTTAATAGCTTCTTCTAATGTTTTAGGAGCATTCCTTCAAACCTCAAGCTTAATGGATTTGTCAAGCCCTCTTTTAAACCCTCATATTTTTTGGCAATCATCTAGACCTTTTAATTTAAGCACAATCTCTCGATAATGGTAAATATAAATAGATAAAGGTCTACCTCTTTGCATCACTCTATCCCACTCATCCCAACTATGCTCTTCCTCATTCTCAAGTAAAAATTCTTTTAGAAAAAGAGCTTCAAACTAAATCCAATCCATAGGAATAGCTTTGACTTCTTTAAGCATCATTTGGAGTAGTAAGAGGCATAATGGGTATAGGTTCTTCTCTTTTAACCATGACATAAGTTTTGTGAGAAACTTCATATTCAAGCTCTTGTTTGGTAATTAAAGAAGAAATAGTAGTCTCTAGAGTGATGAATTGGGTTTTCAGTTGTTCAAAGGATGATGTCATGCTTGCTAAAATAGATTCTAGCTTATTTGTTCTATCAAGTAAAGCATGATGTTGAGCATAAGTGATGAACTCCTCACATAAATCCACTTCCTCTTCAACATCATGCATCTCTTATTCTTTTTTTTTTCTTGTTTTTCTACTTTTTTTTCGTTTTCAATATCATGAGGAGTATCTAAAGATGGATTTTGATTTTGCTTTTCTATAGTTTACATGGATGAACAATGCTGATTGAATATGAGACTCAGAGAAGAAAATCAAGTACAAAAAGTGAAAGAAATAACTCAAATACACTTCCCTAGTGTCCTTTGAAGCTTTGTGAGAGAATTTGAAAGGATCTTCCAAGATTTTCGCCACTGGTGTTGATCATTGCGGATCCAAAAAATGAACTTGAAATGTTCGGTTGGCAATTGGATGCTTTGTGAAGTAACCAAATCACCCAAAAAAAAATCTTTGGGATTGCCAAAATATACCAAATTTGGACAAATTTGGTTTCTGACAAGTCCCTGCCAAAGAATAAAAGGATATCCAACACCTAAAACTTGATGTAACAAAGCTTATCCAAGTGATGAAATAGAATTTGGACTTTTATAGTGTCCAAACGAGCCTTTGGAATGTGTTCCTAGTTTTTTGGAGAAATTGTAGAGGCTTTTTGACCTAAAAAAAAATATTCCAAAATTGATGTTCTCTGTGTCCTTAGAAACCTTGAAAGGTAAATTCAACGTCCATCAAAAATCATACCAATCTGCTATTTGAGCGAAAAATAGTGCCTCATTAAAGTCGAGGGTGTAGGCATAGGCTGTAGTGGAAGCTAGAAAAGAGAACCTTGCCTACAAGGTGACCTTGAAGCTTTGGAAAATGAAGATTTTGAAGCCCAATAATTCTAATGATGGTTAATTCTATGTGTGCCTTATGCACATTCCTAGTTTGTTTTCCATATTGAAAATGATCACAAAATGAAAAGCCAAAGAAAGGTAACATAGGTAAGTAGCCATAACGAGATAGATTTTCTGTTCCACTATGAGATATGTGGCCCAAACGGCCATGTAAAATATAAGCCATATGTTGTTGAGTAACAGCTAAGAAGTGTTCTTTTTGAAATACAAATAAAGGATGAAGTGAGCAGTGCTTCCTTTTGCAATAACCATATTGCCATTTGATATGTGAAGGGATTGAGCATAAAAAACGACCTTCTAACCAAGGTCATCAAGTTGACCAACTGGCATCAAACTACATGATAACTCAGGTACATGGCATTTATTATGCATAGTAAATTTTGAACCATCAATGAACGGCACAACCACATCTCTTGTACTTTCATGTTACATTGTTAAGAGTCACCAAGTCTCACAGTACCAAGAGACTTTGTTGCATAAGTAGATAATCATTCTCTATGTAGTGTCACATGGAAAGAAGCACCAAAATCTAGCAGACACATGTGATAAAGAGAATCATCCATAAGATCCTCAGTGGGCACAATACTGTCAAGTGGAAACACATCAACATCATCAGAAATAGCATTAATTTCTTCAATCTTCACAGTCAAAGCACATGGTGTAAGTAGTTGTTTAACATGCCCATCAACATTATGTCCTTTACATTTAGCATTCTTTAACGCATAGTGATCTTTCGTCATATGTCCTTTCTTATGACAATAATGAGCTTCGTTATCGCTCTTCCTTAATTTACTTCTACTCTTATTCCATTGGCCATTCTTTTCCTTGTTCTTGCTCTTGCCACGTTGTTGATTCTTTCCTTGGTAAGGATCATGAACATTATATGCATCTCCACTCCAAAGTGCCAACCATAGATTTTCTACGAATCTCCTCACTCAAGAGTGCTCCACATTTGTCATCATAGACCAATTTACCATCAGGTGCACAATTGCTAATAGATGTGCAAAATATATCCCATGATGATGACAAGGTGCATAATAACAAGACTGCTTTCATTTCATTATACATCTCCGTTTTATCAGCCTATAATTGAGAGAATATAACATCAAACTCGTTCATATGAGCCGCAACACTATCTGTGTCCTTCATGTGAAGTTCATATAACTTTCTCATCATATACAATTTATTTGATGTCTTTTTTTTTTTCGTATGTATTGCATAACTTCTTCCAAAGATCCTCTCCACTTTCACAGTCCAATATTGTAAAGTAAACATTATCTGCTAGGTGCAATCCAATGGTAGACCTAGCCATTTCATCCAACTCATCCCAATCATCATCACCCATATCAACAAGCTTCTTTGAGATTCCATTTACTAGTTTCCACTGTCTCCTTTGAATCAACATATATTTAATATGATTCTTCCATAGAGAAAAGTTTGTGCCATCAAATTTTCAGATCTCAAAATGATCTTTGCCTTGCAATTTATAGCTCCTTATGAGAACATTGGCACTAGACCTAGATCCACTAGATATCCGTGAGATTTTTTATGCCATGATGATAGAGATCTAACTAGAATGAAGGAGCTAAAATAGTCCAAGCACCACTAAGGCTCAGAAAAGGATGACCAAGTGTCAGATGATGGGGAAAATTTGACAATCTCCCCCTAAAAATGGATTCATGAACAATAGTGACCAGCCAAATAGATTATGTGAGAACATATGTGTTCACACCAATAAGTATGTAAAGGAGTAAAGTCGACCACTATATAGTTGAAAAGCAAAAATCTTGAGAAGAGATTTCAGAGTCTCCTATGCAAATTAAGCATATGACTAGTGTCAAAAAACTCATAAAACTAGAAGTACTGACATCTAAACCTGCATAGTGAATCACTAACTCCATTGCATATAACCACTTAACCAAAAGAAGCCAACTAGGCTTATCGAGCACCTATGAACAACTAGCATACGTCTCCTATGGTGAGGCTGGGTAAGTCTTCCACTTGCATCACCGAAGAGACCCCGACATCTGGGTGTCCCCTAGTTAAGAAAACGTCACCACGATCCTCTTTATCAACATGAAAGAGTTTATGCAAAAATTTAATTGCTACATCAATGACCACATGGACGTACATAAGTGGTATCCACAAAAATGTACATAGTGTATATGTGATCAATATATGCAATAAAATGGCATTGAAAGGTTGAATTTATAGCCCAAATACTAGCCAACAACACCTGCAAGTTTCTATCAACTTTGTTCTTTAGTCTCAAAAACCTGCGTAAACTTGTTATGGTTGCTCCCAACATAACTAAAAACACAGATCCAAAGCTGCATATATGTTTTCAGAGAAGCACAAAGAAAATTTGTCTTGATGTTCTTGAACATGTGTGAAGATAACTATGTGTGAACATACTCCAAGCTAAGAGTCACCCCCCAAAAATGCTTCAAAAAAGGCTTTGAGAGAAAAAAATGAAGCTTTGAGGACCCAAAACATGTTCAAGGTAATGTGAACCTTAGCTTTTACCCCTTCTCAAACACTATAAGAGTGTAGCTTAGTGACAAGAAATTGCTGGTTAAGCGAGCACTCGGGAGAACGGTATTGGGATGGATGACCTCTCAAGAAGTACCAGAACCTCCGTCTTCCTTGATCATTGAGGTCCTCCCTCACGCATAGCCAATTGCACCAATGTGAATTCGGTGAGTTAGACGACAAGGTATGCCAAGGTATACGCCTTGGTTGAAAGCCTTGGAGAAAGCCACTTGTGGGTGCTTGCTTCGCTCACACAACATATAAAACTTTTGCTTCGAACTACTTTGATATCATGGTGCACCACATTGGAATTCTCCTCCATGTAGCTTCACAACAATGCCCTCACACTACAAATATGAGAAACCATAGAGTACACATAGAGCACAAATATAGACTTCTTTTTGTGTTAACCTCCATAGGTGTAGAAATTTCCTTAGAATCCTCCATGTCAAATGCCTTCAATATCTATCTTGCATACTTTTGTTGAGAGACAAAAATCTTCCTTGTTTACTTCTGAACTTCAAGGCCTAAGCAATAATGCATTAAGCCCAAGTCCGTCATTGCAAATTCTAAACTCAAATCATCTTTCATTTGTTGAAGAAGAGCATCATCCTTTCCTGTAATCACAAAGTTCATCTACATAGAGTACAAGCACAATTGTCTTCCTTCCTCTCTTTAGAACATACAAGTTAGCATTAGAGGTACATCATTTGGGACCTAGATCCAAGATATACTTATCCATCCACTGGTACCATGCTTAAGGGGCTTCTTTCAACCCATATAATGCCTTCTTCAGTTTACATAGCTTATTTAAATGGGGAGCCTCAAACCCTGATGACTGAGACACATATACCTCCTCCTTGAGGTCTCCATTCAAGAATGTTGATTCGACATCCATGTGATACACTAGCCATTGCTTATGTGCAGCCACAACTAGTACTACTCGGATAGTGGTCATCCTTGTAGTTGGGGAAAATGATTCACAAAATTCAATGCCTTCAACTTGTGAGTAGCCCTGTGCAACAAATCTTGCTTTGTACTTTTCCAGAGTACCATCAGCCTTGTAGTTTAGCTTTGAGATCCACTGGGTGCCAATGGCTTTACGCTTAAGGGATCGATCCACTAGCTCCCAAGTTCCATTCTTCATGATATTGTTGTATTATGCTTACATGGAAGCCCTCCAATTTAGATCATGGAGTGCCTCTTCCACATTGGTTGGTTCCTTTGCTTGCTCTTGAATGAGCTCAACCATTAAGGTTATGTTTAAAATATGGGCACTTGCTCAACTCTGTTCCTCTATTCTTTGTGATCACCTCGGTCCATCTGCAACCTGTTCTAGTGACTGTGGGATGATGGGATTTGTGGAAGCATAAAGTTGCTTATATATATATATATGTATATGTGTGTGTGTGTGTGTATTTTCCACTTTCAAACTCATCATTTGAAGATGATGCTTCCTTCTCTTGTGTAGAAAGGATAGCTCTTGGGCTAGGTTTGTTGGAGTTTGAGGTCTACAGAAGCATGCAAACAATGCAAGGAAGAAGAAGAAGAAGCTTGGAGCACAACACACAATATTGAATATATTACCAAGAGAATGTACAAAGACAAGTGACCCGTTAGGGGTATATTTTGACTTTGTTCTTGATGGCATAATGATTGAGCAAGCCTGAGAATGCTATAGCGTAGATAAAGAAGGTGCAGACTCAAATTCGAACACAAAATATTGAAGAGATAGAGACAATGTGAGATAAGGTCGAGAGAGAGAGAGAGCTCTCATTCATACATACAAGGTAAGGGAGAGAGAGAGAGATCTTCTCATATACACGCACGAATAAGAATGTGCCAAATGTGCCTTGCATCTCATAAAATAATAGTTGTCCTTTTATGCAAAAAATAGAGAGCCATTTGGCCAATCAAATAGGAGATAAGCAAGAGATAAGATTGCCCTCCTTATAAGATAGGGTTCACATACTAAGAAGAGAAAAAAACCCATAGCTAACAATCCCCCCCTTGAGCTTGATTGTACAAATAGCTCTTTGGAAACTATCCTTTCCTCACAACTGAACTAGGGTGGTACAAAATATATATTTCATTCCCATGTACAATCAAGGTGGTACAATGCTTATATCCTTCCTTCAACAAACTCATGGGTGGTACAAATCCTTCCCTCTACATATGGGGATGGTACAAAGGGGATGTTTTACAACACATCATCATATATGAAATAAACTTGAGCTTCTTCTTCTTCCTTTGTCTCCTCTACTACGTTGACATTGCTAGGCCTTTTTTTGAAAGCTCCTTTGTTGTTGTTGTTGTTGTTGTTGTTGACACTGTTGTTGTTGTGTAGATGACAATGCTTTGTAGCATGGTTGGGTTTAACACATATTTTGCAAGGGTTAACTTGAAAACAATCTTTTGAAAGATGGTTGGTGTGATTACAATGAATGCATTTTGTAGCCCTTACAACCAAGGCATTTGTTGCAAATTCATCATGCATTTTGAGCTTATTTTCATGTTGTTGTAGAGAATTGATGACATCTTCTAGTCTAGGGATAGGGTCTTTTTGTTGTATTTTATGGAATCATGGAAGGTTAAATGGATTTTTAATGTTTTAAATGTCTAGAAGGTTTTAATGTGGTTGTGTTTGATCTAGCAGGTGAAGAAGCATGAGGGCATGGATACAAGTGGATGGACGTAAATAAATAAATTCGAAGACTAAATTGAAGACTTCTAGAATAGTTATATTTAGGTTTATCTTGTTGTAAAAGTAGTCGTTCGCTTTAGAAAGCGACGCCTTTTGTAAATAAAGTAGTTTTTCCTAAAAGATGCTTCTAAAAGCGACGACCCTCATGTAACTTCTATTTTCAGGATGTAATAGAAATAAACCTATAAATACGTGTACTCTGAGACACTCGTCCATCAGAGTACATGGGGGGAGATTGCACCCAATATCACATTGATTGTTTCTCTGTTTTTGATTCCTGTTTCGTCTTCTTTCTGCCTCTGTGTGTGCATGTGCTGAGGGACCTGATAACAATGGTATCAAAGCCTAGCACGTATCACTCCGGAGGGGTTTGTTTGCATTCTCTGTTCGTGATCCGTGTCTGCTCTATTTGCATTCTCTGTTCGTGATCCAAATCCGAATTCAAATCCGAATTTGAATCCGCGTCCGCGTCTTCTTCTACTTCTACTTTTGCTTCTGTCTCTGTCTCTGTTATGTCTCTGTTCCAGTTCTAGAACTAGAACCAAAACCTACGTTTACTCCTTCGGCTTACTCCAACACGTCCACTACGGCATCAACTAAGGCATCAACTAAGGCATCGACTAAGGCAAAGAACTTAGGCATCAATGAAGGCAAAGAACTTAGGCAATACATTGGCAACATTGGCACCCAAGGCTCCCTTGGCGACCATTGGCAGCCGTTGGCTACGCACTGTCGGGATGAAATCCCTCAGGGAAGTGTGCATTGATTAAAAGTTCATTGATTTTTGGGTTTAGTGTGATGTTTCGATGGAGAAAAGAGTATATTCTGTGCATGTTTTGGATGATTTGATTGATTCTGAGATATGGAACCATGTTATATATGTACATTAGACATGTGTGTGTAAATACTTATCTTTTGACCCATAAACCCCTAGGGTTTGTTGGAGACTTCTTAATCTCCAAAGGTATGATCTATACTGATCTAAGAACACTTTTATATCAGTTATGGATCAAACTTTACACAAATATTGCGTTGGAATCAATATCCTATTGGTTCAACAATAATCAGATGATACATCATGTATAAATTTGTTTAGTAGTTCTTCTACACACAAGCAGACGTGCGCGAACATGTGTAGAACTTTTCTATACACTTTGCACAACAAAATAACGTTGGTGTGTTGGTTAAATCGTGAGTCTCCCATCCAATCGACCCGAGTTCAAATTTGCAGTCCTGCAGCGGCTCAGCACGGAAGAATTCTTGGCTTTTGCTTTTGTTAAAATCAAAACTATGGACAACGAAGGCGACGGACAGTTTTCGCTGCGGAAGATTTTTTAATATCATGGAGCGAAAGCTTTTCATAGAGCTTTTCAAGATCTATAAAAACACTATATAACAAGAGCCTCATGCTCATTGTATTCATCCTTCACCTAGTGATCAACACAAGCCTTGGATCTTGGGGCTTGGACCTCAATAGAGGTGGTGTTTCTTCTAGCACATGGGGCAGCCATGGTGCTAACTTGAAGCATGTTGAGGAGCAGCTATGGAGTTCTTCTTAATGATTCTTCTTGGAGAAGATGAAGGGTGTGTTCACACTCTATCACATGGAGAGAAAATTATCTCTTGTTCATGGCAAGAAGACTTGGTCATTAGTAGCTTGATGGTGAGGATCGGCCATCTAGTAGTTGAAGATTATCTTCTACAAGAGGATGTCAGGCTACTTCAAAGACATTGGATGGTGGTTAACATAAGATTTACATCTTATGTTAAGTATTCAGGTACATATTCTCTTTATGCACACAGGTACTACTTGAATTTTATGGAGTAGCATTCATATCAGGAGGAGTCCTATTCGGCATAGGTACAAGAGAATCAGTACGTATATGCTTTATGCATATTTGGATGAGGTGTTTGAGAAGGTGTGTTCACATGAGTTTGAGGATTTTCGGCAACAAACTTGTTAGCATTCCTTGCTACTTTTTAACTATGTGATCTATTCACACACGTATCTGACTTAGGGTCTTCCATAGCCTAAGGTTAGATGAGGGTTTGTTGATTATCGGTTTCACACTGATCCTTCCTCTTTCAGTCACTCATATTCACTCTTCTATAACCTATAAGGTCACACATCTCATGTATATTCAGATTTCTGCCCATACATCTGAATATGTTTGTTACATTTGTACATTTACTCATTCATCTATTTCTCATCACATAGAGTGGTTGAGAGTTTTGCTCCCACATTGTACATTGAACATTGGTATATATGATACTATGAGTAAGTGATGGCTTACGTAACACCTTACACATGTCGTCTATTCTTTCTCTATCTTTATCTCATCATCTGTATGATTAAGTTGTGGTATGTTCATGTTTTGTCAATATTGAAGAATGTTGGGAATTAATGTTGTATATATTGGAACTATGGAACTATGGACCTGTGACATGAGCCAAGGGCCTACCTCACTTCCAACATTTGGTATCAGAGTTCTAAGGTTTTGGTTTCAGAACTTTAGGTCTTTGGCATCAATGCATTAAGGCTCATTCATAATCCCAGGTTCCCAGACTTCCAGATTTACAACATATGATTTAAGAGCATCTTCTAACATTTGACATTTGACATACACACTTAATCTAGATGAGTAGAGATTTGAGAATTAGACAATTCAGTCACATGTGTATTCATGAGTGTGGAGTATGAAGTTGATGATCTGTTAGCAGCCGAATATTTTTGGAAAAGTATGCAAATACTTTACAAAAGTATTGTTTGAAGACCCACACTTGATGAAGAGAAGGCTACTTCAAATTCAAGGAAGAACGATGGTTTAGAGAAGATGAAGGAATTAGATCAACATCAAATCACAGGTATCAGTTTCTACTATCAGATTATCATTTGCAGGTCATTACTTAGAAGAACAGTTATGAAGAGATTTGAAGAAATTCAAGGAATGCTTTTGTACACTTTCATCATTTGAAAGTTAAAGGCTACATCAAAACAGGTATGTAGAGGTTTTTCTAGAGAGTTTTGAGAGATCTCTTTCATGGCAAGAATGCTTATCTAAGAAGACAAATGTGAAGATGGGATGAGTTTTACAGCCAATTTTCTATTGTAAGTTGGTTGGATATCCAGATACAAATGTGATCTAGAGAGGTAATTCTAGAAGAGTAATTCATCACTCAGACAAAAGATTGGTGAATTTAGTCGTTTTAGACATTTGAAACAGCATTTTGATTCAGAGATATGAGGAGATGATAAAACATGATTCTATATTCACTTCCATTTGTATACCATGTTTGTTTTATCTCTTACTCTTAGTATTAGAGGAAGAGAAAAGTTCATTCGAAGAAGTCAAGAGTGTTTGCTACTTCAAGATGAAGAAAACAAAAGGTATGGAAGAGAAGTTTGAAGATGTTGACATCATCAAGTGGAAGAAAGGTGCAGAAGAAGAAAGTCCATCATTTCCAAAAGAAAAGTAACGCTTCCTTTTCTCATATACTTTCCATATACTTTTCCTATTTTATCCTCTACACCCAAAGACAAGTCTACGAGAACATCTTGTGTGAAGAAGAAGCAGTTTCTTATTTTGCATGATACTTGGTCATGATTTTTAGTAGATTTGACAAGGAATTGCATTGAGAGAAAGAAAAAGAAGCATATATATGTTTTGACTCATATATATATGAGTTATGTTTTAGTTGAAGCTTTTAAGCAGGCAGCTTATATATTCCCTCAAAGAATTCTTGGAGTGTCAATACAGAGCTACTTGGTATATGACAAGTTGTAGAGAAGTATATTTCTTCTTTATCTAACTCTTGAGGTAAAAGAGTTTTTTGTAGCAGATGTTGGAGACTTGGGTTGAGGTTTGATGTTTGGAAAAGGTTACCTCATATTCGGTATTTTCAGAAACCTCAAAAAATTTAGTCTTGTTGATGTACAAGTCAATAGAGAATCTACTTTCTATGATTGTCTAGATTTTTGGATACATGTTTGTATTCAAAAAGGTCTTCCATCAGATCCTATCACTTGATTGAGAAGTCGAGTTAGCCAAAAGAAAATCAAGCAGGTACTGTCACATTTCACCCAGGTAAAATATGAAAGTTATGAAGTATCAACTTGCAGCGTTTGGAGTTCTCAAGGTGAGAAGTTTGTCCACTTATGTTTCAAGTAGGAGCTACAGATTCTTGGGAAGGATTTGTTTGCAGAAAAGTTTTACAACTTTTTAAGAAGCATGGACACTTAGAGACATTCAGGTAGCAAATCAAACATTCAGACATGAAGGTTTGATAAGAGCAGATTCTACACAAGAGAGATCATTGATCTTGAATAGATTTTGTATGATCTTTTTGTGAGTCAGTTGTCTATCCTCTGTTTGTGAAAATTCTTAATATTGGAAGAAGTAAGTCAAAGATTCAGGTTCAATCAGATTTGTGTTGCAGAAAGATAGAAGATACTTGTTATGTTACAGAAGGTTATGAATCCTAAAATGCTTTCAGCAAGGTTTTGTTATGTTAGGATCAGCTAACCTTATTCTACAATTTGGAAAGCTAAGGAATGACATGGAAAGCTATTGGCATGTGTACAGTGCTAATAAAAAGGGTTCAGAGATTTTGTTTCAGATACAAGTATTGATCACTGAAGATCAGATTTATGAAGAAGGACGTCCAAGATTTCATAAAGTCAGATATAATTTGAAGAATACTGGATACTAGTGTTAAATCATCCAAGGGGTGATGAAACATGAAGACTTATTTTCAACCATATATAAAAGAATGCAGAATCATACCTTCAGGTATTCCTATTTCAGGTATTCCTATATTTCCTTTGTCAGGTTCTCTTTATGTTCCAGCTTTAAAAGAAGAAGGAAGAAGAAGAATGTTTGGAGAAAGTTCCTGTTAGGATGTTCCTGTTCAGGAGAAGGTTCCAAAATTCTATTGAAGAGAAGCTTGATACTTCAGAAAGGTATATTTCAGAAGTGTGCACATATATGTTTATACCAGGTTCTGAAGGAAAGAGGTATGAAGTATTTAAAGGATGAAGACATCATGACATCATAGATTTTTACCTCATATTTCAGTTGATTTCAGTTGATTTCAATTGAGTTGAGTTGATTTGACTTGAGTATAGTCATAGATGAACTAGCAGTGTTCATAATACACTAAGTTGTGAGTTCTCAGTCACAGGTTCCAGTATTCGGTTCCTGATTTTGTTTAGTGTATTTACATGACGCAGCAGAAGTACGTTGAGAAACCTTTTTGGAAGGTAAATGCAAGTATATGGATCCTAGTGTATGTTTTCAGGTTTTTGAAAATAGGAGATAGCAGGTTCAGAGATAGTTCATGCTATATTTGTTGTCAAGCAATGATTGCTTGATGTGAACACTATTGAATATCTAGTTTGCATATTTTCTAAGGTATTATGGTTCATGTTCAAAAAGTTCATGTTTTTTGAAGAAGACTCAAGAAAAGGTTTCAAGGTCAATCGGGAGTACAAGCTTAAAGCTTATGACAGTTTGTAGCTTGTGACAGTTTGCAGATTCAGTTCAGTTTGTACCAATATGACATTGCAGGGGGGATTGTTGGAATCAATATCCTATTGGTTCAACAATAATCAGATGATACATCATGTATAAATATGTTTAGTAGTTCTTGTACACACAAGCAGACGCGCACGAACATGTGTAGAAATTTTCTATGGACTTTGCACAACAAAATAACGTTGGTGTGTTGGTTAAATCGTGAGTTTCCCATCCAATTGACCCGAGTTCAAATCTCAAGTCCTTCAGCGGCACAGCGCGAAAGAATTCTTGGCTTTTGCTTTTGTTAAAATCAAAACTATGGACAACGAAGGCGACGGATAGTTTTTGTTGCGGAAGATTTTTTAATATCATGGAGCGTTTTATCGAGCGAAACCTTTTCATAGAGCTTTTCAAGATCTATACAAACACTATATAACAAGAGCCTCATGCTCATTGTATTCATCCTTCACCTAGTGTTCAACACAAGCCTTGGAGCTTGGACCTCAATAGAGGTGGTATTTCTTATAGCACATGGGGCAGCCATGGTGCTAACTTGAAGCATGTTGAGGAGAAGCTATGGAGTTCTTCTTAATGATTCTTCTTGGAGAAGATGAAGGGTGTGTTCACACTCTAGCACATGGAGAGGAGGTTATCTCTTGTTCATGGCAAGAAGACTTGGTCATTAGCAGCTTGATGGTGAGGATCGGCCATCTAGTCGTTGAAGATTATCTTTTACAAGAGGATGTCGGCCTACTTCAAAGACATTGGATGGTGGTTAACATAAGATTAACATCTTATGTTAAGTATTCAGGTACATATTCTCTTTATGCACACAAATACTACTTGAATTTTATGGAGGCAGTAGCATTCATATCAGGAGGAGTCCTATTCGGCATAGGTACAAGAGAATCAGTACGTATATGCTTTATGCATATCTGGATGAGGTGTTTGAGAAGGTGTGTTCACATGAGTTTGAGGATTTCCGGCAACAAACTTGTTAGCATTCCTTGCTACTTTTTAAGTATGTGATCTATTCACACATGTATCTGACTTAGGGTCTTCCATAGCTTAAGGTTAGATGAGGGCTTGTTGATTATCAATTTCACACTGATCCTTCCTCTTTCATTCACTCATATTCACTCTTCTATAACCTATAAGGTCACACATCTCATGTATATTCAGATTTCTGCCCATACATCTGAATATGTTTGTTACATTTCTACATTCACTCATTCATCTATTTCTCACCACATAGAGTGGTTGAGAGTTTTGCTCCCACATTGTACATTGAACATTGGTATATATGATACTATGAGTAAGCGATTGGTTACGTAACACCTTACACATGTCGTCTACTCTTTCTCTATCTTTATCTCATCATCTGTATGATTAAGTTGTGGTATGTTCATGTTTTGTCAATATTGAAGAGTGTTGGAATTAATGTTGTATATACTGGAACTATGGAACTATGGACGTGTGACATGAGCCAAGGGCCTACCTCACTTCCAACATTTGGTATCAGAGCTCTAAGGTTTTGGTTTCAGAACTTTAGGTCTTTGGCATCAATGCATTAAGGCTCATCCATAATCCCAGGTTCCTAGACTTCCAGATTTACAACATATGATTTAAGAGCATCTTCTAACATTTGACATACACACTTAATCTAGATGAGTAGAGATTTGAGAATTAGACAATTCAGCCACATGTGTATTCATGAGTGTGGAGTATGAAGTTGATGACCTGTTAGCAGTCGAATATTTTTGGAAAAGTATGCAAATACTTTACAAAAGTATTGTTTGAAGACCCACACTTGATGAAGAGAAGGCTACTTCAAATTCAAGGAAGAACGATGGTTTAGAGAAGATGAAGGAATTAGATCAACATCAAATCACAGGTATAAGTTTCTACTATCAGATTATCATTTGCAGGTCATATCTTAGAAGAGCAGTTATGAAGAGATTTGAAGAAATTCAAGGAATGCTTTTGTACACTTTCATCATTTGAAAGTTAAAGGCTACATCAAAACAGGTATCTAGAGGTTCTTCTAGAGAGTTTTGAGAGATTTCTTTCATGGCAAGAAAGCTTATCTAAGAAGACAAATGTGAAGATGGGATGAGTTCTACAGCCAATTTTCTATTGTAAGTTGGTTGGATATCCAGGTACAAATGTGATCTTGAGAGGTAACTCTAGAAGGGTAATTCATCATTCAGACAAAAGATTGGTGAATTTAGTCGTTTCAGACATTTGAAACAGCATTTTGATTCAGAGATATGAGGAGATGATAAAACATGATTCTATATTCACTTCCATTTGTATACCATGTTTGTTTTATCTCTTACTCTTAGTATTGGAGGAAGAGAAAAGTTCATGTCAAGAGTGTTTGCTACTTCAAGATGAAGAAAACAAAAGGTATGGAAGAGAAGTTTGAAGATGTTGACATCATCAGGTGGAAGAAAGGTGCAGAAGAAAAAAGTCCATCATTTCCAAAAGAAAAGTAAGGCTTCCTTTTCTCATATACTTTCCATATACTTTTCCTATTTTATCCTCTACACCCAAAGACAAGTCTACGAGAACATCTTGTGTGAAGAAGAAGCAGTTTTTTATTTTGCATGATACTTGGTCATGATTTAGTAGATTTGACAAGGAACTGCATTGAGAGAAAGAAAAAGCAGCAGATATATGTTTTGACTCATATATATATGAGTTATGTTTTAGTTGAAGCTTTTAAGAAGGCAGCTTATATATTCCCTCAAAGAATTCTTGGAGTGTCAATATAGAGCTACTTGGTATATGACAAGTTGTAGAGAAGTATATTTCTTCTTCATCTAACTCTTGAGGTAAAAGAGTTTTTTGTAGCAGATGTTGGAGACTTGGGTTGAGGTTTTATGTTTGGAAAAGGTTACCTCATATTCGGTATTTTCAGAAACCTCAGAAAATTTAGTCTTGTTGATGTACAAGTCAATAGAGAATCTACTTTCTATGATTGTCTAGATTTTTGGATACATGTTTGTATTCAAAAAGGTGTTCAATCAGATCCTGTCGAGTTAGCCAAAAGAAAATCAAGCACGTACTGTCACATTTCACCCGGGTAAAATATGAAAGTTATGAAGTATGAACTTGTAGCTTTTGGGGTTCTCAAGGTGAGAAGTTTGTCCACTTATGTTTCAAGTAGGAGCTACAGATTCTTGGGAAGGATTTGTTTGCAGAAAAGTTTTACAACTTTTTAAGAAGCATGGACACTTAGAGACATTCAGGTAGCAAATCAAACATTCAAATATGAAGGTTTGATAAGAGCAGATTCTACACAAGAGAGATCATTGATCTTGAATAGATCTTGTATGATCTTTTTATGAGTCAGTTGTCTATCCTTTGTTTGTGAAAATTCTTAATATTGGAAGAAGTAAGTCAAAGATTCAGGTTCTATCATATTTGTGTTGCAAAAAGATAGAAGATACTTGTTATGTTAGAGAAGGTTATGAATCCTAAAATGCTTTCAGCAAGGTTTTGTTATGTTAGGATCAGCTAACCTTATTCTACAATTTGGAAAGCTAAGGAATGACATGGAAAGCTATTGGCATGTGTACAGTGCTAATAAAAAGGGTTCAGAGATTTTGTTTCAGATAAAGGTATTGATCACTGAAGATCAGATTTATGAAGAAGGACGTCCAAGATTTCATAAAGTCTGATATAATTTGAAGAATACTGGATACTAGTGTTAAATCATCCAGGGGGGCGATGAAACATGAAGACTTATTTTCAGCCATATATAAAAGAATGCAGAATCATACCTTCAGATATTCCTATTTCAGGTATTCTTATATTTCCTTTGTCAGGTTCTCTTTATGTTCCAACTTTAAAAGAAGAAGGAAGAAGAAGAATGTTTGGAGAAAGTTCCTATTAGGATGTTCCTGTTCAGGAGAAGGTTCCAAAATTCTATTGAAGAGAAGCTTGATAATTCAGAAAGGTATATTTCAGAAGTGCGCACATATATGTTTATACCAGGTTCTGAAGGAAAGAGGTATGAAGTATTTAAAGGATGAAGACATGATGACATCATATATTTTTACTCATATTTCAGTTGATTTCAGTTGATTTCAATTGAGTTGAGTTGATTTGACTTGAGTACAATCAGAGATGAACTAGCAGTGTTCATAATACACTAAGTTGTGAGTTCTCAGTCACAGGTTCCAAGATTCAGTTCCTGATTTTGTTTAGTGTATTTACATGGCGCAGGAGAAGTACGTTGAGAAACCTTTTTGGAAGGTAAATGCAAGTATATGGATCCTAGTGTATGTTTTCAGGTTTTTGAAAATAGGAGATAGCAGGTTCAGAGATAGTTCATGCTATATTTGTCGTCAAGAAATGATTGCTTGATGTGTACACTATTGAATATCTAGTTTGCATATTTTCTGAGGTATTATGGTTCATGTTCAACAAGTTCGGGTTTTTTGAAGAAGACTTTTGAAGAAAAGGTTTCAAGGTCAATCGGGAGTACAAGCTTAAAGCTTATGACCGTTTGCAGCTTGTGACAGTTTGCAGATTCAGTTCAGCTTGTACCAATATGACATTGCAGGGGGGATTGTTGGAATCAATATCCTATTGGTTCAACAATAATCAGATGATACTTCATGTATAAATCTGTTTAGTAGTTCTTGTACACACAAGCAGACGTGCGCAAACATGTGTACAACTTTTCTATACACTTTGCACAATAAAATAACGTTGGTGCTTGGTTAAATCGTGAGTCTCCCATCCAATTGACCCGGGTTCAAATCTCCAGTCCTTCAGTGGCTCAGCGCGGAAGAATTCTTGGCTTTTGCTTTTGTTAAAATCAAAACTATGGACAACGAAGGCGACGGAAAGTTTTCGCTGCGGAAGATTTTTTAATATCATGGAGCGTTTTATCGAGCGAAAGCTTTTCATAGAGCTTTTCAAGATCTATACAAACACTATATAACAAGAGCCTCATGCTCATTGTATTCATCCTTCACCTAGTGTTCAACACAAGCCTTGGAGCTTGGACCTCAATAGAGGTGGTGTTTCTTATAGCACATGGGGCAGCCAATGGTGCTAACTTGAAGCATGTTGAGGAGAAGCTATGGAGTTCTTCTTAATGATTCTTCTTGGAGAAGATGAAGGGTGTGTTCACACTCTAGCACATGGAGAGGAGGTTATCTCTTGTTCATGGCAAGAAGACTTGGTCATTAGCAGCTTGATGGTGAGGATCGGCCATCTAGTAGTTGAAGATTATCTTCTACAAGAGGATGTTAGGCTACTTCAAAGACATTGGATGGTGGTTAACATAAGATTTACATCTTATGTTAAGTATTCAGGTACATATTCTCTTTATGCACACAGGTACTACTTGAATTTTATGGAGGCAGTAGCATTCATATCAAGAGGAGTCCTATTCGGCATAGGTACAAGCGAATCAGTACGTATATGCTTTATGCATATTTGGATGAGGTGTTTGAGAAGGTGTGTTCACATGAGTTTGAGGATTTCCGGCAACAAACTTGTTAGCATTCCTTGCTACTTTTTAAGTATGTGATCTATTCACAGACGTATCTGACTTAGGGTCTTCCATAGCCTAAGGTTAGATGAGGGTTTGTGTATTATCAGTTTCACACTGATCCTTCCTCTTTCAGTCACTCATATTCACTCTTCTATAACCTATAAGGTCACACATCTCATGTATATTCAGATTTCTGCCCATACATCTGAATATGTTTGTTACATTTGTACATTCACTCACTTCATCACATAGAGTGGTTGAGAGTTTTTCTCCCACATTGTACATTGAACATTGGTATATATGATACTATGAGTAAGCGATGGCTTACGTAACACCTTACACATGTTGTCTATTCTTTGTCTATCTTCATCTCATCATCTGTATGATTAAGTTGTGGTATGTTCATGTTTTGTCAATATTGAAGAATGTTGGAATTAATGTTGTATATACTAGAACTATGGAACTATAGACCTGTGACATGAGCCAAGGGCCTACCTCACTTCCAACATATTGTCTTCTTTTATCAAAACTTTCAATAACACTTTTCTGAGTAAAGAAATTTCTTCTTCAGAAAGTCTGCTTCAGAAATCAACTTCATTTCCTGCACATATCTTCAAATTTCTTCAAACCAATGATGCACATATCTTCAGACTATCTTTGTGCAATCATATCAACCATTTGTTCATCAAAAGAATCATTAAAACTTTAATTTGATCCTTAAGATCAAAAGTATGTCAGAAACTGTCTTTCCTGAACAAGCGACTTTGACATAGGTAATTTCTAAGGTTGATTTCTAGAGCACAGATCCCGTTTTGCTAAATGCTTTTAGCCATAGCTTCCTTACCTTCTAACTTAGATTTTGAATGCTGAGTCATCAAAAACTTTACACTGTGCACTGAGATCTAAGCAAAACCTTGACACGAAAAAGTGTGCGACTCTGAGAGATCATATGCAGACTTTAAAGACACATGTTCCTATTGATCATACTCACAGCAGAAGAAGAATTAGACCATGAAACTTTGAACATAGCTTCATTAGCTTCTAGATTAGATGTTTACAAAAGGATTTTTGATCCACATGATCAGACTGAGAGAAATCTACAAAATACTCGTTGCTATTTTCTGAAGATGACTCTCTTCACATCCATTTCTATGACACTTGACTTCTAATGACTCTCTCATGTATTTCTTTACATCATTGACTTATATACATATTGTTCTAGACTTATCCTGCATCTATTACATTACTCCTTATCATCCTAATGATTATCTATACTCATATTACAAGAATTTCCAATAGTAATGTACATATGTATACAAACTTCACTTCTGAGATCTCTTCACTTTCTCAAGTGACTTCTTGAACTTCAACCTGATCTTTGACATGCTTCAAGCTCTTTGTAATCATCAATTTGTGATTGCTGTGTTCCAACAGCTCCCCATCAATCACTAATTGTGATTATTGCATTCTTCTTCACTCCTTCCATCTCCTTGAATCTTTGTAGCTTAGCTCCATCCAAGCTTTTTGTTAACATATCTTCAACTTGTTCTTTTGTTGGAGTATACATCACTTCAATCTCTTTATCAAGTACCTTTTCTCTCAAGAAATGATACTGAATCTCTATATGCTTAGTCCTAGCATGGAAAACATGGTTAGCTACCAAATACAATGAACTCATATTATCTCCAAGAATAATTGGAGTACTCTGATCAATTCCAAAACTCTTCAATAAGGTCTTTAACCATATCACTTCTTTTGCAGCCTCTACCATTCCTTTATACTCAGCTTCTGTAGATGACAAAGCAACTGTATGTTGCTTCTTTGAGCACCAAGAAACTAGTTTATCTCCAATATAACAGAGATACCCATGAGTAGACCTTCTATCATCTGAATCACCTGCCCAATCTACATCACTAAACACTTTGATTCTTGTATTAGAAGTAAATCCATAATACAGACCTTCACTTAGGTTCCTTTGATATATCTGAGTACCCTTTGAGCTGCAATCCAATGAGTCTTCTTTGGACAATGCATGAATTGTGATAACACACCTACTGCATATGATAGATCTGGCCATGTCAAGGTAGCATAGATTAAACTACCTACCAAACTCCGATATTTCTTCATGTCATTAAATTCTTCACCTCCATACTTACTCAATTTATGATTTACCTCCAATGGTGTGCTTGAAGACTTGCAATCCTCCATGTTGAACTTGATCAGAAGATTCTTCAAATATCTCTCTTGTGTAACATATACTCCATGTTGAGTATATACAATCTACATTCCTAAGAAATAAAATAAGTTTCCCAAATTGCTTATCTTAAACTCCTTCTCTAATTGTTTCTTAAGCTCATTGATTCCTTGAGCATCTGTACCTATGACAATAATATCATCAACATAAATACACATGTATATGTATCCATTTTCACTTGCCTTCACTAGAAAGCTACTATCTTCCTTTGATGCTTGAAATCCACATTCATTCAAGAACTTAACAAGCCTGTAATTCCATGGTCTTGGGGCTTGCTTTAGGCCATACAAAGCTCTCTTGAGCTTACACACATAATTTGGTCCAATTGAATCCATGAAGCCTTCTGGGTTGCTCTATGTATACTTCATCTGCAATATATCCATTCAGGAATGCATTCTTCACATCTAATTGTGATAACTTCCATCCTTTACAAGCAGCAATAGCAATCAATGATCTAATTGTAGACATCTTAGCAACAGGACTAGAGGTTTCATCATAATCTATCTGCAAACCTTTTTTTTTTATACACCCACTTACATCCAATGACTTTCTGATTCTTTGGTCTTGACACCAACTCCCATGTTTCATTTTCAAGTAGAGCATCATACTCTTCTTGCATTGCCTTCTCCCAATTCTGTTTACCTTTAGCTTCTTCATATGTGATTGGATCCTCTTCTATCTTCACAATGTAAGCATAATCTTTTGTTGTTAGAAAAGATGTATCATAGCTATACTTGATAGGCTCTTTCCTTTCTCTTAAGGATCTTCTGACCTCTACACTTCTTGAAGTTTCAGCACATTTGATTCTGGATCAAATCTTGGCCCATCTTCCACAATGTCCTGCAATTTACTTTTATAATCAACATCATCAATATCTTATTCATACACACTTACTTTTGTCTTCCCTTTCCTTTGTATTTCTTCAACACCTGCATAATCATTTGTTGACCCTGTATACCATGTGCTTTGCTCATCAAATGTAACATCTTTGGTAATAAGAAATTGCTTTGTGGATGGACTCCACAATCTGTAACCCATCTGTCTATCATCATACCCAATAAACACATACTTCTCTGCTTTGGGTTCTAGCTTATGTCTCAATTGTGAAGGAATATAAGCATATGCTAAACATCCAAATACCTTACAATGATCAAGAGTAGGTTTCTTACCCCACCATGCTTCATAAGGAGTTCTTCCATCCAAAGCTTTACAAGGTAACCTATTCACAAGGTATGTTGCAATGTTGATAGCTTCTGCCCATAAGTAATTTGGGCAATTCTTTTCCTTCATCATTGCTCTTGCAAATTCTACAAGAGTTCTATTTCTTCTTTCTGCAATTCCATTCTATTGAGGAGAGTACCTGCAAGTTACTTCTCTCTTTATACCTGCATTCCACAAATAATCATCAAACTCTTTAGAGAAATACTCTCCCCCTCCATCTGATCTCAACCTCTTTAGCTTTTGTCCTGTAATCCTTTCTGCATAAGCATGATAATGCTTGAATGTCTTGAAGACTTCCGATTTGTCCTTGATTACATATAAAGTAATCCATCTGGTTGCATCATCAACATACTTGTACCCTGATTTATTGTATGAACTTTTGTGTGCTTTACTTAATTGACAAGCTTCACACTTGTACACCATGTGTTGCCCTTCAACTTTTGGCAAACCAAGCACCACATCATTCCTTGACATTTTCTTTATGGCTCTCTCATTGAAATGACCTAGCCTTTTATGCCATAGGTCTAACTCAGACATCTTTTGACTTCCATAAGTAAATAGAGCATGTCCCACATTACCTTGGACTTTGAGAGTAAACAACCTTCCTTCCTTTTTACCTACAATAATGTTTTTATATCCCTGATTTGGATCTTGCACATAGACACCATCATTTGTGAATCTGACTTCATATCCCTTCTCCACAATTTGCCCTACACTTATCAAGTTTTTAGGAATAGTAGGAACATAAAGTACCTTGCTCAAGAGTGTACTTCCATTCTTTGTCTTCACTGATCCAATGCTTTCCACCTTATGCTTGGTGTTGTCACCTGTTTGAACTGTATGTCCATTCACCTTTGCTTCCATATCAGTCATCATTGATATATTGCCACTCAGATGATTGCTACATCCTGAGTCAATATAAACATCCTTTGATCTTCTCCTACTGATTCATGAGTTGCCTTCAAAATGAGAGTCGTATCATCCTTCTGATCTGATGCATAATTATAATAATTGTTGTTGTAGGACTGAGATTGAAAGCTTCTTCCACCTCCTCTAGCATATGATGTCCTACCACCTCTTCTTCTGAAGTTGCCTCTTTGGTTTTTGCCTCCTCTA
Source organism: Ceratopteris richardii (assembly GCA_020310875.1). NCBI lineage: Eukaryota > Viridiplantae > Streptophyta > Polypodiopsida > Polypodiales > Pteridaceae > Ceratopteris > Ceratopteris richardii. Next base: position 73,838,881 of record CM035436.1, on the reverse strand, counting down.
CCTCTTTGATTAAAACTCTGATTATTATGTCCTCCATTTTGATTGTTATACCAACAATCATTTGCCAAATGATTGGTTCTGCCAAAATCCAACAAGCTTTAGTATTATCTTTGTTCTTACCTCCTCTTCCTTTACCTCTGAAGTTCATCTTTCCTTTTGTAAAGTTAGCTTGACTTGAAGTTCCTTCATCATCAGTTGACGGCTTCCCTTTGCCATTCTTTTTCTTGTCGTTGGAGTACATAGCTTGGCTTGCACTTCTATCATTGTCTCCCTTAATGTCCTGCTCAAAAGTTAGCACGTGTCCTAGCAATTGATTAAGATCAAGAGTAAAGTGATCAAGTGACAATTCTATGGACAATATGAAAGGCTTCCACTTCTCATCTCCTCTCAGACCTGTAAGTATTTGCCTTACCAACTTATCCTCTTCAATGTCTTCATCTACTGCTCCCAAGCTATCTGCAATATCCTTCATTCTTGCCACATAATCAGAAATTGATTGTGAGCTCTTCTTCTTGAAAGTTGTGAATTATGCCCATAATGAGGACTTCCTAGACTTGGTTGTGTTTTGGAAATGCTCTTCCAAAGCATTCCACACATCTCTTGTAGTTTCTAATCCTCTGATGTGAGGTAGAAGATAATCATTTACAGCCATGTAAATGATGCTCCTAGCTTGAGCATCCTTTCTCATCCAATTCTTCAAACCTGCAAGTTCTTCCCTAGTTGGAACACTAGGATCTTCAAACTCAAGCTTTTCTTCTTCTCTTGTAATGAATGCCATCAAATCTTTGCTCATGACGTGTGCCTCCATCCTCATGGACCAAGCTGGATAGTTCTCCCTATCTAGCTTATCAATCTACAAGCTTTCTCCCATCTTTGATCTTCTGTGTCTGCAATTACTAAGATTTATGATAATAAAGTGTACCTTTGATATGAAGCTTTAATCTTTCTTGATTCTTTGAACTTGTACTTTGTACTTCTGCAGGTTATCTTAAACAATTTGTCCTTGTCCACCTTCAATTAGAAGGAACTTCAATACCTGCAACAGTCGGGACTTCCAATGCCTTTACTTCACTTGTATTGCACCTTCTGCTTTGATACCACTGTTGGAGACTTCTTAATCTCCAAAGGTCTGATCTATACTGATCTAAGAACACTTCTATATCAGTTATGGATCAAACTTTACACAAATATTGTCTTCTTTTATCAAAACTTTCAATAACACTTTTTTGAGTAAAGAAATTTCTTCTTCAGAAAGTCTGCTTCAGAAATCAACTTCATTTCTTGCACATATCTTCAAATTTCTTCAAACCAATGATGCAGATATCTTTAGACTACCTTTGCGCAATCATATCAACCATTTGTTCATCAAAAGAATCATTAAAACTTTAATTTGATCCTTAAGATCAAAAGTATGTCAGAAACTGTCTTTCTGAACAAGCGACTTTGACATAGGTAATTTCTAAGGTTGATTTCTCAAAGCACAGATCCCATTTTGCTAAATGCTTTTAGCCATAGCTTCCTTACCTTCTAACTTGGATTTTGAATGCTCATTCATCAAAAACTTTACACTGTGCACTGAGATCTAAGCAAAACCTTGACACGAAAACGTGCGCGACTCTGAGAGATCATCTGCAGACTTTACATACACATGTTCCTATTGATCATACTCACAACAGAAGAAGAACTAGACCATGAAACTTTGAACATAGCTTCATTAGCTTCTAGATTAGATGTGTACAAAAGGATTTTTGATCCACATGATCAGACTAAGAGAAATCTACGAAATACTCGTTGCTATTTTCTGAAGATGACTCTCTTCACATCTATCTCTATGACACTTGTCTTCTAATGACTCTCTCATGTATTTCTTTACATCATTGACTTATATACATATGGTTCTAGACTTATCCCGCATCTCTTACATTACTCCTTGTCATCCTAAGGATTATCTATACTCATATTACAAGAATTTCCAACAGTAATGTACATATGTATACAAACTTCACTTCTGAGATCTCTTCACTTTCTCAAGTGACTTCTTGAACCTCAATCTGATCTTTGACATTCTTCAAGCTCTTTGTAATCATCAATTTGTGATTGCTGTGTTCCAACAGGGTTGAACCTTGAAAACCCTTGAAAATGTGAGTTTTACCCCACAAGAACCGAACCTGAACCCGACGTGAAGCGAGGCGGTTGCCCGATGATCCTTGACACGCCACGCACTCCTTGAGAAGAGAAAACAGGAACCCCGCACCGGCTCTTCCCATCACCTACTTCCTTCCGGCCGATAGCGTGAGACAATTTGAATTTTGAGTGGCAATAGAGAGTTTTAGATTCCCTAAGGTAACAAGATTTGAACCCACAACCTCCTACTTACAAGGGAAGTACTTTAACCACTACTCCATCTCTTTGAGTTATCACTCTATCTCCCTTTTGTCATATTTACATCAACTTTCACCTCCCTCTTCCTTTTACAATTTCCAAGATGATCTCACATATGTGGATGCGCCCGTCGATTTTCTAGAGGAGTGCATCAAAGAATAGGGCATAATTTACAATATATAACTCGGATTTTAGCATATAATATATCGTTGGAAAGCTATCGGAACGAGCTTTTTAACTAACCTATTAGATTGAGGATCCAACATAGTTTGAAAGAGAGGGTTTTTTCTTTAGATATGGACCCTACAATAATGGAGGATTTTGGCGAATTCCAATGGATACATAAGACCTCCTTATCACCTTACTATGATCATTTAATTTTTGCATATCATTCCCAATTACATTAAACTTTCAGTTTCCGATTCCATGCATGTGTTTTACATGGTTCATGCTTAATATTGTTCAATGATGGGACATGCGACTGATCATCCATGTCTATTTTTTAAATATTTATCAACTAAGGTCAGTTGCTTGTCAACTGGGAGGCATGTTGTATTTTATGGAATCATGGAAGGTTAAATGGATTTTTAATGTTTTAAATGTCCAGAAGGTTTTAATGTGGTTGTGTTTCATCTAGAAGGTGAAGAAGCATGAGGGCATGGATACAAGTGGATGCGCGTAAATAAATAAATTCGAAGACTAAATTGAAGACTTCTAGAATAGTTATATTTAGGTTTATCTTGTTGTAAAAGTAGTGGTTCGCTTTAGAAAGAGACACCTTTTGTAAATAAAGTAGTTTTTCTTAAAAGACGCTTCTAAAAGCGACGGCCCTCATGTAACTTCTATTTTCAGGATGTAATAGAAATAAACGTATAAATATGTGTACTCTGAGAGATTCCTCCATCAGAGTACACGGGGGGAGATTGCACCAAATATCGCATCGATTGTTTCTCTGTTTTTGATTCCTGTTTCATCTTCTTTTTGGCTCTATGTGTGCGTGCATTGAGGGACCTGATAACACTTTTTCTTTTAGAACAGTTACAATTTGTCCAAACTTATCATCAGGTACAACTTTGAGTAGGACAGCTACTTGATCCTCATTTTCAATAGGGCATTGTACATAAGCTAATTGGGTACAAGTACTCTTTAACTTGTTTACTAGGGTAGGTATATCTTCTCCTTGTGACATGGTAAGAGAATAAAGTTGCATTTTAAGTGCTATTTTGGAGTTTCTAGAAATTGCTCTAAAGTTTTGCTCTAGAGTGATCCATGCTTGATTTGCGGTAGTGCAATCATCCAAGAAATGTACATAGTTGTCATCTAAAGAGGTGAGTAACATTCCAAGTGCTTGTTCATCTTTTTCAATGAAGTATGGTAGCCCTCTTCTATGCTCAAGTGTTTCATTCAGTGCAAGTCGTTTTGTAACCGACCAAGTTGTTTCATCATGAGATGACCCTTGATTTTGGTTTGCCACGTGTGAAAACCTTGGCCATTAAAATTATCTAACGTTTTTTCACTCATATTGAAGAGGTATTACCAAGGTGACTTACTTTGGCAATGTCTAACTCCTAAAAAAAAAATCTCTAATGTGAATACAATTGGTTACAAAGAAAGAATCAACACTTTGTATGCACTATGAGTTCACAGTGTAGAATGACCGAATTTAAATGGCCTTGTGGTTATCTCTGAGTCTTTGCTCAAAATGCTATCTTTTTCATCCGTATAGCTAAGATCTATGCAAAGCGTCTTTCTAGGACTCAGAATCCTAGATAGTTATTGAAGATCCACTACGTGCTTGCAGGGCTTCCATAACACAAACAATGTGCTTACATATAGCCTAAGTTGAAGTACAAAACTTCCCATGGCAGTTGCTCCCTTGCATAATGGCTACGATAAGCAAAAGAGTAAAAGTATCACCAGATAAAGCCAACAACGTCCGTCTGCCACTATGCTTAGGACCTTGTCTTTTATCTCCGAACCGTGGACACTATGCTTCACGTGTCTACAATAACAACTTCAGTATGAGCGCACCTCGTCTTCCATCTCTGAATCATGGACACTTTCTTATTCATCAACGTGCATAGACCTTCGGTAGCATTATAAGTTTCATAGAGCTTAGTTGCAAAGCAACACTACAACTTTGTTGAAGTAGATCAGCAGTAGTGCACCTGGATTACTATAGATTCAAAAAGCCCACAGATAAGATAGCTACCTTCACACGATGTAAGTGTGCAATGAAAATCATGGCATGACTATAGACTGCATGTTGGAACAGACAACCATCGCTACCCACTTAGATAGTGTCTAAAAGAGAGAATCTTACGCTTTGTCTTTGAAGATGGAGGCATAAAATACAAGACCGCAATCTGAACATGAAGGAGGCTCAGGTTGCGATGGCATGAGGAAGACACAAAGACAATACTATGTTGTGTGTATGGCACTCTGATACCACCTTTTGAATTCATTCTTGATGGCACAACGATTGAGCAAGCCTAAAAATGCTATAGTGCAGATAAAGAAGGTGCAAACTCACATTCGAACATGAAATAGCGAAGAGATAACAACACTGTGAGATAAGGTAGAGAGAGAGAGAGCTCTAATTCATACATACAAGATGAGAGAGAGAGAGAGATCTTCTCATATACACGCACGGATAAGAACGAGCCAAATGTGCCTTGCATTTCATAAAAGAGTAATTGTCCTTTTATACAAAAAATAGAGAGCCATTTGGCCAATCAAATAGGAGATAAGCAAGAGATAAGAATGCCCTCCTTATAAGAGAGGGTTCACATACTAAGAAGAGAAAAAAAGCTAATAGCTAATAGTATAGGCATATATACAAGTTGAGGGGAAAAAAAATCCTAAAGAGGGAAAAAAGTGCCCCGGCCATCCTAGTGTGTTCACACACATTACTAGCAAAATATATCAACAAATCCCTCCTGAGAATGATGCAGTGAATAAGGTGCTTGCATTCATGTATAAGGAAGTTCCAAGTTATGTGGAATCAATCCACAAAAGGAACTAAGCCCAAAGCTTTGCGGAAAGCTTCAAATTTCTCCCTAGGTAGAGCCTTATCTTCAAAGTTCTCTTGTGTGGGCACATATGCCAAACTGTTCTCTCCAACAGAGAACCTCTCCCTAACATAATGATAGTGCACCTCAATGTGCTTAGTGTGAGCATGGAACACAAGGTTCCTCGCAACTGGCAATGTGCTCGAATTCTTAATGAAGATGGTGGTGGCAGAAGAGTAACCAACACCCAAATCAACCATAAGACATCTAAGCCACACACGCTCAACAATTGTTGTTAATCCTACCCTATAACTCAACCTCACACCTAGAGGTGGCCATAGTAGGCTGCTTCTTACTCAACCATGATATGTATGAGCTACCAAGCATGAAGCAAAAAACCACTAGTGGACACACAAGTGTCATAGAAACCAGCTGAGTCAGAGTCAAAAAAAGCATGTAAATGTGGAAATAGTGATCCACCCTTGGGATAAAACAATCCAAGTAGATAGATACCACTCAAGTAGCAAAATATACGCTTAATTGCCTGCCAATGCTTGACACCTGGGCAATGCATAAACCTGCTCATCTATGAGACCACAAACTGAATATCACACCGAGTTATGCATAAGTAAATCAAGCATCCAACAACTTGTTAATAGAGAACAACATCAAATGCATTGCCAACATCATGAAGACTCAATCATAAACTTGTCTGCATAGGAGTGGCAACAAGTTTGCAGTCTTCAAGGCCAAAATGTTGCAATAATGTGTCAATATATTTTGTTTGACACAAAGCTATTCAGCCATCAACTTGAATAAAGTAAGTGCCCAAATAATGATACAAATGCCCCAAATCTGACATCTCAAATGAGGCATGCAAATTAGCCTTAAATTCAGCAAAAGGCTTCTCATTAGGACCAATGAGTAGCATGTCATCAACATAGACAAAAATGATCAAAAGCACATCATTTGCATGCTTAACATATGAGGTTCTCTCAGTTGGACTTTTCTAAAAACCATGTGCAATCAAGTACGCATGTATCTTTTCATACCTAGCACATGGTGCTTGCTTCAAACCATACAATGCATTTTTCAACCTGCACACTTTGTTTTCAAGCCCTTTTTGCACAAGACCATGAGGCTAAAAAACATACACTTCTTCATGTAAGTCACCATTCAAAAATGTAGTTTTAATGTCCAAATGATCTACATTCCAACCATGATGAGCTACAAGTGCACAAATGCTATGAACAGTAGTTGTTCGGCATGTGGAAGCAAAGGCCTCATCAAAATCAATGCCTCTTTCTTGAGCATAGCCTTTTGCAACAAACATAGCCTTATACTGTCAATTGTTCCCTCAGGCTTATGCTTCAGTTTGTATACCCACTTAGTGCCAATGCCTTCTTGCCAAGAGGCAAATCACATAAAGACCAGGTACCATTCTTCATAATAACATCATATTCTGATTACATAACAACCATCCAATTTTTTGAATTTTTTGTTTCATCAAATGAAACAGGCCCATTCTCATCACAAAGACTAGAGGAAGCCATAACATAGCAATTTGATGCAAAAGAAGCACTATGAGAGCCTGAATGAGTACGACATGATAGAGGTGCATCTAATTTGCTATCTCGCAAAGTATCAGCCCTATCATCAATAAGTAAGTGCATCATTTAAATATGCATTAGAAATGGAATGATCTACATCATCACATGAAACCTGTAAAGGCTGAGAAATTGCCTCATTTGGACCAACACTAGGCTATCCACTTGTAAAAAAAGGAAGCAAAGTATCATACACATCTTTGGAGCTAATTGATGTCTCCTTAGTACATGAAAATAATGCCTAAGATGTGTCTCGTATGTGGATGATACAAAAGATAGCCTTTTCTTTCAGAACTATGCCCAACAAAAATACATTTAACTGCTTTATCATCCAATAACCTGTGTTGTTGTCTAGGCACTAATGCATATGCTAGACAACCAAAAACACATAGATGAACAACATATGGCTTGCGACCTTGCCAAGCCTCATATGGAGTGATAGAATGTGGTGCTTTGGTGGGACACCTATTAAGTACATAAGCTACACACATAACAGCATCAAGCCAGAGCTATGTGGTAAAGCTTGACTTTTCACCATACACTTCTCCATCTTCATAAGTGACATGTTCTTCCTTTCAGCAAATTCATTTTGTTGAAGTGTATATGACACTCTGCACTGATGTTTTCCTGCACACAAATTTTCAACCAAAACCATAAATTGTTTGAAGCACATAAACACTTCGGAATTTTCTTTTAGTGGATACAACAATGCATGCCTAAAAAAATCATCAATAAAAATCACGAAGTAAAGGCAGTTCCCAAAAGAGTGTCTACATAGGACCACAAACATCACTATGATCAAGCTGCAATTTTTGAGTAGCTCAATCTGAACCATTTTTTAAGAAGGAGGAACGTTCCATTTTGCCTAAGAGTGTTAAATAAATAACTAAATAAATAAGGGGAAAGAGAGTGTTAGAAGTTATGTTAAATATCAATTAGAATGAATAGGATATCAATAAGTGAAAATAGGCTAGTGGATAAAGCATATCTCATGTAAGTGTAAGGTTGTGGGTTCAAATCCCTACATGCTAAATGAGGAACTAAGTAAGCTAACTAGAGAAATAAGTAAGCTACTAGAGAAATAAGTAAGCTAACTAGAGAAATAAGGAAGCCCTTATTGCCACTCAATATTTAGAAAAGGTTCGTGTGTAGCTAATGACTACCAACGGAACCAACGGGAACCAAAGTGAACCAAGAGAACCATGAGTGTCAGAGACACTACAACATATGAGGGGCATACCAACGCTGCCTATACCGACGGTCACTCTCAGCATCGGTATAAACATTGGAAAAATGCATTTAACCATACGGACGGTCACTTGACCATCGGTATGACTATTTAAAATGGATCGTTGGGATGTTTTGTGGTTGTTGGTATAGGCCTCGATATATGCTACGGTATATGCATTGGTATAAACATCGGTAATTCACTCGAAATTACTGATGCTTATACTGACGCACATACTAAGGTCGGGTTTTAAACATACTAGGAACCTGAGAGCAAAAATCAACATTTTACGTGTGTTTTACACTGAGTACTGTTTGTTTCTGTCGAACTTGCGTGCACGAACCGAATTGTGACTTGCATTGTCTTGTGCACACACACACAGATATCTTTCTCTACACACACACTCTCTCTCTTTAGATCTCACATCTTGGTAAGTGGTGGGCGTACTATTACCCTTCGTCTTTCTCTATGCTTTATGTTTTATAATTTTTCTTCTCTTTGATTTTGCAAAAGTTTTTTGGCATCGATTCTTTGGAATTCGACGATAGATGACATACATTACACTTTGACGACAATGATCCAAAAGAGGGACATACCTGTAAGTGATTGTTTTATTCTCTATTGATAGAGAGAGAGAGATGAAAGAGAGGAAGATAGAGAAAGAAATAAAGAGAGATGAAAGAGAGAAAAATGGAAAGAGAGATGAAAAAGAGAAAGATAGAGAGAGATAAATAGAGAGAGATAAAGAGAGAGAGATAAAGAGAGAGAGAGAGATATAGAAATACATACACACACATACATACATGCATATACACACATATACACACATGCATATGCATACATACATACACACATATACACACATGCATGCATACACACACACACATGTACACACATGCATACATACACACACACATGTACACACATGCATACATACACACACATATACACACATGCATACATACACACACATATACACACACATACATATACACACATATACACACATATACACACATGCATACATACACACACATACACATATACACACATGCATACATACACACACACATGTACACACATGCATACATACACACACATGTACACACACACATACATACACACACATATACACACATGCATTCATACATACACACACATATACACACATGCATGCATACACACACATGCATACATACACACACATGTACACACATGCATACATACACACACATATATACACGTATGCATACATACACACATATATACACACAAATGCATACATACACACATACACATATACACACATGCATACATACACACACACATGTACACACATGCATACATACACACACATGTACACACATGCATACATACACACATATACACACATGCATGCATACATACACACACACATACATACACACACACACATGTACACACATGCACACATACACACACACATATACACACATGCATACATACACACATATACACACACACACATTTACACACATGCATACATACACACACATACACATATACACATGCATACATACACACACACATACATACACACATGCATACATACACACACATGTACACACATGTACACACATGCATACATACACACACACATATACACACATGGATACATATACATATGCATACATACATACACACATATACACACATGCAAAGTAAATATATAAAAATAGGATTAGGGTTTTTATGTTGTTTACACATCCATACACATGCATACATACACACATACATATACACACATGCATATATACACACACACATATATACACACATGCACACATATACACACACATACGATTTCAGTATAGATAAATAAATATGAAAATAGCTAGTGTTTTAATTAAATATATAAAAATAGGATTTAAAGGTTTTTTTTCACATCAAATATATAAAAATAGGATTAGGGTTTTTAGGCTATTTACACATGCATACACATATACTCATACACACACACACACATATACACACACACACACACACACACACACACACATATATATATATATATATATATATATATATATATATATATATATATATATATATATATATATATATATATATATATATATATATATATATATATATATATATATATATATATATATATATATATATATATATATATATACACACACACACATGTACACATACACATATATATACACATGCATACACACATATAAATGTTTTAGGTCTAGGTCTTTACGATTAGGGTTTTAGGGTTTTTACACATTCATAACATATATACACACATGCACATACACATACAATACATATATACATAAATATACACATGCATACAAACATATACATATTTTAGGTCTAGGTCTTTAGGATTAGGGTTTTATGGTTTTTACATACATATAATTCAATTAAATTTATATAAGGAAAAAATTAAGAAAAAAACCTGAATATATAAATAAATAAATATATATATATAATAGGATAATTGTATAGATAAATAAATATGAAAAGAGCTAATGTCTTAAATAAATAAATTAAATATATAAAAATAGGATTTTAAAGTTTTTCTATCAAATTAAATATATATACACATACACACACACACACATATATACACATACACATATATATACACATGTGTACACATATATACATGTTTTAGGTATAGGTCTTTACGATTAGGGTTTTAGGGTTTTTACACATGCATAACATATATACACACATACACATACACATACACATACACATATAATACATATATACATGTATATACACATGCATACACAAATATACATATTTTAGGTCTAGGTCTTTAGGATTAGGGTTTTAGGGTTTTTACATACATATAATTCAATTAAATTTATATAAGGAAAAAATTAAAAAAAAACAAGAAAAAAATATGAATATATAAATAAATATATATATATAAAATAGGATAACTGTATAGATAGATAAATATGAAAAGAGCTAGTATTTTAAATAAATTAATTAAATATATATAATTAAATATATAAAAATAGGATTTTAAGTTTTTTTATCAAATTAAATATATATATATATATATATATATATATAAATATACACATATATATACACATGCATACACACATACACATATACATATAATACATATATACATGTATATACACATGCATAAACAAATATAAATATTTTAGGTCTAGGTCTTTAGGATTAGGGTTTTAGAGTTTTTACCTACATATAATTCAATTAAATTTATATAAAGAAAAAACTGAATATATAAATATATATATATATATATATATATATATATATATATATATATATATATATATATATATATATATATATATAATAGGATAATTGTATAGATAAGTAAATATGAAAAGAGCTAGTGTTTTAAATAAATTAATTAAATATATATAATAAAATATATAAAAATAGGATTTTAAGGTTTTTAATCAAATTACATATATATATATATATATATATATATATATATATATATATATATATATATATATATATATATATATATATATATATATATATATATATATATATATATATATATATATATATATATATACACACATACACATACACATATATATGTTACACTTATGTGTTCCTCGAGTAGCTTTGATGTGAACCTTTTCTCTATACATGGGCACTTTTTACTCTAGTGCTGGCTAGAGGTTTTTTCCCCATGTTACCACATACTTGATACTCTCATATGTGGTGGTACTTTGTACTTAGGGATATTATTAAGCTCTTACTTCAGTTCAGTTTATCGATCAATAGAGAGAGCTATTCCAGCCATCGTCTTCTCCGTGTGTCTTGTTGCGTTTCTGCTCCTTGTGTGTGCTTCTTGTGTGTCTCTCGCACGAGTCTACACACACCCAACAGTGGTATTAGAGCATTGAGAATTTCAGCAGTCTAAATGTATGGTTGTGAGTGAGGCTGATTCGGATTGGTTCTTTGATAGTGGTGCTTCAAAGCACATAACATCATGCAAAAGATGTTTTGCCTCTTTGAAAGATGCACCTAAAGGAGGACATGTGGTGTGTGCAAACAATGCCTCTTATCCTATCATTGGAGTAGGAGAAATTGAGCTTACGGCTGCAAATGGAGGTGTGATTCTCTTGGAAAATGCATTGTATGTGCCCGGTATAAAGAAGAACTTAATTTTAGTTCCGTTGATTGCCAAAGCTGGACTTCATGTACACTTTGTTGATGATAAGTGTATGGTTCATGATTTCAGCAATGGCGATGTTATTGTGATGTCCGGTACATTATGTAATGGTTTGTATCGCATGGATACATACAAGAGGGCTGCCTCGAATGCCTTAGTTGCTCATACTTCTTCCATGGCTGAAATGGAGCTTTGGCATGCTCGTTTTGGTCATTTAAACTTCAATAGTTTGCTCTACTTGCAAAAGAAGGACATGGTTATTGGCTTGCCTACACTTGAGTCCATTGAAAAGCATGCATGTGAAGGTTGCTTCTTTACATTCTAAATGTATGGTTGTGAGTGAGGCTAATTCGGATTGGTTCTTCGATAGTGGTGATTCAAAGCACATAACATCATGCAAAAGATTTTGTGCCTCTTTGAAAGATGCACCTAAAGGAGGACATGTGGTGTGTGCAAACAATGCCTCTTATCCTATGATTGGAGTAGGAGAAATTGAGCTTACGGCTGCAAATGGAGGTGTGATTCTCTTGAAAAATGCATTGTATGTGCCAAGTATAAAGAAGATCTTAATTTCAGTTCCGTTGACTTCATGTACACTTTGTTGATGATAAGTGTATGGTTCATGATTTCAGCAATGGCGATGTTATTGTGATGTCCAATACATTATGTAATGGTTTGTATCGCATGGATACATACAAGAGGGCAGCCTCGAATGCCTTAGTTGCTCATACTTCTTCCATGGCTGAAATCGAGCTTTGGCATGCTCGTTTTGGTCATTTAAACTTCAATAGTTTGCTCTACTTGCAAAAGAAGGACATGGTTATTGGCTTGCCTACACTTGAGTCCATTGAAAAGCATGCATGTGAAGGTTGCATTCTTGGAAAAATGCATCGTGCTTCTTTTCCAAAAGATGGTCATACACACACTACAAAAAAATTACAGCTTGTTCATAGTGATGTATGTGGTCCCGTCAAGACTCCATCTTTTGGGAAGCATGTATATTTTTTTACCTTCATTGATGATGCTACTCGCCATACATGGGTGTATCCTATGAAAGCAAAGAATGAGGTATTTTCTTGCTTCAAAGCATTTTTAGCTATGGCTGAAATTTTTTCTTCACAAAAGCTTTTGACTCTACGCACGATCGTGGTGGTGAGTACATGTCACATGAGTTTAATGCTTTTCTTCATGAAAGAGGTATTTCACACCAATGTACGGTGCCATATACACCTCAACAAAATGGTGTTGCCGAGCATAAAAATAGAACTCTACTAGAAATGGCACGATGTATGGTTAAAGGAAAGCATCTTCCTAATAAGTTTTGGATGGAAGCGGTCATGTGTGCAAATTATGTGTTGAATCGCTACCCTACAAAAGCATTGAGAGTCATCACTCCTTATGAGGCTTGGAATGGTCATAAGCCTATGGTTAGTCATATGCATTTGTTTGGTTGTTTGGCATATGCTCTTGTGCCATCACAACAATGTCACAAAATTGATGGCAAGGCAAAGAAATGTATATTTGTTGGTTAGAGTGCTGAAAGTAAGGGATATCGGTTGTACCATCCATTGATGAACACAATTATTGTGAGTCAAGATATGGTATTTGCTGAAAATTCAGTTTTCCCTCTATTTGAATGCAAAAAACTGCCAACAGTTAGCTCACAAGATGTGTTCGATACACTCATGCCTTTGTTCTAAAATGGTGCGCTTGACTATGGCCATGTAGACCAGCCAACTGAGGTTCAAAGGGCTAAAAAATTCCAGCCCAATAGGGCTAAAAATGCAGAGAATTTCCAGCCAAACATGGCTGAAAAATTTCAATCAAAAAATGTCCAAACTGCTGGAAATTTCCAGCCACATATGGCTGAACATTTGTGTCAAAATATGGCTGAAACTGAGCATGAAATTCAGCCCACGCATGATGTACATATTGAAGATGTTTTACATAATGAACGCATGTCTATCAAGAGGGCACAAGCTATGCCAAAGTGGCTGAAACAAACTTTGCAGGACAGCAAATTGAGTGCACCTTTACTTGGTAGAACAAGATCAAGCTCTCACCATGCATCAAGTAATTTTGTGGATTATTCTCTTATTGCTACAACATGTAATGAAGAGCCACTTTCTTTTGAAGATGCATGTGACGATCCACAATGGATGAGTGCTATGCAATCAGAACTGGATTCCATACATAGGAATGGTACTTGGGAGTTATGTGATTTTCCAAAAGGAAAGAATGTCATTGGTACAAAGTGGGTTTACAAGATTAAGAGAAAATCCGATGGTAGCATTGATCGTTACAAAGCTAGATTGGTTGCCAAAGGATATGCACAACAATATGGCATTGACTATGAGGAAACTTTTGCACCTACTTCACGCATGACTACCATTCGTACCGTGGTTGCATTGGCTACCCATCGAGGTTGGAAAGTGCATCAGTTGGACATAAAAACAGCCTTCTTGAATGGTGATTTGCAAGAAGAGGTCTATGTGAAGCAACCTCCTGGATTTGCTATGAAAGGGAAAGAGCATATGGTTTGTCGCTTGCATAAAGTCTTGTATGGTCTCAAGCAAGCTCCACGTGCATGGTATGACAAAATACATAAGCTTTTGCTCTAGCACAATGGTAAGTACCACGTTAAGAAGCTCCACCTCCTTAATGTCAATCCGCAGAAGAGATAGGAGTGAATCTTATCCCAAATAGCGAAGTGATCAACATCCCTGGGCAGTTCCGAATTTGTTAGGAACACCCTTTGGTGGTAGAAGGAAAGAACAATGATTTCCGTTGTAGAAGATCCAGACCAGCAAGCTAGCGGCCATTCCGATGGTGGTTCGGTGCTATGCAGAAGCAATTCGATAGCCTGCAGAGGTAATCCAGTGCATTCGGGTGATAGTCCGGTACATTTTGGAGATAGTACGTCAATTTTTTGTTGTACTTCGGTGCCGTCCGGTGACATTTCAGCATTGCCTGGTGACAATTCGGTGATCTTCGGTGACAATTCTATGATTTTCGGTGATAATTCGGTGAGAATTCGGTATTATCTGGTGACAATTCGGTGATCTCCGGTGACGATTCGGTGATCTTCGGTGATAGTGCGCTATTGTTCGGCAGGAATTTACTGCATTCACCGTTTTTGGGTGCAAGTTTAGCCAATTTCGACACTAAAGTTGAGAAAGGGCTGTTAGATTTTGAGCTAAGTAGTCGGTTCAGAGACATCTTAGGACAGCAGCAACAACAGCAACAACAACAACAACAACAGATTATTCCACCGTGTCCGGTGCCAACCGGAGTCACGTACACAAAATTTGGAGGTTTTTCGCGAGATGATCCCGATGTGCATGTGCAGACATTTGAAATTAATTACACAGTTTTGAATTACCGAGCAGACCCTACTTATGAAGCCATTGTGTTCCAGTCAACTTTGGTTAATGAAGCTGCACGCTGGTTAAGTGAGTATGACTTGAATCATTTCTGGCAGTACGATGACGTGAAGAATGCATTTCTGCAATGATTCCGATTAAAGAAAAACCCAGCAAAAATTTTTGATTACCTGCAGAATAACAGGCAAAAGCCACACCAGAATGTACAAGACTATGCCACTCTATTCCGGACTCATTTACGAAAGTTACCACCAGTGCATGCCAATTTACCAGACGACGTCATTACTCAGTGTTTCATAAACGGATTAAATCCCCAACTGAAACAGATCATGATTATACGATGTGTGGGAGGAATGACCTTGGATGCCGTCATCGCCATGGCTTTACAATTAGAAAATAAAGTGGGTGGATTTACTGAAGATTTAGAGTGGTTGAAGGCATCCAAGCATTCAAAGGAGGATCCTCTGAAACAAATTTACTGTACCAAATGTAAAAATACAGGACACAATAGCTCAGCCTGTGCTCTGAATCAGATGTATTGCGCCATTTGCCATACAGCGGACCACACTATGAAGACCTGTCCTTATAACGCAAAGGTACAGAGCAGAGCGGCTGTCAATGCTATCATTTAGGAACAAGGGAAACCGGCCAGTCACTACGTACCACCACAAATGAGGAATACTCCTTAGCAAGGATACAAGAATTATAGAGGAGCACGGTCGACTGACTTTGGACAAACTCGGTGGAATGCGGGTCCATCAGGTGAAGGTGCATCTCCTCCACCCAAATAGGGCATATCCGTAGGTACTGTAAAGATGCAGCTGAGTACGATAAAAGGAAAAAGGAACGACAACACCTGATGGCAAACATGGTGTACATTTCACCAGTAGACACTCAAACGGCAGTGGTGCAAACACGCTCGGGAAAGCAATTACAGCCAGCTGTGGAGATTTTTGAGCCTAGAATCTGTGAACAGTAGAAGGTGTTTACTAAAGCAAGCAAGTGGGTGACTCAGGAACAAATTGTTTTTCCTGACCCAGTTCCGGTGACGCAGCAAAGTATACCGCAAGCAGTACCGGAAGGAAGGAATATGACCACCGCTACATCGGAGCCCCCATTGGACTCCGTACCGAAAACAGCAAAATTTGATCCATTGTGGGATTTCTTATCCAAGGCGTCAATTACATTACCATTGGGACAATTATTGGCTTTGGTCCCTGGCGTGCGCCAACAGTTCCAGCAACAGGTCAGTCGAGGACCCTCATGTGCTCCTTCGACAACAACAATCCAGCGTGAACTGGACCCGTTGGTGGACCCTATGGTGCCCTTGATTACGGTCTGGTATAAGAATCATAAAATAACCCAAGTATATTAATTGATGGAGGATCTGGAGTAAACATTGCAACAGCAGCACTTTGTCAACGGATGGGATGGACACAAATCGAACTTGTCCAATTTTTTGTCTGCATGGTTGATCAATCCCGAGCTCATCCGGTTGGATTGGTGCGAGACATTCCTATTACTCTTCAAGGAGGTGTATTTAAAATGACCTTCGTTGTTCTGGAATTACCAGAATCCAGCCTTGATTATAACCTGCTCTTTGGACGACCATGGCTAAAAAAAGCTAAGGTAGTTCAGGATTGGTCAGCCCATGGATTGATTTTTAAGAATAACCACAAAAAATATGTTGTTCCACTGGACGACATGATGCCTTGTGACTTGCATGCACGACCATATGTAGCAGAACCTGTACACATGCTGGATGGTCTTTCAGATGATGAAGAGGAAGCTTTTCTTAAAGCCAACAAGGATCTGATGGCGCTCGGAACTGTGGACTTACAAATGGTTGCAGACAACTGGAGTCCGACGGCCTATACGGTAGTACCACTGACCGATGAAGCAGAACCAAGTGCAGCATAGACCTTGGATGATACGATGCTACAACAATTGCTTCAGTCAGGTGACGACTTTGCCATGCCCCGCCAATTCTATGTATCGGAAGACCAATTGGTTACCTATAACTTAGGTGATGAAGCCAATCCGCGGCCAGTGAAGATTAAGGTTGGACTATCAGAGACCTTCCAAGATAATTACTGTAGCTACTACGTGAATTTTCTAATGTTTTGCATGGGATTACCACGATATGAAGGGGTTGGATCTGCGCATCTATCAACACCGGGTTATGATGAAACCAGATGCAAGGCCTATTAAACAACCCAGCTATAGAATGAATCCTCACTATGCGGCCCAGATCAAAGTAGAATTGGATCGTTTGCTGAAGGTTGGGTTTATTGTCCCTATCAATCATGCGGAGTGGATTTCCCCCATTGTCATAGTCCTTAAGAAGAATAAGCAATTACGGATATGTGTGGACTACTAGAAATTAAATGCAACAATAGTACCTGATCCATTCCCTCTATCGTTTCTAGACACAATGTTAGATGATGTGGCAGGTCGTGAGATGTACTCCTTTCTGGACGGATATAGTGGTTATAACGAAGTATGAATGGCGGAGCAGGACATTCCAAAGACAGCATTTATAACAAATTGGGGTGTTTATGCATGTATAGTGATGTGGTTTGGTCTGCGAAATGCTCCAAGTATGTTTCAGTGTTGTATGCTTGAAGTTTTCTCTTCTTATCTAACTACATTCATAAGAGTTTACTTGGATGACTTCTCCTTATCCGGTGATACTTCAGCGCATCTGTATCATTTACGGTGCTGCTTTTTAAAGTGTCGAAAATACCGTTTGTGCTTAAACCCCAATAAATCTGTATTCTCGATATCTTGCGGAAATTTGTTTGGGCACATCATTTCATGTTTCCCTCTACTGCCCAAGGAAAAAGTGTTTATACGAGACTTTATTTTGTTCAAACCCCTCGGAATCAGTCCAATTGGATCACCTGGAACCCATAATTATCCCTCGAGGAATCCTTCCTTTGTATATGTACTAGTTCATATGCTTCCCGGCAGACACACCAAAATGATAGGTCTCTAAACCCAAGGAAAAAAGCCCATATGTAATTGGATTTGCTCGGATTTTTGTTTCCCAATAGGTTCTTTTCGCCTCGGAAGCACTGAATGTGCATAGTTACCACCACTTGATGATCCCCAGTAGATCCGAATCTTTTTGGATGGTAATCTCACACGAATTTCAATCCTAAAGTTTCATCTTAGGATGCCCTAGTCTCGGGGTTCTACTTTACTTAGATTTGGGGAAGACTTTTGGTCTCGATGCAAAAGCAAAGGACCCTTTTTTCCACACTTTATTATTTGCACGGTCCTCTGTCCCCTTGCCACCCACACACTCAAGCTCCCTTTTGCTCACTCACTCTCATAAACTTCTTTGCATGCTATTTCACACTTACTCTCAAGATCCCAACTCACATTCTCTCATATACCCACATACCTTTCGCCCATGCATGCACTCAAACACACATGCTTAAATGATCAGTCAATCGCAATCAAACAACAAATCAGATCCTCATGGTCAAACGATCATACAATCAAGAATTCTCACTCACATTCTCCGATACACACTCTTAATATCTTCAGCCCATTTTTTTCCACACTCACACTTCAACTTAAACTCGCTCACTAATGTTCACAAACTCAAACACCCTAGCCCAACCTCACACTCTCATATATACTTTGCCACTTCACACCTCGGACTCACACTAGCTGTATCTCAAAGTCGCGCTCACTTCTTTTCCCATTCATACATACATACACTCCAAGCTTTTATCCCTTCCTCATCCTTGCTTTACTCATTCACTTCTAGTCTTTCTTGCATTCTAACACTCATGCAATTCTTAGTTCCCTTACGCACAAGCTCTCACTTTTTCTCTCCTTCACACTCTCTTCCACCCACACACACACTCACTTTCCCACGTTCTCTTTGTTACGTTCTCCAAAACCTTAAGACAATAAAAGTATATGTTCAAGTATTCCCGATGAAAATAACCATCAATGAATGTGGGAGGAGGCGACAAAAACTCAAACAATAAACTGTGAAGGCAAGGGAAGCATACATAGTGAAGTGACTGAGACTGGCTATGAGAAAATGATGTCCAAAACATGCTCGCATAGGCATACATTAATAGAGGGAGGAGTGATCGGTCGTTCAAACTCTTGCAAGCAAAACTCCAAGGCAAGGTTTAACATTCTAGAGACAAATATTCACAAGAACCTGAAGGACTTTTCCGCCAGAGATCAATGTCTCTTTGCTCATTTTTAATGTGCACTGCTACATACTTGAGTTGAAGGCAAATATTTTTGAGCTACTTTCTTCATGGATAGTAAAGATCTCATAGGCTGGCCAAACAATATTAGCGAAAGCTTACAACACCCGATGATAGAGATTAATGCTTACCTCAAGAATCCTGATTATAAGAGCCTAAGCGCAGTGGTTGAACTTCTGTACTATTTTTCGCATTTGCCAGAAGATCTCGTAAAGGGAACACACGTTCCAAAAGGAGAGAATAGAGTATAAATTATTCAGAAAAACCGTTAACCATGTAGGTCACAAAGCGAAAGACTAACAGTTTTTTAGTGCTGAATGATGTTCCAATTAACCTCATCAAAGATACATCAGTTAGGTTTTCTAGTGGATTTGGCTATTCTTCCAATATGTGCCCAAAATTTGATGATCTTGTTTAAAACACAACACCATGCACAGCACCATTGGCAGACCACAATCGAATTAACACTGTTCAAATTAACGAAAGGACCTAAAAGACTCTAAACCATAGATATGGGCATAACTTGACATTCCCCTGCTTACCACATATTCGAATTCTTGCCAAAGAGGTGCTGAAGCTGTCTCCCTCTACTGGTCATCATGAGACGAGACACGAACAGGGACGAATGGTATTGACAGGCATCGGGAGCATTGGCCAGAGGATCGCAAGTTGCATTTGCATCTTTTGCACACCCTCTTCCCCTTCTGATCCTCTTATGATGAGTGATAAAAGCAGCAGACAATCCTTGAACTAGGAAACAAGCTGCTCATACTACCATCGATGCCCCAATATTTGTATGCTTCACGATGGTCTTCACACTTTCAAAATGTTCAATCCCCTCAGAATGATGCCTCCCCACAGAGTCGATTGGTTCTCTTCTAGTGTTGGGCCGGGATAGCTTTCACTAATCGGCTGAGTTCAAAACATGTTGGCCTACTTGAGTGCAACATCCATGGGATGGGAGCACGCCATAGCTTTGTCCAACTCTGACCGTCAATATGTCGTGATGCGAGCTCTACCACCCTTCCTCTTGATGCCTTCCCAGCACAATCGAGCTTCCCCAATCTTGCCCTTCTTCCCTTGTCTCTGGTGTGTGACTTCTTCAGCCAACGAGAGGAAGAGAAAAAAACAAAACTCCCAGTGAATTTCCACAACGTTGTCCCCCACTGTTTGCTGTGACCGAGCTTGCCTTCCCGGGAAGCAAAGATCAAGTCAATGTCATCAGCATATAATAGAAGTAGCATCGATGTCCCCACTAGAAGGGATGTATTACTGAATTTTCTCAATATAAATTAGAAGCTTCGTCCGGATACATACTAATTGATGTTCAGAAATAAGGGGACATCCTTGTTCCACTCCAATAGTGGAGTAGAGATACCCCCTATGGTGCCTGACTGCACAATCATGTATTGCTTGAGGCCGTATGAGACCCTGCGTATACTCCCATTGCCTGCAGACTCCATATCACTCGGCTTATGGTATCCCCTCAAACGATTTGCAGAAATTCAAAAAAAATCCTTCTCCGCCTGCCCACACGCTCATAGACGCGTTCTCGCTACCCATATACTCAGGCGATGCCCCCGAATTGATGCATTTTTTCGGGTTAAAGTGTGACCCACCATTATAACGGGGTAACTCGCCTTCTGCAGTAGCACCTGCAGAACAATCCAAAAAAACCAAAACCAGAGCACCTACCCAAAAAAACGTTGAAGCCCCCTTTTCTTTTACAGTTTCTTTTGTCAGAACATCGGAAAAAACTTGTCCTCTCTGAACCATCCACTTTTTCTTGTGCTACCTCCTCCACACATCCCTCATTGACAAGGGCGGCTACGAATTCATTGGCTTCAGGGATTAATGGTCCCATTTTTCAAAGTTCTTTAGTGGTGTCATATCTAAAAAAAACGGTCTGTCACACCCCTTCACTTTTTTCCTCAGAACCACCAGAATTGAGTCGGAGCCTGCATGACTCCCTTGGAATCTACAAATACATCTTCTAGTAATTGGCTCCGTGGAGGCAATGGGCTAGCATTAGCGAATTCCACAGCATCCTCCACAATCTCATCGATCTTCTTGTTAGTGCTTGGTAGGTCAGTTTCATCCATAAGACCACTCTCTAGCAGATATTTTTCAATGCTATAATTGGATCTCTCGCAGCATAATGTGCCATTTCAGCTGGTTGACAAAGCTCATCTAGATCAGCAAGTGAGTGGCCTCTGAACCGATAAGTTTCACATTCTATAAGAGTGGGGCCATCACCTCGCCTGGCACGAGCAACAGCTTCTAAGGCTACCTATCTAACCTTCAAGACATCCAACCTATCAACATAAATCCCTGGCATCCCAAAAGCAGGATCCCTCTTCCATATCTCAAGCGCAGAAGTTGCCCAAATGTGTGACATACAGATGGCCCAAAGGTTGTTCTCAACAACAAAGATGATGGGAAGCAACTTCCTGCTCCAGCAACACAGCCGGAGGTTGCACTCCTAAAGGAGGTCCACAATCAATAGATCTAGGCACATCTGTCTCCAAGGGATGAGCTGGACCAGATCCAAAAAGGGAACCAAGATGGGCACTGGCTTTAGAATGAAAGTTCTCCCTTCTAGCATTCCTCTTCGATCAAAAAGGCATCATGTAGTCCCCATATAATTCCCATCAATCATCGAATCACTCTTCAAGTATCTGAAATCAAACATATTTTCCTGCCAACTAGAACCACATTAGTGCATAAAAACCAACCATTTTGTGAGCTAACATTTCAAAACAGGGGATCCAAGTTGATCCAGATAAGGTGAAGACAGTACTAGAGGCACCTGCTCCCAAGACACCCAAAGAAGTGATGCACTTCTTGGGACAAATCTGGTGGCATGGGCGACATTTGCAGTGGCTTGCTCATGTGGCCACGCCCCTCAATCGCCTGATAACCAGTACTTCTCGTCAGCTTGAAGGGACTGAAGCATGTCAGGTCTCTTTCGACCGGTTAAAATCACTGTTAATGCACGCACCTATTTTACAAGCGCCAAATTGGGAACTCCCATTTCATGTCTTTGTGGATGCATCCGACATTGCCATTGGCAGCGTGCTAATGCAGCAAACGGAGAAATGGTTCCGTCCAGTGTATTATGCGAGTCACAGATTAGCTTCGGCAGAGCGAAATTATTCAGTCACCAAATGTGAATGTCTCGGATTAGTGTATTCGGTGAAGAAATTCTGGCATTATTTACTCGGACACCGTTTCACCTTCCATGTCGATCATGCAGCCTTGGTGTACCTTGTTCGCCAACAGCATCTGGGAGGAAGGTTAGCAAGATGGGTATTGTTGCTCCAAGAGTTTTATTATTCAGTAGTATATCAACCAGGGTCCGCACACGTGCTTGCTGACTTTTTATCTTGGTTGGATTTCGGTGAACTTCCGGAAGGAGTTGATGATACCACACCTGTTATCTATGCAACTGAGACTGTACAAGACGATCATCGAGAATTGTCGGTAAAATCCTCCTATTATGACACTTTGATGCTTTTCTTGACTAGTGGATGTCCTCCCGGTATGACCTCTCCTGCTGCTCGATGAAAACTGGCCATGTATAGTCGATGATTCGAGCTAATTGTAGGGCAGTTATATTATATGGATCACTCGGGAGTGATGCTAAGATGTGTTCCCCCACATAAAACTGCTTCAGTGGCTCATTCTGCCCCAGCTAGAGGTCATTTTGCGGTTGACGTGACCCACTGAAAGATTTTGCAGAGTGGCTTATGGTGGCCTACTATGTACCGTGACGTGACCCAGTTTGTGCGACAGTGCGATGCGTGTCAGCGTTCGGGTCAACCTTTACAGAGACTTTCCGCTCCAACCAGTTCTGCCTCTCGAACCCTTTCAGAAATGGGGCTTGGATTTTATCGGACCGATAACACCTCCTGCGACACTTACCACTAACAGATATATCCTTACATGCACGGATTATGCGACTCGGTGGGCTGAAGCTTGGGCTCTATGGTCAGCCACAGCTGTTGCAGTCGCTAAATGTTTGATGAAAGATATTTTTCCACGCTATGGTTTACCCTTGGAGATTGTGACTAATCAAGGTACGCACTTCGCTAACACATTAATGCAAATGCTTACTAATACCTTCCAGATTGTGCATAAGTTCAGATCCCCCTACTACCCACGAGCGAGTGGACTCACCGAGAGCACAAACAAATCTCTGTTGAACATCTTAAAGAAATTGGAA
This sequence comes from Ceratopteris richardii, assembly GCA_020310875.1. Classification (NCBI taxonomy): domain Eukaryota; kingdom Viridiplantae; phylum Streptophyta; class Polypodiopsida; order Polypodiales; family Pteridaceae; genus Ceratopteris; species Ceratopteris richardii. Next base: position 73,814,618 of record CM035436.1, on the reverse strand, counting down.
TTAGATTGCCCGGGGAGATGGGATCAATTCCTACTTGCGGTATTATAGGCTTACCGTACAACATATAAATGTTGATATATTTAGGTAGTGATGTGTGTGAACACTCTAGGACTGTCGGGGTACTTTTTTCCCTCTTTAGGAGGTTTTTTTTCCCTCGGCTTGTATATACCCCTATTGCCCTAATGGGCTACTTATCTTTGTACATTCTCTAGTAATACATTTAGTATTGTGTGTTATGCTCCAAGCTTCTTCTCCTTCCATGTGTTGTTCGCGTGCTTCCACAGACGTCTATCTCCAACAATTGGTATCAGAGCAGGTCGTCGCTTCCATCTAGGGCACCGTCGACACTCCTCCGATTGCAGTCTCAAAATTGCACGAATTTTGGTGAGCATACTCAGTGTGTTTCCGAGATCAAAACTGCTTCGCTTTGTGGTGCCGAAATCACGATCTGAGCTCGTTTCGGCCTCCGAACGCACTATCGCAGTGCTTGTGTAGGTTATTTCATCTTTTTTGTGCCAAAGGTATATACCAGTTTCTGTTCGCTAGTATAAGCATCTCAAAGTCTGCTACAGGTCTAGCAGAATTCGTCTGGGCAGTTATGTTCAACTTTTTGAGATACAGTCAATTTTTTGCATCAAGGTATTTTAGTCACCGGCCATGGCTGAAAGCAGTGATGTATTCCGTATGTTGGATGTTGAGGATAAGTTGGATGGTACCAAGTACCCGTTATGGGCTTATATGATGCGACATGTGTTGGTTGCAAAAGGACTGTGGAACATTGTGGAGGGTGTCAAAAAACGTCCTATCACACCTACAATTGTTACAACTAGAAGTACTGAAGATGATGATATTCTGCATATTCCTGTTCGTGTTGCGGTTTCTGCTCCACCTACTGTAGAGAAGATTTGTTGGGATGGCAGAGATGCCCAGGCACATGCCTTGATAGCGTTGTGTGTCAAACATGCCATTATTCCTCACATTCGCTCTTGCAAAACAGCTAAGGATGCTTGGGATACACTTACCACATTGTACCAAGCTAGGAATATGGCTCGTGTTGCTTACCTCCGAAAACAGTTGGAGAGTGATCACATGAATGAAGGTGATTCTATGGACAGTTTCCTAACGAAGATCAAAGACTTGAAGGAACAATTGGTTTCTGGTGATGAGGTTATACCCGATAGCTCAATTGTGCAGACTGTTCTGAATGGTCTTCCTGATTCATATCAGAGTTTTGCTTCTACTCTTCGGTTGATGATGAAAGGCAATCCAAATGCCTTATCATTTGAGGAGTTAGCCTCTGTTCTGTTGCAAGAAGATCAGTCCAGGCAGAACACGTCCATTATGCGAGTTGCAAATCAAGCTTTCCTAGCTAGTCAGAAGGGCAAAGGAAAATGGAGCTCTTCAACTAGTAAGCAGAAATCTGCTAATTCTGCACATTCGAAGAAGGAAGATAAAGATGAGAAGAAATCAAAAAAGCAAAAATTGTTTTGTAAGTATTTTAAAGGGAATGATCATATCATAAAGAACTGTCCAAAACTGGCTGCTAAAGAGGCAAAGAAGAAAGAGTCTGGAATGGTTGTTGCAGAGGCCTCTACACCAAAAACAGAGTCTACTAATCATGTGCAGGAAGAAGAATGGGCGTTTACTACTTTTTGTAGTTTTGACCCATCTTCTCATGAGCAGTGCATGTCTGCAGTAGACTCAGATGTTTGGTATTTTGATAGTGGGGCGACCAAACATATTACCTCGCGGCGCAGTTTCTTCTCTTCATTTGAGCCTGCCCCTACAGGGAATACTGTTACATGCACCAACAACTCTTCTTATCCTGTTATGGGAGTTGGTAAGATCATTTCGACTACTGCTGATGGTAGTTCTTTCACTTTGTCAGATGCTTTATTTGTGTCAGGGATCAAGAAGAACATGTTATCAGTTTTTGCATTAGCCAAGATTGGCTTGGTTGTGAAATTTGTTGATGATAGGTGTACAGTTCATGATCTATCAAATGGCGACATGATTATTGCTTCTAGCATTTTATGTCGTGGGTTGTATAAGCTCAAAGACTATGAAAGATCTATAAGTGATTCGGCATTGCAGTACATGATTCTCAGGCTATGTCAGATGCAAAGCTTTGGCATGCACGCCTTGGTCATCTAAATTTTGCTAGTTTGCTACACCTCCATAAATCTGAAATGGTGTCCTCTTTGCTCAAACTTGAGGCACCTGGAAAACATGTTTGTGACGGCTGTATTTTGGGCAAAATGCAGCATTCCTCATTTCCAAAAGATCGTTCAGTTTGGGCTACTCAAAAATTGCAGCTTGTACATAGTGATGTCTATGGTCCTATGCAGACACCTTCTTTTGGAAATTATCTTTACTTTGTGACTTTCATTGATGATTTTTCCAGGCATGCATGGGTATATCCATTGAAGGCAAAGTCCAAAGTGTTCATGTGCTTCAAACAGTTTTTGGTTTTGGCTGAAAATCTCTCAGCATGTAAAATGGGCACCCTTCGTTCAGATCGAGGAGGGGGGATATATGTCTTCTGATTTTAATGCATTTCTGGCTGAACGTGGGATAAAACACCAGTGTACAGTGTCGTATACACCTCAACAGAATGGAGTTGCTGAACGAAAGAACAGGTCTCTGATGGAGATGGCAAGGAGTATGTTCAAGAGTCAGGCTTTACCACATAGTTTCTGGCTTGAGGCTGTCATGTGTGCAGCATATGTACTAAACAGGTGTCCCACTAAAGCGCTGCAGTATATCACTCTATATGAGGCTTGGCATGATCACAAGCCATCTGTTGCTCATCTGCGTATTTGGTTGTTTGGCATATGCATTAGTGCCCAAACAACATCGTAGAAAATTGGATGATAAAGCAGTAAAATGTATTTTTGTTGGGTAGAGTTCTAAAAGTAAAGGCTATCGTCTGTATCATCCACAGATTAAACGCATTCTATGCAGGTTAAAGAAGGCATTATATGGTTTAAAGCAAGCACCACGTTCTGGGTATGAGAAGATACATGCCTATCTGGTTGCACATGGTTTTGAGAACAGTCCAACTGGAAGCACCTTATATGTTAAGCGTGCTAATGATGTACTTCTTGTCATGGACAAAGGAAACCATCCTGAACCTTAGATTCCATGTGAACCTTGTATCTCGTGATTGGTTCAGAATTAGGAGAAACCAATGCTTCCATTACATCCGGAACATGCCAAGACCCTAAGATCGACTATCTACTTGCCTGATTCAGATATCCAGAGCTCATGTTTTGAATTGATGACATCATGAATGACATCATCAATTTGTAACGGCCTTTCATGAACGGCCCTTGAAAACCTATATAAGGAGGGGTTGGCCACATTCATAATCAGTCTTGCCAATACTAGTCTTGGGAGCTCAAGGAGTCGTGACCACCAAGTAAGTACTCTCCAAGTTCCAGTTCCTGTTCTTGTCTTGTTCTTTGTTCCAGTCTTGTCTAGTCTTGTATCTTGGACATCTAGTCTTGTCCTCTTGTAATCTCGTAGTATGAGATCTTGTCGAGTTCTTTCTTGTATCTAGTCCATCTCTCAGAGGGGAGTTCTTGTAATCCAGAGATCTTGTTCCATACTTATGATCCCAGGTTGTGGGATCTCCTGTATCATCTCTAGCTGAGTTATCTACACCTACGGTCCCGGGTTGTGGGACTTCTTGTATCAACTACATATTCCTATGCTATTTTCCCTACATGGGTATTCTTGTAATCATAAGTATATTTCAGAAATCTTGTCTATTGTAGTCAGAGAGCACAATCTAGTGCTCCCCTAACATTTTGGCAAGACTAACTTCCATCCAAGACCAGTCATCATGGAGAATGCTTATGAACAGATTGTAGCATCACTTCAGAGTCTCCAACAACAAGTCGAAGACCTAACTCATCGACAGACACAAATCGAGATGGGACATCCAGGGCATGTAGGTGCATTCCTCCAAGAATTACAAGAACGAATCGGGAGTCTTCAGACAAATCAAGGGAGTATGCAAGTAAATCAATGACCTAGTACATCCTTCATGAGGGAACCTAAGATCTGCATGCCAGAAAAGTTCGATGGTGATCGCACAAAGTTCCGGGGATTCTTGCAACAAGTCAAATTGTACATCCGTATGTAGCCTGATAGATACCCTGATGATGCATCCAAGGTCGATTATTGGAACCTTGCTCTACGGTCAAGCATTATCATGGTTCGCCCCAATCTTGGAGAAGGATATGGCCATACTTCATGACTATGAGGGGTTTCTTAGAGAGCTCATCACCACATTTGGAGATGCAGACACGAGTCGAGTTGCAGAAACAAAACTTTGGAAGCTACGTCAAGGTAATCGCCCTGCCTCTACCTATGCATCAGAATTTAGGCAGTTGATATGTGACCTCACTTGGCACGAAGATTATTTCATAAGACAATTTAGATGGGGCTTAAGGGATGATGTGAAGGACCTTCTACTCACGATGCCAGAGGTGAAGACATTGAATGAATACATCAACCAAGCCATTCAATGTGATAAGAAAAACAGGTAGAAGGAAGACCTTGCCAATGGAAACCTTTCTAGTCTACTCCTAGAGATGAGTCTATGCCCGAACCTATGCAGATAGATGTAACTAGGTTCCAGCCTCTAACACCACAAGAGAAACAAAGACGGAGGGATAACAAGTTATTTCTATATTGTGGAAACCCTGGGCACATTGTAGTTAATTGTCCCAACAAGAGAACGAACTCCAAAGTCGCAGCCACCCTTGTAGAGCAGGGAAACGAGGAAGTGCAGTTGTAAAATAGACCATACAAGCGGACCATGATATAAGAAAGGGTCTCATAATTCCATCCACACCGTAGAAACATGTCTTGCCCCTGTCAAGTTAATCATGTCTAAGAAGACCCTTTCCCTTATAGCTCTGGTAGATTTAAGAGTGTCCTCATGTTTCATTGATGAAGGACTCGTTAAGAAACATGGAATTCCAGTACTTCGGAAGAACAAACCAGTAGTAGCTGAAGTAGTAGATGGATGACCTCTAGCATCGGGGAATATAACCATGGAAACCATACCACTAAGAGTACACCTTGGTGACCATGACTCACACATATGTTTCAATGTAATATCGAGTCTAGTAAATATGGTTATCATCGGAATGCCGTGGTTAAAGAAACATAATCCAGAAATTAATTGGGAGAATAATAAAATCACCCCTCGAGATATCTAGAAGAACCCAACATATATCGGAGCCAGAACCTTCATACATGCAATAAGGAATGAACCGACATATATGATCTATGCCATACCAGCTCAAGAATCCAAGAAAGATGATCCAGTGCAGCTACCCAATCAGTACAAAGGCTTTGAAGATGTTTTTGAAAAGAAGAATGCAGACATCCTTCCAAAGCATAGACCCTATGATTGTGCCATAGAACTTCAAGAGGGAGCACAACCGCCCTTTGGACCAATCTACAGACTATCCTCAGAGAAACTTATAGAACTACGCAAGAACATTGATGAGAATCTAGCGAAGGGGTTTATCAAACACTCAAAGTCTCGAGCAGGAGCTCCTATTTTATTTGTAAAGAAGAAGGATGGGACTCTTCGGATGTGTGTAGACTATCGTGGATTGAATAAAGTCACTATAAAGAACAGATACCCTCTAGCACTCATATTCGAGCTCTTGGAACGCCTTGGAAAAGCAAAATTCTTCACGAAGATTGACCTTCAAGGAGCTTACAACCTTGTCAGGATCAGAGAAGGAGAGGAATGGAAGACAGCATTTCAGACAAGGTATGGCCATTTTGAATATGTAGTTATGCCATTTGGTCTCACAAATGCTCAAGCTGTCTTCCAACATATGATGAATGATATCTTTCGAGAATATTTAGATGACTTTGTTGTAATATACCTTGACGATATCTTGATATTTTCCAAAAATTTAGAGGATCATGAATGTCATGTAAAGATAGCCCTAGAGAAACTAAGAGAAAAAGGATTATATGTGAAATTGGAGAAGTGCTCTTTCCATAAGACAGAAGTGGAATTTTTAGGGTACATTGTATCAGATAAAGGAATTTTTATGGATCCTAAGAAGATTGAGACAATCCTTGATTGGCAACCACCTTCATGTTGTTCGAGATGTACAATGTTTTTTGGGGTTTGCCAATTTCTACAGGATATTCATCAGAGATTACTTCAAGATAGGGACACCTCTTACCAAGCTTACAGAGAACTCCAAATTCTCATGGACCGAAGAAGTAGAAAAGGCCTTTCAGACCTTCAAATCAGCATTTACTACCGCTCCAATTCTAGTTCATCCTGATTCCAGTAAGCCCTTCTTCCTTGAGACAAATGCATCAGACTTTGCTTTAGGGGCCATTCTTTCCCAATATGGAGATGATGGACGCCTACATCCAGTTGCATATCATTCAAGGAAGTTTTCCCCTCCAAAAATTAATTATGAAATTCATGATAAAGAACTTCTTGCCATAGTAGACGCGTTTGATACATGGCATCACCATCTAGAAGGAGCAGCTCATAAAGTCGATGTGTATTCAGATCACAAGAACCTACAGTATTTTATGACCACTCGGATACTCAATAGAAGGCAATCTCGATGGAGTAACTTTTTATCCAGATTCGACTTTGTCATCACATACCATCCAAGACGTCAACAATGTCAGTCAGATGCCCCGTCCAGAAGATCTTACCTTGCACCAAAGAAGGGTGAAGAGGCCTTTGATCAACAAGAGAGTGTATTACTCAAGCCTGAGCATCTCCAGTTAGCAGCTATCTCTTCAAGCCATCATGAAGATTCAACCTTGAATCAGTTGAACCGTGAGAATCTAGCACACGATGAATTGTTTTGTAACGTTAAGCAGAAAGCTCAAGAAGGAAAATTCCAAGAAGCAAACGAATTTCAGGAAAAGGATGGGTTACTACTATATAAGAACCTATTGTATGTCCCTCCAGGAAAACCCAGGATCCAAGTACTTCAACAACGCCATGACAACCTTGCAGCAGGATATTTTGGAGTGAATAAAACAATATAACTCATATCAAGGGACTTTTGGTGGCCTCATATGTGGAAGGAAGTCAAAGAATACATTCGAACGTGTGATACTTGCAATAGATCTAAGGTACCCCGACATAAACCTCATGGCCTGTTGCAACCTCTACCTATTCCAGAAAGGCCATGGGCTTCATTGTCTATGGATTTCATCATAGATCTACCAAAGTCAGATAAGTATGATGCCATTCTTGTTATTGTGGATAGATTTACAAGGATGGCGCACTTCATTCCAACTACCAAGGCAATCACAGGTGCAACCACTACTAGACTTTTTCTCAGGTATATATTTAGGCTTCATGGATTGCCTGATGACATCGTCAGTGATCGAGGTCCGCAGTTCATATCCAGCTTTTGGAACAGCCTTTGCAAGCTCCTTGGTGTTCAAGTTAAACTATCTACAGCAAATCATCCACAAACTGATGGACAAACAGAACGGGTGAATCAAGTCCTGGAGCAATATCTCCGTTGCACTAGCAACTATCATCAAAATGATTGGTTTGAGCTTTTACCCTTTGCAGAGTTTGCTTATAACAATAGTGTTCATGCATCTACCAAGCAGACTCCCTTCTTCGCAAATTATGGACAACATCCAAGGATGGATCAATCCATACCAGAAATAGCCATTGACGAGTCGGGTAGTAACTCTTTGATACTGCGCACCTGAATTGTTACTTGGAGCTCTCTTTCTATCACTGCGACGAGGAAGACAGGCCTGCCCATAGAGTTTGACAAGCTAGCAAAAGTGGACATGATGTCATTGCACGCCTGGTGGCTGCCAACTTGGAAGTGAGCGAGAGAAAAGACAGGCAGATGCCAGAGCTTGCGACTCTCTCTGCTCCAGAGACTCGACAACAAGAACACATTGCCTGCAAAGCGACGAGTGATTAGCCAAGTTGCGTGATCTTCGGATAAACTTGGCATTTCATTGAATTTGGATATATGGATATCTAGTATCCATTCGAGTGGCGCCGATATCTTACCTAGTTGTTTTCGTAGCCAAGCAATGACATCATATATGATGTAGGCTCACTGCATTCATCCAGTATACACTGCATTGTGTGATCTCTTGTAGATACAGAGGGACCCGAATTATCTCCCACATTGCATCTGATGCAACCTTGGGGTTGTGATACATGCATGGTGCTTTTTTGATGATATAGAAAGATCATTGGCATCTAGTGAGTATTAATACACGTTTCCGGCTAGTGGATCCACGTCATGAGGTTTGAGGATATATGGGCGCATTTTCACGTGATAAATCTGAGGAGTACAACTGATCAACCTGCGCATCTATTTGAGCAATTTTCAAGTATTTTTAGGTATATTCAATCTCAAAGAAAAATGCAATATATGTAGTCTGTAGTTCGTATGTGGCGTCAACGCTTAAGACTTTCACATATACATCCACAAGGCTAGAAAAGAATATCTTGGACAAGATTCATTGAGTTCTAACGGACATGCTCAACACATCTATCTAAATCTTTTACCCTTAAGTTTTGATGCCTAATTTGGTACTCCCTTGAAATCTCGCAGGAATTCCTTTATATTTTTTCACGCATCCAAGTACCCATTTTGTAAAAGGGGCATTTTGTATTCTACAAGGGGTTCAATTTTGAGTACCACATGTCAACATTGGTACATCCTTTGGCACTAACTGCCTTCCTTTTGTAACGACAAGAATATAAGAAGATCTCTCTTTGTGTGTGCATGTGTGGGTTGGAGCCTAGTCTAAGCCCACCCACCAAACTCTCTCCAAATGTCTAAGCCTACTCTAAGGCTCCATTGGTGTACAACGGGCTAATCTAAGCCCCCTCCTCTCGTGTCGACTTATCTTGGTGTTGTACAAGTGCAGGGCTACTCTAAGCCCCCCCCCCTCCCCAAGAATTTTAAGTGTGGTGTCCAGTTGTTCATTTCAAGCTTTGCAATTATTTTTGGCAAGTGCCTTTGATAGTGTTTCTAAACACTTTATCCTCAAAGCTTTGTAATGACCAAAAGTGAAGGTAGCTCATTATCTATGGCTAACTTCTTACCCTCTTTCACCCCTATTTTTATGCCTAAGGATGAACGCCTCAATGGAAAAAATTACAATCTATGGAAAGATGTCATGCGCGCATATCTCTACACGAATCTCCTTCATGAGGTAGTAGATGGGTCAGACCCCGAACCCAATAGGGATACCAACTTAGACAATTGGCATGTGTGTAATGTCAAGGACAAATGAGCTTTAGGTCAGTTGTTACTTGCCTGCGACGAACTGACAAAAGGACATATCACAGCCTGTAAGATGTCCAAGGACACTTGGGATACATTAGCCGCTTTGTATGAAGACAAAACCCCTTCGAAAATATATGCATTAGAGGCCGAGTTTCATTATTTGACCATTCGGCCACTTGACACAATTACCAAGGTCATAGCCCAATTTGAGGACTACCAACGTAAATTAGCACTATGTGGTAGGTAGATCTCTAGTGAAGACATGGCCATTAGGCTTCTTGACAAGTTACCTAAGTCGTACGAGACATTTGTCAACTTTGTATAATCGCGGTCAAGTCTTAACTTGGGAAGAGGTTCGTCGACTATTGCTCCTTCACGACTCGGGAGCCAAATCGACTTCCTCCCAAGAGTCTACCATGAAGGCCAAAGGCCCATTCAATAAGGGCAAAACCATAAGTCATCATGCTAGCAATGGATCTAAGCAAGGATCGCATAATTCATCAAAGAAGTTCACCTATAATTTTTGTGGAAAATCAAGACACTTAGAAAATTTTTTCTATGAAAAGAAACAATCATCGAAGGCTTCTACGTCTAGGCAAGCATCCAAAGGATCCCAACATAGATCCCACTACTCTAGTGAGGAACTCTTCATCTCCACAGAAGCCAATGCCCTAGGTACTTCTAGCTCCCCGCATGAGTGGATCTTTGATAGCGGAGCTACCTCCCATATGTGCAAAGACAAGGACTCCTTTCAAGAATTCAAAGAGCTCAAGGGAGAAGTCTATCTTGGCAACAACAAAAGTTTACCCATCGAAGGAAAAGGAAAAGTTCAAATTACCAACAATCAGGGGGAATGCAATTCTTTATCCAATGTTCTTTTTGTTCCAAGTTTATGTATGAATCTACTTTCCGTCAAGGCCATTACAGATCAGGACAAACAAGTATGGTTTGATAACACCTCAGTTAAGGTAGTTGATCCCCATACAAAGGATGTCATTGCTCAAGGTATTGAAGAAAAGGGCCTCTACAAACTATCTTGCTTTGTATCCAAAGAATCAACCTCAAGTTTGTGGCACCAAAGATTTGGCCACACATCTTACTTATCAAAAATATCTTCATCCCAACTTGTGAAGGGACTGCCAAAGATAGGGCAACTTACTGATGTCTGCCAAGCTTGCACCTAAGGCAAGCAACGTAGGGCCCCAATTCCCAAAGAAGCTTCAACACGAGCGAGGAACCCTCTAGATCCACATGGACTTATGTAGACCCATGAACACCCCATCCCTAAGTGGATCCCTCTACTTTTATCTTCTAGTAGATGACCACTCTTGCTATATTTGGGTGTACTTTTTGAATTCAAAGGAAGACACATTCTCTAAGTTTCAAACTTGGATCAAGAAGGTTGAGAATGAAGCTTTGACTAAAGTTAAAACCATCCGATCAGATGGAGGTGGTGAGTTTATCAATCATGACTTTGATAACTTTCTTAACCAGAAAGGGATCAAAAGACAAGTCACTCAGCGTCATACTCCATCCCAGAATGGAGTAGCTGAAAGAAAGATACGCAGTGTGATGGAAATGGCATGAACTATGCTTCATCACAAGGATCTACCCTACAAGTTCTGGGCAGAAGTCATGCATACTGCCGTTCACATTCTTAATCGAGGATTTACAAGTGCATTACACAACAAAACACCCTTCGAAGCATACTATGGAAGAAAACCAAATGTGAATTACTTTCGAGTCTTTGGTAATGAAGCTTTTGTCCATGTACCAAAAGAAGATAGAAACAAGTTACAATCAAAGTCCAAGAAACACATATTCATAGGATAAAGTGACCAATCAAAGGCATATCGTCTACATGATATGGAAAACCACTCCATCACCATTTTGAACGATGTGATCTTCAATGAAGCTTCCACATACTCAAGAAAAGATTCAAGTACAAGTCTTAGTCCACCTATCTACACTTTAGAGGGGGACTCAGTATTTCATAACTCCAACTCAGAAGCCAGTACTTCACAACAACCATGCCGATCTGAAAGGATTCTTGATAAGAGACAACGTGAACAAAGTAATTATGTTAATTATGCTCTAATGCACCGAATTCAGCAAATTCCAGAGCCTTCCAACTACAAAGAAGCTCAAGGCCAACCAGAGTGGGACGCAACCAGGGCCTAAATTTCACGGCCAAGACAAAATGTCATATGAGAGGCAGAACTTTGCTTCTACCTTTCACAAGAGAAAATTTGACATGTTTATACAAGACATATACATGTAATATATATACAGATCTACAAGAAATGATAAGGGAATTACCAATCACAACTTATCATTTGACAGGAAGTTTCAAAAAATATCTATTTTGATAGGCAAAATGGCCATTAACAGGCAAAATGCCTGTCAATTTTAGGCCCTGGACGCAACTATGAAAGAGGAATTGTATGCAATAGCAAAGAACAAGACCTGGACATTAGTTACCAAACCAACCAACCATCAAGTCATAGGAGTCAAGTGGATATACAAAGTCAAATACAAGTCTGATGGCACTCTAGATAAATATAAGGCAAGATTAGTCGCTAAGGGGTACAAGCAACAACACAGCATTGACTATGAAGAAACCTTTGCTCCTACTGCAAGATTCACAACCATAAGAATCATCTTAGCACTAAGTGCTCACTTTAAGTGGCCCATTTACCAGCTAGACGTCAAAAGTGCATTCCTCAATGGAGATCTTCAAGAACAAGTATATGTTGAACAACCTGAAGGCTTCAAGATCAAAGGAAAGGAAGATCAAGTGTACAAACTTCACAAAGCACTTTATGGGCTCAAGAAAGCTCCCAGGGCCTGGTATGAAAAGATTCACAAGTTCGTTGAAGACAAGGGATTTCACAGAAGCAATGCTGATGCTAATCTCTATATCTATCAAAAGGAGTCTTTAGTAGCCATCATCATTCTCTATGTAGATGACTTGATCTTGACAGGCGTAGATGACTTGATCTTGACAGGCTCAGACGAAGAACGCATCTAGTTTATCATCACACAGCTTCATCTTGAGTACTCTATGACAGATCTTGGATTATTACACTACTTCTTGGGTATGGAAGTTTGGCAAACAAAAGAAGGTATATTCCTATCACAGAAGAAGTACTGCTCTGATCTACTTTCCAGATATAACATGGACCAGTGTCGCTCAGTTTCTACACCACTTGATCCAAACATCAAGCTTACACTGGAGGACTCATCATCACTTATGGATGTGCATACCTATCGACAACTAGTTGGCTCATTACTCTATCTTGCCAACACTAGACCAGATATTGCCTATGTGGTTGGTATACTCAGTGAGTTTTCACATCAGCCTTGTCAGACTCATTGGGATGCTGCTGAGAGACTACTTCGATACCTTGCCCTCACCCGACATCATGGTCTTTGGTATAGAGGGGGCATCGAACCCGTCAGATATTTCGATTCAGATTGGGATGGTGATCCTGATTCTCGACGGTCTACTTCTGGGTATATATTCTTGCTTGGCTTAGGACCTATCTCTTGGGCAAGTAAGAAGCAGCTTACAGTTGCTCTATCATCTACCGAGGTCGAGTACCAAGCATCTAGCTTTGCAGCATGTGAGGATGATCCTCTAGCAGCATCTTCATTGATTCTGAGGGAACGGCCTTGAACCGACTAGGACTCAAAGGTTGGTCTGGGTGGTCGAGAGCTGCTTCTAAGTTTTCTCGATTCTGATCTTGTAGGCGCTGGTTTTCTTCCTTTGCTGTTGCTAGGTGTCTTCGTAGTAAGCCCATATTTCTCGTTAATGTTGTGTTGCGAATTGTTTGGGCCCTAAGCAAGTTGTCAAGATCAGCAGTGGCTTCCTTGGTCTTTTCTTCGCTTTCTAGTTCTAATTTATGATATGCCTCTCGTAATTCTTGGTATCGGCTGTTTAGTGAGGCATTTTCTATCGATAGTGAATTCAGCTGCGATTGTAATTGATTCGTCGTGTTCTGCAACGTCTGGTAGTTGTTTCCTAGAGATGTAAACTCCTCTCGTACTTGAGTCATGCAAGCGAACATTTGTCGGAATGTTGTATCTACAGTGGGTGATAATATTACAGATGTTCCTAGTGAAGATGCAGTGGGGTTAGATGCAAAAGGAATGGGGAATTGGGGTGGGAGAGTGGATGCGGTGGTGATTGTGGAAAATTGTGATGTGCCTAAATATGGTTGTGAAGTGAATGAGGTGAGTGATGGTGCTGTGGGCAGGGAGATGTCCATGTCATTGGATGTGTCAAGTGCGGTGACTGTGAAGAATGGTGTGAGTGTGGGTGCTTGTGACGGTGTAAATACCGGATTTACAAACGTTGATGAGTAGTTTATAGGGGGGTTTTCTTGGACTCCTTGGGGAAAAGGGGGAAACGGAAATACGGTAGGTCGGGGGGTGAGACAGGGGAAAAGGTTAATGGGGTTAGAAATGGGAAAAGGTGTCATGGAGGTGCGGGGAAATATGGGAAAGATGGAAGGGGAAAGGTAGTAGATGGAAAGGTGGGTGGCTGAGTTGGGAAACCCGATTGAGTGGTTGTGGATAGGGTTATAGGAATGGAGGCAATAAAAGCTTCTGCTACTGCGCTATTGAAAGATGTGGCTGGTCTAGGAGATAGAGGATGAAGGGGAGAGATGGGAGGGGAAGGAGGAGTAGTTGGGGTGACGGGTACTCCGATTACAGTTGTGGTATTTACATTATTCATATGGGGTGGGGAGTCGACAAGGATGGCTTCTGCTGCCAATGAGCTTTCAGGGACGAGATGTGCCTCCCTGGCCTGTTCTGAAGATTGTGCTCCTGTTGGGACACGAATGTATTCGCCGGGCTTTGAAAGTAGTCGTACTCTGCGGGGATCAAACTGTGGGAGTGGCTTTCTTTGCAAGTATCTGAGTGCTTCGTTGGAGCCTACTGATTTGACCAACTCTCTAAATCCTTTGATGTATGCGTCTTCGAATCCGCCTGTGACAAGTTCTTGTTCTATTATCGCTTGACTCTCTTTCTCAGTCAGCTTTTTGCGTGCCCAAACGTTTTCCATAGTTCTATACAGCTTCTTAATAGCCAATGTGTAAGCTGCTGCTTCACAAGTTTCATCTTCATGTGTACTTGTATCACCATGTGTGTCTGTTTGTTGTCCTTGGCCATCTGTCTGTTCATGCTCTTGGGATTTGTGAGTTCCCTAGCTGGCTTCATCATCACCTTCGTCGTCATCGGTTGTTGTTCTTTCGTCATCAGAGCTAGACACGATCTGTCCTTGTGGCTGATCTCGGGGTGTGGTGGGATAGCTGGGCCTTTCATATTCTTGAGAAAACATTTGTCCTTCTGAAAACTGGAACTCATTGGAGAATGCATCGGGCATTTCAAAATCAAAAGTTGTATCCAGTGGTGCTGTTTGTTCTGCTTCTAAATGGGGTATTGGAAAAGAGAAAGCTTCCGCACCAATAGTGGTGGGAACTTCTGCTGTCGTGGTTGTAGGTTCTGGAGCAGTGGCTGCTTGAGGTGCAACAGTACTGGTGGTGCCCTCTGGCGTAACTGGTCTTGATAACCGTATACAAATTGGTTGTACCGTGGGAGTAGCTTCTGTCGGAGACTGCTCAGGAGATGGTTGAGGTGATGGTGATTCTGGGACTTGAAGGCACGGGATAGTACCTCTCATTCGTTTTCCTGCTCGTCCTTTGCTAGACTTTCTAGCCTTCTTAGTAGTCCCTTTGAATGCTTTCAACTCTTCACTGGTCATGGCACGCTCAATCGGCAAATCATATGCCAAGCACATATATATATAATTCTTGTAAGCGTGCAACATCCATTGATGACCTTCTTTCTTTCCCATCTATGTTGTGCTAAGTACAACTGATCAATTATCCAGCTTGCAAGGTCTACTGTTTGAGGGCCAGTGCATGCTAAGTATAATCCAAACCAGATTCTTTTGTGGGGCATGGTAAAACGATCCTGAGCTGGGAAAGCAAAATGCTGCATGCATATCCGCAATGGCTTGGAGAGCTCAGGGGTTATCGCTGAAATATCCTCCCACTTAGTAACGTCACCACGTTTCATAGGTTCTGGGATCAGTCATTCGCGCTCTGTAGGGGTGTGCGTTCCATGGATTTTGAGAGCTTCACGAATTAAATCTTTGGACAAATAAAATCTTCTGAATGGAGGGTCATTTACCAAGGATGGTAACATGAATGTGCCTGGTAGATCCTTGTTTTCTGAAGCCGTCAAGGTGGTTACAAAGTAAAAGCATCTGTAAAAATCGGGTTTAGGTAGAGGGTCACTAAAATATTCTGTAAATCCCGCTCGTGCCCAAACGTGCGTTAAATCTTGTGTATTCTGTAGTCCTTCAGATTCTCTTGAAAAGAACTGGTACTTGGCCCATGTGCGATAATCAAATGCCAAATTGGCTTCAAATATAAAATCTGTGTCCGCTAACGGTCTTGCTAGGCCTTGAAACCAGTGAGAGTTACGATGAATTTTCTCAGTATATCCTCTAGGAGGATCATCGATTGGCATGGGTCCTGGAAAACCTTGAAACTCTGGTGGTTGAGCCGTCGGATGGGACTCTGCGAGTAGTTCTCCAATATTGGCCATTGGTGCACTAGGGCCAGCTTCTGATGGACCTTCAGCCTGCATGATGTATTATGCGAGTGCGTGGCGGATCTGCTACAAAAGATTAACACATTAGCATGGAAATTAATTATGATCCCATTAAAGTGAGACCGCAATCCCTTTCCATAACCGATGTGTAACCCGTGTAGCCAAGTGTGTCGAAGTGATTGATGCAATGATTTTTTGCAGAGCTAATGCAGGTCTCTAGACACCTACATGCTTTCAGATATTGCATGCAATTCTTTATGAGGTGTTATTATGAGTGATGTGGGTTTATGGTGTGTGAATTTATACAAGGTTCAAATGTAAGTGATTTATTACAGGGATGAAGATTAGTTGAGGTGGTAGTGGTGTCAGACAATGGGTTAGGGGAAGTCTTCTGGACACGTTTCGGTATCCATTTCCTAAGAGTTTTTGAGCGGATGGTGTGTTTCTTCTGAGGGACAAAAGATGATATAGGATTTGGTGGTATGGAGGGCTGAAAAGATTTTTGAAAGGTGTATTTTACATGGCTTGAGGGTTGAGCTATAATACATGGTTTGGGTACCCAAATCTGCGTGGGTGTGGGTCGATTCGTTAGGTACTTCTTGGCGATCCAAATTTGTCGAAGGTTTATATTCGTAGAAGAAGGTCGAGGGGATCTTGGATACTGATTCTACTTCTGCTTTGACTTCTTCTTATCAATGTCTAAGTTGTTGAAATCTATCGATGCTTTCTGTTCTTTTGGCACCCATATTTGTCTTGTGCCACTTGCTTTGTGTTGCTGAGACTACTTTCCTCTTTCCGTCGTCTGATATTGCCGTCGGTGTGGGTTCCTTCGTCGTGGCTGACTCTATTGTGGTTGAGGTTGAGAGGTCGAATGCACACTCTGCTTTGGAAAAGAAGGGAGTTCCAACACTTGCCAAACCTGCCCATTAGGAAGTGCTCCGTTTCATATCTTTAATCTAGGCCAATCCGCAGTAAGTGTGGAAGGATTGGCACCACAGGGTGTTTTGCCCATGTGTCCGCTGATGCAACCCACCTGACCGCTGATTGTGTCCATCTGCCCTAGCGGTTGGGTAATTGCCCCTTCTAGTTTGCAGGAAGCCCCAGGGAAAATCTCCTTACGTCCTTCTGATTGACAACTGTCTATAGCCAAGCCCGAGTGGATTGGTGTAGACGTAACGTGACTGATCTGACCAAAGATCTTCCGGTCTTCCGTCACATGCATTTCATAGGGTCTAGGGTTACAAACCTCAGTCGAAATGCCATTAGGGAAGTCAAACGGTATCACTCGCTTCTGATCTAAGGTTCAAATCTGTAAGGAGCCTTGTCTAAGATTTAGGTCCACTGAGTGATCGTATAGCGAATCTTGGCCAAGGATTAGGGGTTCTATCAGGTCGTCATCATGCCACACTAGTAGCTTTACTGTCAAGGTCACTTCGTTTATGAGAAGGTCCACCTCACCCATGCAAGGGGTTTCCATGCCTCCTAGCCCTATGAGGTATGCCTCAATTGGCCGCATTTCTACTCCTGAATCCTTATAGTGGGACCATCTAATCGCACTAGTCACAGCACCTGAATAAATTAAAGCCCTGAGCTCTTGGCAAGGGTTGCCGTGCTCTAGCCTAACTGTAATGAATGGTCTCCTGTCCACTATGCTAGGATGAGTGGTTGACTTTACTTGACACATGGCCATGGGATATCTGGGTGATGTTTCCAGGGGGTTATCATGTTCTCTCCCTAGTCCTTGTCTTCTTAGCTTCATGCGCTTAATGCGTTCTAAGGCTTCTGCCTGAGCTTCCGCTCGTATTCTATTCTCTTCCTCTTTACGCTTCTTTGCCAACGTGAGTCGTCTAAGCATATCCTCAGTAAGAGGTTCCTGATATAACTTGACTCTACAGAAAAATATAATTAGGCATTATGTCTCCTTCTAAGGTGGCTAACTATACTGCTCCACTTGTCGAGAGTTTGTTAATGATCATAGGTCCATAACCTCACTTTTCTAACTTCCGTGCGTGTTGTTTTAGCGTATATACGAGAACTAAATCTCCTTCTTTTAGACCTTTATCTTTCACATGTGCATCAAAATACGCTTTCTTCTTTGCCGCGTATTTTCCTACTGCTGCTTTCAGCCTGGTTTCTCCTAATCGTTCCAAGTCCATTATTCTCGCTGATAATTCATGGCCAGTCCACTGATGTTCTTGTGCAACCTTAAGGGTTGGTATCAAGAAGTCCAAAGGAAGCACAACATTCTGACCAAAAACCATTTGAAAGGGAGTTGCATTGAGTACGGTCTTGTAGGCCACTCGATATGCCCAAACAGCGTGGTGTAACTGTTTGTCCCAATCTGAACGTTTGTTGTTCACGAGTTTCGTCAGTACATTACATAGGATCTTGTTAGTGCTTTCAGCTTGACCATTGGTCTGAGGATGATATGGTGCGGATTTCTTGTGAATCACCATAAAATCCTGTAACAAATATTCAATGACTTGGTTTAGAAAGTGAGTTCCGCGATCGCTCACTAACTCTATAGGCAATCCATATCTTGTAAAGACATTCTCAAATAAGAATTTTGCAATTGTGTGTGCATCATTCTTTTTTGTGGCTTTTGCCTCTACCCATTCGGTTAGATAGATAATCTGTCGCAACAATAATGTATTCCTCATGTGTACCTTTTGCAGGGGGGTTAATGGGTCCTACAAAGTCTATACCCCACTTAGAAAATGCACGTCTGCCCATCATGGGGTTTCAATGGCAAAGTCGGAACATCACATCTCTTAACATAGGTATGAGCATCCATGTGAAGAGTGGGCCACCATAATCCTGCAAAGAGGATAGCTTTGATTATCCTATCTGGTCCAAAGTGACCTCCTGCAACACCTTGGTGTGCAGTCTCTAGTATGCTCCGATAATCGCTTTCATGAACGCACTGTCTTAAGTATCCATCTCTTCCTCTTTTGTATAGATTATCGCCAATAAGTGAATAGTCTTGAGCTTCCTGCTCTAGACTTCATTGTCGTGCTAAAGTCATTCCTTGAGGGAATGTTTTCGTCCTCAAGTACGTCACTAAAGGTTCACTCGAGTCTAGTGTGAGAGACACGTGATATAATGTAGCATGTTCTACAGGTGATCTTTCACAACAAACATGCCATTCTTTACACAACTTGTAGACATCTGCTTCCATCATAGGCCAATATACTCCTAGTCTATGCAGAGTCTGTAGTGTACGATGTTTTGAATGATGTTGCATCAATGCACCTACATGTGCTAATTGCAACCAATTCGCATGTTCTGATTCATCTACACAACAAGCAAGAATCTTTTGATTATCCTGTTTATATATGCTTCCTGCTATGATTTGATATCTTTGAGATTTGGTAATCTCTCCTTCCTTGATCCTTATCCTAGGATTTTTGGGTCCATACGTGAGAATAGGAACTATCGGCTTAGCCCATTCTGGTGCTATCTCAAGGTTAAACAAATATGCATCGGGTAGCTCATCCACTACTCCTTGAGGAGCTTCTCCTGAGGTTAATCTTGAAAGGTGGTAAGCTCTAAGATGTGTCTTTCCTTTCCTCACTACGACTTCAAAATCATACTCCATGAGTAATAGAAACCAACGTATCAATCGTCCTGTGTTACATGGCTTGTTGACTAGGTACAATAGGGCTTGATGATCTGTAAAGAACTTGAACTTGTTTGCCAAAAAATAGTGTCTGAACTTCTTTACCGCATAGATCATCCCTAATCCTTCTCGTTCCGTCGTGGTGTAATTTCTTTCTGCTGCGTTCAATTGTCTGCTCGCGTAAGCTATGGGGAGATCTATGTTACCTTCATTCGTGGGTTGTGCTAACACACATCCTATGGCATAATTGGATGCATCCACATGTACATGGAATGGCTTACTCCAATCTGGGGTAGTCAATATAGGTGCTGAGCACAAGCGTCGTTTAAGTTCATTGAATGAATTTTCACATTCATCTGTCCATTCAAAATTGGTTAAAAGAGAGTACAATGGCTTGGCTATGATTGCATACATGTGTATGAATCTCCGATAATAACCACAATGGCCCATAAATGCTTGTACCTCTTTGATGTTCGTCGGCCTAGGTAGATCTGCAATTACCTTTACTTTTTCCTCATCCGTAGAGACTCCATTCTTTGACACAATGTGTCCTAGAATTTTGCCTTGTCTGACCATGAAAACGCATTTTTCTGGGTTCAAACAAACCTGATATTCTCGACATTTGACAAATATTTGTCTTAACTCTGGGATATGCGTCTGCCTGATATTAGAATGAGCACATATGTCATCGACATAAACTTCCAAACTTTTGCGTAGGAATTCCTTAAAAACATGACACATGAGTCGCTGGAAAGTGGCTGCTGCATTTGTTAAGCCAAATGGCATCACACGAAATGCAAATATGCCCCATTCAGTGGCAAAAGCCGTTTTTTGTTGATCTTTTGGAGCAATGGCTACTTGATTATAGCCTGAGAATCCATCAAGAAAGCTGTAAACTTCCTTGCCCGCAACTCTTTCCAATAAGTGTTCTGTGATAGGAAGAGGATAATTGTCTCTAATTGTGGCGGCATTAACTTTTTTAAGGTTAATACACACACGCAATTTTCCATTCTTCTTGGGCACTACCACAATGGGGGATACCGACTCGGTATGCTCAATTTCGTAGATGAATCCTGCTTCTATCAAACGATCTATCTCCTCTTTAATCTTCGCAACGTAGTTATCATTGTACGTGTACGGTTTCTGTTTTGTCGGTTTTGCATCTGGAGTCATAGGGATTCTATGAGAACATATATCTGGATCTACTCCTTTCAAATCTTTATAACTCCAAGCAAACACATCTCTATATTCGCGCAATAGGGCAACTAATTCTTCTTCTTCTTCCTTCGTCAAATCATGCCCAATATATGTACATTTTTCTTCTTGTCCTTCTATGGCAACTATTATTTTCTTGGTTTTCTCTCGGTTATCATATACTTGTCCGTCATTCGCCTTTCTATTAGGCATTCGTACCATGATTCTTCTATCTTCGATTTCATATTTCTTGAAGTTCTCGGGTACTTCAAACAAGGATTCTTCTTTTTCTGGCATGGTTTCTTTCTCCTTTCTTTTCTTGCCTTCACTCTTGTTAGTCACTTGAGTGGCTATTCTCACATCATTCATAACTTCTTCATGTCTCTGAGGATGAGTTTCTACTTCAAAAAAATATTCTTCCTCTGATGCAAAGGGTGGGTCCATGATAATTGATTCTAAATCAAAATCACTCGCATCCTCAAATGCATCAGTGCTCGGTTCACATTCTTCTAAAATTGCATCACACATGATTGGCTCTATCGTGAAAACTGAGATATCATAGCCATCCTCGTCATAGTGGGGTGTCCATTGTTCTTCATTGATGGCTAAGTCCATGGTTGCTAGGATTTCTGCCCAACCATGGGGTTCAAACTCTTCGTCTGGAAATACTACAGGTGCGTAAGCTGGGTCTTGAAGGGTCCTTGGATGTTGTTCTGCACCTAAGGTCCTTGCTTCTAACCTTTCTTCCTCTTGTTTTGCAACTTTACATAACCATAAATGAGTGTCCTCGTGCAACCATGAGGGGTCTGATTCTAATGAGTGCACGGATTCTGTTTCTACCTGTGTCTTATGGATGGTATTCCATTGTATTGGGGGTACATCTCTATGTGAATAGTCTTTAAGATTGACTTTGGTAGTCACTCCTAAATGTTGCAAGTACAAAGAATTAGTTCCCCAATCTTGTACAATTTGCAACTGACGCATGAATGGTCGTCCCAATATCATCTCATAAGCATGATTTTTTGCAAAGTCACAAATGGCGAAAGTATGCTCAAATTCTACACAAGTGATGAGAGATATGCCTTCTAGTAAGCCTAATGGTTTTTCTATGTGTCCGTCAGCCATTTGTAGCTTCATCCTGGTGGGTCTTAATGCTGGCTTACCCCAACGTTTCCATAAAGCAGTGGTAGCTATGGCTACTCCGGCTCCTGAATCTAAGATGGCTTTCGTGGTGTAGCCCTGATGGGTTATTGGAAGATAAGTGTTACCTTCCTCTCCTTCGCTTACATCTCCAATCTTTTCTACGGGTATCTCTGGTACCTTATTTTGTGATCCTATTTGTGAGGGAGTAGTAGCAAGCTCAGGGAATTGATTTGCTACATGCTTCCACAATTTTGGTTTTACCTTTAACAACTCCTCTAGAGTGAGGTTACATTGTACTTTGGTATTCTTGATCACTTCCGTGTTTCTAGGTATCACTGATTCTTCATTCCTCACTATTATCGTGGGTGCTCTCATACTAATAGACTTTGCTTCCCAAGGTCCTGTGAACTGAGGTAATTCTTGTAAAGAATTAGATTCAAAACCTGTGTGTTCGCTCAGTTGTTCTTCCTCGACACCATCGTAAATAGAGGGGATATCTTGGGGAAATTGTTCCTGCAAGTCATCTATTTCTTGAATAGGAGGATGGGTTCCTTGTTCTTTTCTCCACTTTTCTTCTTGGATCTCTCTCAAAAATTTATGTGAGTACCTATGTATGGAAGACAAATTGTCTTGACTTTCTGTATTGGGTACTTGAGATAGGGATGGTGCATTCCTTTCCTGTGTCTCTGGGACAATAGGATTCCTATATCGATCCTTTTTCTCTTTGCTCTCTATCAAGTATTCAAGCCTCTCCATCAGACCTTGAAAGTGTAGTTCCGGTTTTGCCATGTTATTCCAATTAAGATATCTAGAGGCTTCGAACAAAGCTTGTGCTAATTCTACCATCTTCATGCACAGTTTAGTCCTCTCAATTTCTAGATCAGCTCGTGGGTAGTTCTTACTCATTTCAGCTACTTGAGGTCCCTCTTTTAATCTAGCTTGATATGCACGAAACATCATGTCTAGGTTTTCTGGTATGGGTTCTGCTAAAACTGATCCTGATTTCTGAGCTAGGTTCTCTTGATTTAATTCCTGAGAAGTCAATTCTAGGATTTTGGCTCTAGATTCCTTCAAACTTCCTTCCAACTCAGTTATCTTTTTACTCCATTTTCTCTTAATTCTTTCTCTAGAATCTTTCCAAGATTTTGTTTTTTTACTACTAGATTCTGCAACTTCACTACTTCCGGCTACTTTCTCTTGATTAAGTTGTTGGTTCTGTAAGAGCGCCTGGGCTCTTGTTATAACTTGGATAGGCACGTAGGTAGGGTTGGATCCATCTGCGTTGTTTACAATACCTATCACGTTGATCGGTGTCACATTTGAAGCGTTAACTAGGTTCTTAGGACAATCTTTAATTATGTGCTCTTTGCCACAATCGGCACAAAAACCTTGTATGTTATAGTACTGTGATTGCCCTGCTATCGGAGGATGTGGACAATCCTTTATGAAGTGATCTCCTTGGCACCTAAAGCATGGTCCTCTAGGGCCCTGTGGTCTTTGTTGTCTCAATTGGGGCCGTGGATTTGGGTTTGTGTACATCACATTAGCGTATTCGGGCTCCCAACTAGGTTCCACTGGTGGACTATCATAATGATATGTTTTCACATGTTCTGGTGACTCCGTGTAATAAGCGGGTGGACTATCTACATGAGTAGAGTCAAAACTGTTTGAGTTCGGATCACTCTCTATGATCAAAGGTGAAGAAGGCACTAAGGCCCTACTTAGGTTCTCTTCTGCAACAGCGTATTTGACTGAGATGACATTCGCTGGTGGGGGTGGCTGCTGAGCTAAGACGGGTTGAGGTCTCTGTTGAGCCTGGTATGGGTAGTTTTGAGGATGCCTATAGTAATAAGGCTGAGCATTGTATTGACCCTGATACCTACCTGGCTGCTGGTATGCTTGCGGGTAGTTCTGTCTTACGGTCTGTTTATTGTATGGGCAGTCCTGAGCCGTATGATTCGTGTATCTTCTCTCAATTGTACAATATTGGCCACTAGGGTTGGCTTGAGGCTGTGTTGCATTGGGGCACACATTTGCCATATGATCACCACCACAGGTGTAACAACGTTGGTTTGTTAGTACCCTAGGTTTACTAGAAACTCCTAGTTTCTAGGCCACTTTTTCTGCTAGGTCCTCTATCGAGTTAGACAATTTTGTGGATGCTAGAGATGAACAGTCTGAGTCCTTGTAAACCTTGGAGAGTTCCAATTCGTCTCCTAAGTTTTCCTCAGTGTCTATACAAATTCTTACACATTGCTCTAGAGTTATGGGTTCTTTTAGGTACACATAGGAGCGTACTTTAGAGCTCAACAAGCCATCTAGGAACAATGACACTTGCTTGGCTTGTGAGGGTAGCTCTTGCCTTGGACATCGTTCAACATATTGTCTAAACCTACGTCCTGCCAGTCTAACTGTTTCCTGAGGGGTTTGTTTGAAACTATGAATCAACGAAGACGTGTCATGTCTGATTCCACTTTTAGAGAATTCAGTGATGAATGACTCTAAAAAGTGATGGATGTCTCTAAATTGCCTTTGTTGCAATGGTTGGAACCAAGTTAAAGCTGTATTCTTTAACATTAGTCCAAATGCGTTGTATTGCGTGAACATGTCTTCGACTTGTTCGGCTCTTAGTACTTGCTTGAATTCTGCGACATGGTCATAGGGATCTCTGTCCCATCAAAGTAATTTTTCATGGATTTCACTAACTGAGTGGGTCTTAACATTCTTGCATGTTCACGTGGTCTAGGTAGAGGAAAATCATCTCTACCACCTAGTATTCCATGATCTCTTTGTCTATCCGCTCTATTAGTGTCCGTGGTTGTTCTATCTCTCCCTATGGGGTGATTGAAGCTTACTTCCAGTCTCTCTTTATTTTTCTCTCTTTGATTACCATGGGCCGAGGATGTTCTTGCCCCTTGTTGGTTTGCGTTTACGTTTGTTCGTGATGGAGGGAATACCAATTCACACCTCCATGTGTATGTGTTTTTAGCGTGGTCAGGCACCACAAAGACTCTTTCTGAAGTCTCATCCAGGTATACAACCTTTCCAGGTGTATCCGGGTCCTTGAACTCGTATATCGTGATGATACCTACCTCACACTAAGTAGTTCTGTCTTGTATCTCCAAAAGGCTTCATCAATTTCTTTGTTTACAAACAACTCTATGCTTCTGTTATCCTGAGGGATCCATTCTAGGATTAGTACTCGTGTCAGTACAGATTTCCCTCTAGGTGTTCTATGCTCTTCTAGTGGTTCTTTTCCTTGAGATTTAGTTTCTGTCTCTAGCTGAATCACGCCAAACTCGTTGGTATTGTTTGGCTGCGTACTTAAGATGTACATTGTTCCTTCCTTGTCTATGTACGCGTCTCTCTCGAATTTCACCACTGGACGTTCCAATCCAATGGGTTGATCGGGGTTATGCATTTGCACCACTTGCCTTCGCAAACCATCCTCATAGATGCGAGCACCTAATCGGTTGGTTCGAAGAAATTCTAACTGAGTCCTATAGGGTCCTTCTGGTCTTTCTAAGTATGCTACATTTGACCCTCCTTCTGGTCTTTCTGTGCTAAATGCCATTTCTGATTCGCTAGTATCTGAGCTCTCGTAGGGATAACTAGTGTTTAATTGTTGAGCCCACGATCGTGCAGTAGTTCTTACACTTGCCTCTGATGATCTAAGGCTTCGTCGGTCTGACTTGCCTATATGTTTGCCCGATCTAAGGTTCATTAATTTTCTTCCTTTCACACTCAGTACATGCTCAGATCGTCAATGATTCTTTGTTATTACTTTCTTAATTCTTTTTAAATTTCTTTAGATTCTTGTCTTAATGTATGCGTCAGGAATTTGACTTTCTATGGTACTTTGAGTTCTCGTTCCGTCAGACTTATGTTCTTTCCTTTAGGTTTTCGTGTCACACACCTTTACTTTAGTCTTGAACTTGATAAATTTAATTCTCTTGAACTTGAGGCGTTCCTATCGTCTTTACTCCATAATGCTAACGTTTATCCTAAGCTAAGAATTGACTGAGGGGGTTGAGTAATTTTCCAACCTCGAGTCAGCTTTTCTGGTTGCTCTGATGCCCAAGAAGCCGCGCTTCCCAAGCTTTATGCCCTTCACTGCCTTGCTTTGGTTGCCTTTGATTCCCCTTGCTAGACCTGGAAAAATTCAACATTAGACCAATTCACAGTTGGATGATCAAGCACTTGAGTATATACACCTTTTAAGTCCCTTCCCTTTTGCCCAACTTTTCAATGTTTGCCCCCTGGCTTTCTAGTCCCAAACTAGGTCAACCTCAAAATAGCTTATCTAAAAATAGACGTATCCTTTAAGAAAAAAACGGTTGAGGTCACGTAGTACTCGTAAAGAGCTTTCTAATGAGCTATTAAGCTCAAAAAATGAACTTCGGATGAAAAAGTTATAACCGTTCAGGCCCTCGGGGGTCAAAACTGACAAACAGGTTTTTCTCCAAATATGAGCTAAGGGGTCTCCTACGAGTCTAATCACCCAAAAATTTCCCAAAAATAGCCCCAAAATTGGCCAAAAAATGAAACCCTAAAATTTGCGATGGGGGTGCACAATCGCGATGGCGTGAGACAATCGCGATGGTCTGGGACCGTCGCGATGGCGTGATGGTGAACAATCACGATGGTCTGAAGTGCACGGTCGCGATGGTCCAAATGTGAGCAATCGCGATGGTCGGGGTGAGTGAACAATCGCAATGGATCGATCAGGCGGACAATCGCGATGGCGTCAGTCAACGGTCAATGTGAACAATCGCGATGGTCCAAAATGAACCATCGCGATGGTCACAGATGCGATGGCGTGAGCCAATCGCGATGGTCAGGGCGCGATGGCGTGAGCCAATCGCGATG
Organism: Ceratopteris richardii; assembly: GCA_020310875.1. Lineage (NCBI taxonomy): Eukaryota > Viridiplantae > Streptophyta > Polypodiopsida > Polypodiales > Pteridaceae > Ceratopteris > Ceratopteris richardii. The sequence goes on along the minus strand of CM035436.1, from coordinate 73,787,870 downwards.
GTCCAAAATTCGAGTTCTCACGATGTTCTGAGTGTATCGCCGTGATGGCGTGATGTGCGAACCGTCGCGATGGTCTAGCTTTCCACGTGGCAGCGTCGGCGCGATGGCGTGAGCCAATCGCGATGGTGTGGGGTCAACGTCCAAATGAACCGTCGCAATGGCTTGAGACCGTCGCGATGGTCCGGCCGAGCCGTCGCGATGGCGTGAGCCAATCGCGATGGTGTGAAACAATCGCGATGGTCTGAGCCAATCGCGATGGTCCACCAAAACGATAATTTTGCAGATGCGTCTGTGGATTCCTAGAGGCGCAAGTGTGCTCTTCACGCTGGTGTGGTCGCCTTCTCCAAATTCCGAGCTTTGCAGACCATCGCGATGGTCTGACACAGTCAAAAATTTCTGACAAAAACTGAAAATTTTACCTTTTCCAAGCTTTCCTGATGCACTGGAGCTCTGTACCTGTAAGAAAACTCAAGAAAACAAAAGTACACACAAGCACAAAAGCTCTCTCTCACTCTCTCGCGTGCACAAATGAGGGGAAATGAGGAGAATGGGTGGATATGGTGAATTTTCTGATTTTTTTGGAGATGAAGATGATGATGCGGTGATGAAGATGGAGTGTGGGGGAGGTGAAAAACAACAAAAACTAAGTAAAAACAACAACAAACTGAAAATTTTACCTTCCAACGCCACTTCTTGCTATACTCTTACCATCACACATTCGTCCTAGACTCGATCCCCGGCAACGGCGCCAAATGTGGTGTTGCTCTAGCACAATGGTAAGTACTACGTTAAGAAGCTCCACCTCTTTAATGTCAATCCGCGGAAGAGATAGGAGTGATATGAAGATCGTGAACGTGAGATGAAGTGAGAGTGAAGGTGAGAAGCATAGAAATGCACACACACATACACACACACTACGAAGAGACAAGCAAGACACAATGGAAGGTGAGAAATCAACTCTATTACTCAAGAACACTCTTACAAGCTCAAAATAGCTCTAAGCTCACACTAACCAACCTCAAAAATGAGCTCTCTAGCTCTTTTTATAGTTTCTAGACTAGTTTTGACCGGTTTCACATCTAGTGACCGGCATAGTTAAAAAATAGGTCCTATATGCTATTTGGAAGGGTAAACGGTGTCTAAAAATAACCAAAATTGATACGCTCGTTCTACCTAAGCTCCTCAAGCTCGAGGACTCCTCGGCTTGCACAAAATGGAGCTAGAAATTAAGAAAAGGGTTTTTCTATGTTACATATGTTACAATAGTGATAAAAATCACTGTTGGAGGTTTTTGAAAAGTATTTTTAAAACATAATTCTTTGAAAAAAAGATTCGACTGGCTTCCTGCTCCGTCGTTACATGCTTCCGCGTCTTCTATGCCTCTGGCTGCTGCCAACATAAGCACTTGATTGCTCTTGGCTTCACATGTAGTCCGATTGAAAGCACACTCTATGTATGCAAAAATGGGGCTGATCTTATAGTGCTTGTTCTTTATGTCGATGACATACTCTTGACTGTGTCATGTGATGCAAAACTTGACATTCTTATGGCTGATTTGCAGCATACTTTTGATGTCACTTATCTTGGTCTTTTGAGCTACTATCTTGGCATCCAGTTTGTATCCGTTGAGGGGCGAATTGTTATGCATCAAGCAAAGTATGTTGAAAAACTACTTCAGCGTTTTGATTTTGAGGATTGTAAGCCAGTTTCCACACCAGTTGAGACAGGATTCAGGTTCTCAGTTGAGGATTCGAGTGATGCATTTGACACTTCTCTTTATCAGCAAGCTGTGGGATGTCTTATATATGCATGCAACACAAGGCCGTATATACAGTATGCAGTTTCCCAGTTGAGTCGATTCATGCATAGCCCTGGCACTAAGCATTGGCAAGCGGTGAAACGTGTGTTCAGATATCTTCGAGGCACTTTGAGCTTAGGTCTCTTTTATGGCAGAGATATTCAACCATGCTTGCATGCTTTTACAGATAGTGATTGGGATGGTTGTTATGATACTCGCGTGTCCACTAGTGGTAATTGCTTTTTCCTTGGGGACTCATGCATATCTTGGTTGAGTAAGAAGCAACCTACAGTGGCGACATCGAGTTGTGAAGCTGAGTACAGGGCAATTTTCATAGCTACAGTGGAGTGTATATGGCCGAGACGCCTATTGATGGATCTTTGCATGGAGATTGATGCTGCTACACATATTCTCACTGATACTCAGAGTACTTTGGTTGTTGCACGAAACCCAGTGTTTTATGCACGGACCAAACATATCGAGGTGCATTATCACTATGTGAGAGAGCGCCTTCATGCAGGAGATATTGATGATTTTAAGGTTTTTATCAAATTAAATATATATAATTAATATATAATAATAGGATTTTAAGATTTTTTATCAAATTAAATATATATAAAATTATATAAAAAATAGAGTTTTAGATTAATATTAACATATATAAACATATATTTATAAAAATAAAGAAAAAAACAATATATAATCAAATCTATATAAAAAATAGATTAGGGTTTTTAAGTCGTTTATACATGCATACACACATATACACATATAACACACACACACACACACACATATATATATATATATACACACATATTAGGTTTTAGGGTTTTTAGGCTTTTTATGATATATAGAAAATAGGTCTTTAGGATTTTTAAAATATATAAAAAATACGATTTTAGGATTTTAACATATTGCAAACATACATACTCACATATATACACACACTCACATACATATACACATGCATAGATATATGCATATACATGTTTAAGGTCTAGATCTTTAGGATCAGGGTTTTAGGTTTTTTAGGTCTTTACGTCTTTAGGTTTTAGTATGAATAAGAAAAAGAAAATAAAAAATTAGAATATATAATTAAATCTATATATTTCAGGTTTAAGTCTTTAGAATTATGGTTTTTAGGTTTAATAAAAAAAATCAAATATTCTAAACTGTCCGTACTGTATCAGATCACTTCTACTCCTAAAGCAAGTACCTCAAATGTAGGTACACCACGTGGTACACCACGTACACCTTGGGGTTGTTCATGACCATGATGATTCCAAGGTGTATAGCATCCGTGATGGAGCTCCGGTGATGGATGCAGCCGGAAAGGCCATGCGTCAGCGTATACAATAACTTTGCTCCATACAATTCGGACACTCTATCATGTTGAAATGAAGTGAACAAAATAAAGATTGAAAGAATTATATCACAGAGACGATTTATCAAGAGTTTCGGCCAGCACATGGGCATCCTCTTGTCAGTTCAGAGTGGATTCTGCACATCGCATGTGAAGTTATGTCCCATCCACGATCCGAGGCTCGTGATGCTTTTAAAGTAGGCTTACGAAAGCTTGTGTGGTTAGATGTTGAGAAGTGGGATATGATTCAAGACGAGCAGCAGTAGACTCCTGAACGATATCGCCAGCAGCGAGATGCTGCAGCCACACATTTAGATATAGTTGGTCTGTCACATTTGGGCAACGGCGGATATGACACTACACATCACGAATTTGTAAGTACCATTTGGTTTATTGAATTTTTTTGTGTTAAGCATGTCATGTATGTTCCTCTAATGGTTTGTATATTTGTTGCAGGAGCTAGCAATGGGTTGTCCTCCAACATGAACAGAGGAGGCTTATGCATATCATCATGGATTGGTTGCACTATTGGAAGACTTGGAGGGACGCAGTGTGGTCGTTTCATGGGACCATCTATGATGAGGTGATGAATTTAGAAACTTGGTTTTTACTTGTTGTTTGTAAATCTCATGTGAATTTTTCTCATTTCATGAATGTTCTTTGTTGCAGGACTGCTGACATGGATGTTTCGGTCATTCTGTGCATGTGTATGACAATGGTGTGCCACAATTTTGTATTTGACTCATATATGGCAGTGGTGCACCAGAATTTTGTATTTGATTCTTATATGGCAGTGCTTTGCCACATTTTGCATTTGCCTCAAATATGACAGTGGTCTTGCACACCCTTGTACATGCTTCATTTATGAAATATATAACTTTTTTTGTACATGGTTCATGGTTCATGGTTCATTCTGATTATCTCTTTTGTGTTCGATAGTATTTTGCTTTATGAAATCATATTTTGGTAGCCATTAGAGTACACATCACATGTACTTGGTTTTTTTTGGGCAGAGTGTATTGTCTTTTGCTAAACAACATCATGGTAATGTTGCGGTAGCAAAACACAATGCACTCTACCCAAAAAAAAATTTGCAAATATGATCGTCAGTATAAGCGACGGTACTTCTAGCATGGTCACCGGTATATCTGACAGTACACCGAGGAGGTGATGGTATAGACATCTGGATAGGTGTCAGTATGAGCATCAATATTTCTGATGCTTATATTGATGCTTATACTGACACTTATATTGACGGTTATACCGACGTTTATACCGATGACTATACCGGTGCCTATAGCGATGTTGTGGTTCCGACGCATATACTGACACTTAAATAGAGGTCGGGGCAAAAATGCTAAATCAAAACACAATCACATTAAAAACCTCAAGATATCAAAATACATATAACATTCCATTACTCCATAAAGTATAACATCAATTTTTTGTAGGCATAACAAGTTAGCAAAATTTAGATGACCAGAGCATGCATACCAAAGCTTTGCATCTAAGATCGCTTGAAAATCATGTACTGCACATGTTGAATCATTCACAGATTTTTCATAGTCTATGAGCTTATACAATCCACGACATAAAATGCCAGAAGCAATAATAACATCACCATTTGAGAGATCATGGACTGTACATCTATCATCAACAAATTTGACAATCAAGCCAATCTTGGCTAATGCCGAAACTGAAAACTTGTTTTTCTTGATCCCTGGTATAAACAATGCATCTGACAATGTAAAAGAACTACCATCAACAGTAGTCATAATGATCTTACCAACTCCCATTAAAGGATAAGAGGAGTTGTTGGTGCATGTGATAGTATTCCCTATAGGGACAAGCTCAAGTGAACTGAAAAAAACTACGTTGTGGGGTAATATGTTTGGTTGTCCCACTATCAACGTATCGAACAGGTTGTCCCTCGAATGTTAAGGCATTTCGATTGCCTTTTATCATCAAGCAAAGAGTAGAAGCAAAACTATGATATGAATCTGGAAGACCATTGAGAAGATTCTGCACAAGTGAACTATCAGGTAAGACTTCATCAGCAGAAATCAACTGCTCCTTCAAATCTTTGATCTTTGTCAAAATTATCCATGGAATCTCGTTCATTCATGTGCTTAATCTCCAACTATTTTCAAAGGTAAGCAACACGAGCCTCATTTCTTTCCTAGTACAAAGTGGTAAGTGTATCTCAAGCATCCTTTGTTGTTTTGCAAGAGCGAATGTCAGGAATAATGGCATGTTTGACAGACAAAGCTATCAATGCATGTGCTTAAGCATCTCTTCCATCCCAATGAAGTTGCTCTATAGTAGGTACAACAAGAACCACAACACAAATAGGCTTGAAGATTGTCATCTTCAATGCCATCTGCATTACCTTTAATAACTATATTTATAAGTGTAATAGGATGTTTTTCAATGCCCGACACAGTATCCCATAATACTTTTGCAAGTAATACATGACGCATCATATAAACCTATATGCGTAATTAGTTCCATCCAATCTATCCCCAACAACCAACATATGGAATACATCATTGCTTTCATCCATGGCCATTGAATAAAATGCCTTGATGCAGAAAAATGTTTGTATCTCAAAAAGTTGAACAAAACTACCCTATCATGATTTGCTAGATCTGTAGTAGACTTCAAGGTGCTTGTATTGGCAGATCAAAACTTGTATATATGTTTGGCACAAAATGATAAAATTTCCTACACAAGTGCTACGATAGTGCATTCGAAGGCCGAAACAAGCTCAGAGTATGCTCACCAATTTTCATGTGATTATGAGCTTGTGATCGGAGGGGTGTCGACGATGCCCTAGATGAAGCAGTGACCTGCTCTGATACCAATTCTTGGAGTTTGAGGTCTATAGAAGCACACAAACAATACAAGGAAGAAGCTTAGATCACAAAACACAATACTGAATGTATTACCAAGAGAATGTACAAAGATAAGTGACCCATTAGGGTTATAGGCATATGTACAAGCCAAGAGAAAAAAACCTCCTAAAGAGGGGAAAAAGTGCCCCAGCAGTCCTAGTGTGTTCACACATATCACTACCGATCGATGGTAGGTGTGCAACGATACCCCTGTGATGCATCTCCTTTAGTATAGGGTATCCGACGTGGCCAAATCTCTCATGCCATAGCTTACTTGTGCCCACACTTGTAGTGCCTATAAGAGCAAACAACTCACACAGGTTTTTCCTCCTTATGCCACTCCCAACAATGTTGTTGTTATTGCCCATAATCTTAGCTCCTATCTTATTGAAAGATAGTTGATGACCTTGATCAATTATAGAAGTTACTGAAAGGATTTCATTTGATTTGTGGAACACACAACACATTTGAAAGCTTTTTGACATCCCCATTAGAGTTAATGAAAGAAACCATACCTTTGTCCTCTGTAGGACATCTTGCAGCGTTGCCTACCTTTATTGTGATGGATTCCTTTATAGGCTATAAGGAACTGTAAAGGTCTTTTCTGCTCGGCATGTGATGAGATGCACCACTGTCCAACACCCATGAGTCACCCATTCTTGAATCTTCAGCTGAGGAGCATACCTCCTCTATCGTAACAAATATCTCAAGCTTTATTTCTGCAGTGTTGGCAAACTCCTTGCCCATGCCACCTTTTGAAGAGCCATTCTTCTCTTTTGCCTTCTTCATGCGACATTCTTGGATTCTGTGGCCTTTCTTCTTGCATTGGAAACACTCTCGCTTTTTGTCTCCATCTTGTGAAGAGTCCACTTTGCCTCCTTTGGCATTCGTTGTGAATGTAGCATCTCCTTTGTTGTTGCCACTCCTTACCTTGAGCCGCAACTCCTCCATGAGTAAGGCACTAAATTCTTCAAACATTAGTGGTTGAGGTCTTATTTGAGTATTAAGCGTAGTTACCAAACCATCAAACATTGGTGGTCAGATTCAAAGACAATGCTGAGCTAGCTTCTCAATTGACTTTTGTACACCTGCTCCATCCATTTGATCTTCTAGGTTCTTTATGTGAGTGATAAACACCTTTGCAATCTCCCCATCAACAAACCTTTCTGTTGGTAGTTGATTCTTCGAGTTTTGAATCCGTGTGTGATTAAGAGTCTCATATTGATTCCTCAATATGTTCCAAGCTTTACACGCCTTGGTAGTATGTTGAATGACAGTCAGAACACTGTCAATAGTACTTATAACTAGAGCACAAAGTGCATTTGCATTTCTACATCTCTAAGCACATACAAGATCAGCATTAGGAGGAATCATTTGACCAGGATTATTTGGATCAAGTTTTTCTTGGGGCTCATGATCTATCCCAAGAACAGTCTCCAAAAGCTCATATGAATCAAGGATAGAAGTGATTTTAAACTTCTATAGGGTGTAGTTTGTACCATCAAGTTTACCTTCTATGAAGGTGGGTGGTCGTATCCACAATTTTGGGGTGACTGGCATCATTGTTGCTCTTGTCTATGCTCCACCTACTCTTGTCTCAGTGGTAGATTATGATGCACCGCTTGACATATTCTCTCTTTTGTTGTTGAAACCTCTACAACTTTTGTGTTTTTCTTGTGCACCACTCAGAGCCTCCTGAGCTCTGGTACCATGTAAGAAATAACAGCACAACGGAATAGACTAGTAGAAAAATTTGAGAGAAAAACATAGAAAAAAATAGATGTAGACTGAGGGATAGAGAACTCAAATTCTCAAATTGCCTAGAGTAATGTAGTTACAACGACGGTGTTGTCCACCCATGTGCTCCCAATGTGGAGCGTAGATGGCAACAATGGATATACAACTCTTAAATCATGTCAAGAACCCAGATGCTAGAGACAAGGCCCAGTACCTGATGGACATTCACAAAGAACTCAAGGAAGAGATCCATAAAGCTCAAGAACAATATAAGTACTATGCATATCAACATCGTGTCCAGAATCCATCGTATCAAATTAGGGATAAAGTATGGTTACTCATAAACAATTTGCAAACCTCAAGACCTTGTGCAAAGTTAGATCATCAAAGATTTGGTCCATTTACCATCTTGGCCAAGATTAATCCAGTCACCTTCAAGCTCCAGATACCAAGAACTATGAGAATACATCCAGTTTTCCATGTATCCATGTTGGAACCATATCAGATTTCACCATTGAGGGTCAAGAGACCTAGTCCTTCACCACCTAACGAGATTGATGATCATGAAGAATTTGAAGTCGAGCATGTCCTAGATTCCAGAATATCCCGAGGAAGATTGGAATACTTTATTCATTGGAAAGGGTATGACATCAGTGATCGCACTTGGGAACCTGCTGAAAACCTTCAAAGAGCACCAATCAAGGTTCAAGAATTCCATAAGAGAAATCCAACGAAGCCGAGACCAGATAACATGACCGCTCCTCGTGGAACTCGTCGCTTGAGGGGGAGGTGATGTTATGGACAAAGGAAACCATCCTAAACCTTAGATTCCATGTGAACCTTGTATCTCATGATTGGTTCAGAATTAGGAGAAACCAATGCTTCCATTACGTCTGGAACATGCCAAAATCCTAAGATCGACTGTCTACTTGCCTGATTCGGATATCCAGAGCTCATGTTTCGAATTGATGACATCATCAATTCGTAACCGCCTTTCATGAACGGCCCTTGAAAACCTATATATGGAGGGGTTGGCCACATTCATAATCAGTCTTGCCAATACCAGTCTTGGGAGCTCAAGGAGTCGTGACCACCAAGTAAGTACTCTCCAAGTTCCAGTTCCTGTTCTTGTCTTGTTCCTTGTTCCAGTCCTGTCTAGTCTTGTATCCTGGACATCTAGACTTGTCCTCTTGTAATCTCATAGTACGAGATCTTGTCGAGCTCTTTCTTGTATCTAGTCCATCTCCCAGAGGTGAGTTCTTGTAATCCAGAGATCTTATTCCATACTTACGATCCCGGGTTGTGGGATCTCTTGTATCATCTCTAGCTGAGTTATCTACACATACGGTCCCCGGTTGTGGGACTTCTTGTATCAGCTACATATTCCTGTGCTATTTTCCCTACGTGGGTATTCTTGTAATCAGAAGTATATTTCAGAAATCTTGTCTATTCTAGTCAGAAAGCACAATCTAGTGCTCCCCTGACACTTCTGATCATTGCCCTAATGGGATACTTATCTTTGTACATTCTCTAGTAATACATTCAGTATTGTGTGTTGTGCTCCAAGCTTCTTCTCCTTCCTTGTGTTGTTCACGTGCTTCCGCAGACGTCTATCTCCAACAATAAAGTGGCGACCGGAACAACTCCCTTCAAGTTGGCATATGGTTTGGAGGCGATTTCCCCTATGGAACTGGTGGTTCCTAGTTTGCGAGTGGCATTAGAGTAGAAGTTACTACCGGAAGAATCATTCCCTTTCCGATTGGATGCTTTATGGTCTCTGGATGATCAGCACCTCGGGAGTTTTCTACAGTTGCAGGAAGTTCAACTCAGACAAGCAAGAACCCACGATCATTTCCTTAAAACCCCCGTTTTTATGATAAACCAATTAGTGCTCTTTTATAATGCTAAATCTAATAGATCTGCAGGAAATTTTAAACTGTGCTGGTTCGGTCCCTATCGTACTGCTGAACAACTAGCACCAGCGACTTTTCGGTTATCCACCTTAACTAGTACCCTTCTCTCTAAGGCGATCAATGGATCGAAGCTTCATCCCTACTATTCTCCATCTTCTTCCTCTTGATGGTTAATCGGTCTTTTCATTCCACACCTATTTTTTCCCACTGTTCTGACTCGTCATTCCTTTCCTCTTTGCGTGTTCCGATTGATCGATTGACCGTAATATTTTTGTTTTCTTACCTAACCATGATTAGTAGCCGCCTTCTATGTCTCTGATTATGTTAATGCATGCATGTCGCCATTATGTCTGTATATTTCCAATACTATGTGATGATTATGTTTCTTTCCGCATGATTCTGTCAGCGTTTCTACTTAATCATGTTCTTCACGTTGTTTTCCGCTATTGCGTCCTTGTGTGCTTGTGAACTCTATGTTACCTGTGCCTTTGTGTGTTTTCGTCTGCGCCATGGAAGCTCTGACTAATACTATCACCTTCCGGGTTGGCCTCGCTCCGGAAGTGAGCGAGTATCTGCATGTCTGTGGCCTCCTAGCCTTCACTAAATTGCCTTGGCATTCAGTGGAGTGTCATCCTTTCTTTGCGCAGATTATCTCTGCCATCGCTGCGATGCCGGCTACTGAACCATGCTGGCCACTCGCATGCCTTAACCCCCGTGTCGTAGTCACTCTGAATACAGTCGTTGAGGGATTCCATCTCCCTCATGAGGGCCTCATCGATGGATCTCTCTTACCCATGGCTACTATGAAAGAACTCTTTACCCGCCACTCGTCCAACGAGCTTGCCATTTTGTGTCGTCCTGAACCGGAACGTACCGCACTTCAATTCCTTGTCGCTGCCCTTAATCTCCAAAAACGCATGTATGGCATCTCTCGCCCCTTTTACTCGATGATTGACATCGTAGTGAGAGAAGCAGTTAATTTTGCTTCCTTCTTTTTCTGGCGCATTCACCGGGAATGTCAG